>CM052659.1:1561655-1577588 GCA_028533165.1 Leontopithecus rosalia
CTCTGGCCTGTGATGGAGGAGCCTGTACATGCCTGGGACTGAGGATAGGGTGGCTTGGATTCAGCAGGCATCTTTCCCACCTGTGCTACAGTGGATGCAGAGAAGGCAGGATCAGTAACCGCTGTCCCCAGCGGGGTGGCCTTGGATAGACCGGGCATTTCTGTGGCAAGCCTGGGTTGGAGGGAGGAACCGTGCTGGCCTCTGGAACAGTGCAAGCAGCAGGTCATATGCCACGGCAGGCTCCCTGCTATGAGCCAAATAAACGTGAGTTCCCCGTCGTCACTGGTTGGGCCACCAGATGCGCCGTCTCCAGATGTTTAGCCCCACCTCTCTCTAAGGCAGAAGGCGTCCCCGTCAAGAGGGAAGATGGCCTGGAGTGGAGCTGTGGGAGCTGGAGGGGGCCTGCACCTCAGGCCTTCCATTCCTCCCCAATCCTCCTCTCGTGAGCAGCATGTGCTGGTGCGGACACTGGTTTTGTGGCTTCCCGGGCAGACCCTGGGGTCTGCACAGAGGCCAGGAGCCTTGGCTGAGATTCCCAACCGCACACCCTCCTCAACCCCAGACCAAAGAGTGGACGGAGAAGACAGAGCCGGGAAACATTCGGAAATCTGCCTCAGTCCTTCTTTGAAGTCTCAGCGTTCTGTGGCAGAATCAGGAGAAAGAAGGGGACACAAGGTCAGGGGAAGAAGGGGCTGGTGGCATCGGGGGTCTCCTGCCACCTCTAACCTGGGGATCTCCCATCCTGCCATCCTCCTCCAAGGTGTCTGTCTGGTATATATGACCTTCCCAGGGACCTCTGACTTCCGACACTTTGCAAACATAAGCCCAATTTTATAGGAGCACAAAGACAGAATGCCTGGATGCTGTGGGGAGCTCACCTGGGGAGCGTCCTCTCCTATGGGGCCCAGGGCCTCCATGTCCTGAGCCTGCGATTCAGGGAAGGGCTTACCCAGGGAGCATCCTCTCCTATGGGGCCCTGACCTCTCTCTCCTGAGCTCCGCGATTCAGGCTTGGTGGATGCCTTCACCCCTGGCCTGTCCGTCCTGGGGGACTAGGGCCTCTGCTCTGTGGGATGCTAAGCCTTGCCTCCCTTTTCTCTTTGATCACAGCTGTTTCATCTCAAATGGCCATCAAGGAGCCTCTGAGCTGGGAAGGCCAGGCTTGCGTGCCTTGGTGGGTAAGGGTGTGTTTATTCCTTCCAAGTAACTGCAATGGGTAAGAAATGGAAACAATCAGTGGGGAATGACGACCAGCGTCTGGGCGCTGCTCATGACGAGAGCACCCGGCGCAGCGGCACCCACCGCCCCAGACAGGCGCCCGGGCGCCTCTCCTCTGCAGGGCTGCGTGCGCTGTGGAGTCCTGGAGGCCCAGTCGGATTTGTAACTCGTTGGCAGGGAAAGGCAGAAGCAGGTCGATGCTCTGAGACCCCCAACACCCTCTGGGAGCAGAGCCGACCTCTTTGCAAGCCTCTGTGAGATGGATTAAGCTGTGTCTCCCCCAAAATTCATGTGTTGAAGTCCCAGCTCCCAAGACCTCCGTGTGTGGCTATGTTTAGAGATGAGCTTTCCAAGGAGGTGAATCCGTGAGCATGGGACCCTTCGGGTGGGCCCTCATTCATCGTGACCCAGTGTCCTTAGAAGGAGAGGAGATAGGACACAGGAACGCTTTCTGCACACCCTGGGGAGGCCTCAGAACCAACCGCCCTGCCCACACCTCGACCGTGGATTTCCAGCCTCTGGGAACCGTGAGACCATGGACATCTGCTGTTCGAGCGCCCAGAGTCTGCGCCACCTTTTCCAGGCCTTTGCAGCTTCCAGGGTGGGACCAGCGCAAAGGTGTCCTGGTGTACAGCCTCCCACACAGCTGCTGGGAGGGCGCTGGGAGGGGCGGGGGGCAATTACATTGTGTAAATGGGATCCCAGACATGCGGGTGTCCTCTCTGGTCAAACAAATATTTGCTCATTGCTCCCTAAAGGTGAACAACGTAAACACGGCTCCCAACCTCGAAGAGCCTCTGGGCTATTAAGGAAATTAACAGTCACTTAGAGAAACGGATGAGAACACCTGCGATCGCTTGGATTGTCGCTCAGCAAATACTGTCCCCGCCGCCCCCTGCGGTGAGGCGGGGTGACCTCCCCATTGTGGACTTTGGGCAATTTCTCTGGCTGAGGGATGTTGGCTTTCTGCCTGCCGGGGACATGTCCTGACAAAAGTGTGCCCGGGGTCCACCACTGTCCTGTAGCCCAGGCCCCCGAACGCACAGACCTGGGGCGGCCGTGAGCCTAAGCCGAGCCCACTGCTGGCCCGTGGGGGTGGGGGGCAGGCCTGCAGCCGGAGGCACCGACCTGGGGAGCTTTGGGATGTGGCATTGCTGAAGAAAACCCACCCACAAATGATGTTCATATCAGCCAGGAAAGGAGAAACATGAGGGGAATGTGCCCACATCAAATCCTGAAAGTCGCTTATAGAATGAGTGCACACGGGGCTAGGCATGGTGGCTCACGCCTGAAATCCCAGCACTTTGGGAGGCCAAGGCAGGAGAACTGCATAAGCCCAGCAGTTTGAGACCAGCCTGGGCAACATAGTGAGACCCCGTCTCTACAAAAAATATAAAAATTAGCCAGGCGTGGTGGCATACACCTGTGGTTCCAACTACTTGGGGGGCTGAGATGGGAGGGTGGCTTGAGGGCAGGAGTCTGAGGCTGGAATCTCCATCCCAGCCTGGATGACAGAGCAAGACCCTGTCTCTAGAAAGAAAGAGAAAGCACGAGCGCACATTCATTCATCCGATGGTGACGCACTGGAGGAAGAAGGGAGAGGTCTTCTCCAGTCAGCAGATGAGCGCCTGCAGGCCTCAGCAACCTGCCACCTGTTTCTGAATGGCCCGTGAGCTAAAAATGTTTTTTGCATTTTGTCAGTGGTTGAAAAAAAAAACCGAGAAAGAATAGAATCTTGTGACACATGAACTTCAGATGAAATTCAAATGTCGGTGTCCATGAGTGAAACTGCCCTGGAATGCAGCCAAGTGCCCATTTGCTCTGCACCACCCATGCCTGCTTTCAGGTTCCAGCAGAGGAGTTGAGTGGTTCAGGCCCATGCAGCGCTGTTTAACTTCTGGACCTGCCCAGCAGAAGCCCACTGACCCCTCAAGAAGACACATTCTTAGGGCATAAAACAAAAGGGGTCCCCTCGCACGGTGTGGAGCGCAGCTGCGCTGTGACCTTGGGGCAAAATGAAACAGCCTTATAGGCGTATTTCACACACCTGCTCAGGCAGCCAGCGTTTGATGCCTCCTACGTGCCCAGGTCTGTGAGAACCTGCCTGCCCCAGCACAAGGAAGCAAAAGATTCTGCCCTGTGCTTATTTGTAGGGAAGGGTCCCTTTCCATAACCTTGTCTTCAGGATCCAAGTTCACCCTGCTTTCCCACTCCGTTTCTTCCTTCCTTCACGTCCTCACGACTCCCATTCCCTGAATACCTTCCATGCATGGCGTCTTGTGCTGAACATAAAGATACAACATTGAACAAAATGGTCGTCCATCTATCCATCCATCCATCAATCTTCCCATTCATCCAGCCATTCACCCGCCCACCAGTCTTCCCATCTATCCATTTACCCATCCATCCATCCATCTTCCCATCCACCCATCCACACACTCATCTCTTCAGCCATCCATCTCTCTACCTCCCCATCGACTTTTCTATATACTCACAATTCATTCATCCTTTCACCCACCCATGCACTCCTCTATCCATTCATCCTACCACTCATCCGTGCATCCATCCATCCATCCACTGTATGTCTACATCTATCCCACCATCTGCCCATCCATCCATCCATCCGTCCACCCACCATCCATCTGTCTTACCATCTGCTACTCATCCATACATCCATCCATCCATTCATCCACCCATCCATCCATCCAACCACCACCATCCGTCTCTTACCATCTACTACTCATCCATCCATCAATCCATTCATCCACCCATCCATCCACCCATCCATCCATCCATCCATCCACCATCCATCTCTTACCATCTACTACTCATCCATCCATCCATCCATTCATCCACCCATCCATCCAACCAACCACCACCATCCATCTCTTACCATCTACTACTCATCCATCCATCCATCCATTCATCCACCCATCCATCCATCCATCCATACATCTGTCTTACCATCTACTACTCATCCATCCATCCATCCATTCATCCACCCATCCATCCAACCAACCACCACCATCCATCTTACCATCTACTACTCATCCATCCATCCACTCATCCACTCCTCCATCCACCCATCCATCCATCCATCCATCCATCCACCATCCATCTCTTACCATCTACTACTCATCCATCCATCCATTCATCCACCCATCCATCCATCCATCCATCCATCTCTTACCATCTACTACTCATCCATCCATCCATTCATCCATCCGTCTTACCATCTACTACTCATCCATCCATCCATCCATTCATCCACCCATCCATCCAACCAACCACCACCATCCGTCTTACCATCTACTACTCATCCATCCATCCACTCATCCACTCATCCATCCACCCATCCATCCATCCATCCACCATCCATCTCTTACCATCTACTACTCATCCATCCATCCATTCATCCACCCACCCATCCATCCAACCACCACCATCCGTCTTACCATCTACTACTCATCCATCCATCCACTCATCCATCCATCCATCCACCATCCATCCATCCGTCTTACCAACTACTACTCACCCATCCATCCATTCATCCACCCACCATCCATCCATCTCACCATCTACTATTCCTCTGTCCAACCATTTTTCCACTCATCCATCTATCCAGCCACCCACCCTTCCACCCATTCATTCAATGACTATTTCCCAGGTGGCCATTTGCTAAGTGCTGTGCCAGTTCAGAGATATGGTGGTGAACAGATAAGTCTGTGCCTTTGTGGAGTCCACAGTCTTGTGGGAACAGGAACAGCTTAATTTATCATTACAGATCATGATGGAAAAAGTAGAGAAAAATAAGTTGTCCTGGAGGTTAAATGGGAAGAGGAGGCCTGCAGCTGTGAGAAGGGGAAGTTAAGCCAAGACCTGTAGTTGGCAAGTAAAATAACATTTAAGGGTGAGACTGCCAAGGCTGGAGTAAGCTTGCCCCTAGGGTTGGGGGCTTGGAATGCTCAAAGCCCTCACAGAAGGACAGACCCAGCCCTTCTGGGGTGTGGAGGGTGTCGGGCGTGGCTCCTTGGGAGACTGTATGAATCATCTGTGCTGGGTGGAACAGGGCACCTCAAGATTCACATCCACTGGGGCCTGTGAATGTGACCTTACTTGAAAATATGGTCTTCACTGATGTGAGCAAGTCAAGATGAGATCATACCGGATGAGGGTGGATCCCAAACCTAATAACTGGTGTCCTTGTAAGATGAGGAAAATTCAGACACACAGAGGAGCCACAGAGGAGCCTCAGAGGAGCCACGGAGGAGCCATGGAGGAGCCACAGAGGAGCCACAGAGGAGCCACAGAGGAGCCAACAGAGGAGCCACAGAGGAGACAGAGAGGAGACAGAGAGGAGCCACAGAGGAGCCTCAGAGGAGCCACGGAGGAGCCATGGAGGAGCCACAGAGGAGCCACAGAGGAGACACAGAGGAGCCAACAGAGGAGTCACAGAGGAGACAGAGAGGAGCCACAGAGGAGTCACAGAGGAGACAGAGAGGAGCCACGGAGGAGCCATGGAGGAGCCACAGAGGAGCCACAGAGGAGCCATAGAGGAGCCGTGGAGCCACAGAGGAGCCACAGAGGAGCCATAGGAGCCAACAGAGGAGTCACAGAGGAGACAGAGAGGAACCACAGAGGAGCCATGGAGGAGCCACAGAGGAGCCTCAGAGGAGACATGGAGGAGCCACAGACGAGACACAGAGGAGACAGAGAGGAGCCACGGAGGAGAGGCTCTGTAAAGAGGAGGCAAAAATCAGAGTCATGCCTCTATAAGCCAAGCATTTCCAGAGCCACAGAAGCTGGAAGGGGAGAAGGGTCCTCCCCTAAGGCCTCTGGAGGGACCACAGCCCCACTCCACCTTGGCTGTGTGCTCCTGGCCTCCAGAACTGTGAAAGAATAAACTTGCATTGTGTGGAGGCGTTTAGCGCTCCACTGACGCCAACGTCAGAGCAGCCAGGAGGCCGGCACATCCCCTGCCGGCCGGCCTCTCGCCTCACAGCTGCAGCGCTCTGGCTGACGTGTTCCTTGCCATGTGCCCAAGACACAGCAACCCCGGAGCAAGCCTGGCATTTTTGTCCACTCCTCATCGCATCTTAGGCCTGAACCGCAGCTCTGTGGGGACCCCAGCCCCCGAACTGGCGCGCACCTACAGTAGGTGCTGTAGAACGTACAGCTGGGTACTTTGTTTATTCCAAAACAAGCAAGGCTCTTCCCCCAGCCCACTCTCCATCTTGAACCCATGGCTTCCCCTTTCACAGCTCACAGCCAGGGAGGCCTCCAAGCCTGCCGCCTCGCGCCCTGACCAGCTGGTGCCCTGATGAGGGTGGGGGTCTCTTTATCGCCTATAAAAATAGGAAATGTCTAAACAAAGAAACCCACCCACTTTGAAGCTGAGACTTGGGCAGAATTCACTTTCCCACTCAATGGGAAATGATTTATCAGAGCTGTGGAGGCCAAAGAGGTTGGCCTGGAAAGCAGGCCAGACAAAATAATTTATCAGAAAAGTCCCAGTGACGTCTGCCATGGTTAGACTGCGGCGTGGTGCGGGCCTCTCCCAGCCGGGGCAGGCGCTGGGGAGTGGAGGGGGTGCTGCCTTGGCAGCAGGTGCCTGGTGGTGACTGGGCTCCGAGCCGGGCGGACGGGCCGCCAGCACGTTGTCATTGTCTCAGAGCTGCTGCTGCTCCTGCCGCCCGGAAGCATCTTCCCTGGGAGGACCTGGTGCTTCCAACCAAATACCTGACGGGTGAATTTCGGGGTCACTGCTGCTGCCTCTCGGGGCCCAGTGTCCCGAGGAATCCAGCAGGCAGGGGAGCCCAAAGACGGTGAGGAGAGCGCTGAGTTAACAAGCCGAGCAAGTGGCCCTCCTCGTGGGAGCCGTGGGAGCCAGGGGAGCGTGGAGCGGTGCTGGAGGAAGTCCAGCTGTATCCACAGGGCAGCGGGACCATCGGGTGACGGACGCCTGGGGGACCCAGCCTCTCCCACCCAGGCTGTAACAGACACGTGGCACGGGGGCTCCCCAAGCAGTCGCACCCCCCACCGGCCGAGTGACTGAGGCTGGAGCATGGGACCTGCGTTCAGCCAGCAGCTGCACAGGGTGACCGTCTCTGGGTCTGGTGGGTGGAGCCTTGTTCTGGGGCCTTGTGCACTGACCCAGGGCATGGTCGGCTCGGTCTTATGCCCGCTCCTGCCTAAAAGGAGTCCAGACATCCACTGAACTCAGCCGAAGGACAAGGTCAACTTCTAGAACCTCCCGAGGGTCCAGGCTGCTCTCCCATGTCAGGTGAAGGCGTCCCAGCTACTCAGGAGGCTGAGCGGGGAGGATCACCTGAGTCTGGGGAGGTGGTGGCTGCTGTGAGCTGTGAGTCTGTCACTGCACTCCAGCTTCTAGGATGAAGCGAGACCTTGTCTCAAAAAATTTTTAAAAAGCTCAGTTTGGTTGAGTGCAGTTGTGTTTGGGCAGCCTGAGATCCAGAATCGGACCAGGGAGCAGCACGGGGTGAGTCCCAACCCTGGACACATCAGCACTGCCCGGGGTGAGTGGACACTGGCCACGCCTGTGACAGCCACACAGTGCTTGTGGCCACACCCGTGGCACCCAGGCAGGCTCGTGGACACAGGAGGCTCCTGCGCCCGTGCTGCTCCTGCTTCCAGGGCAGCGTGCCCATCTCATCGCAGGAGTGGCTGAAGGTATCACTCAGGCCACACTCTGTCCTCTGAATTAAATGCTGATTTGGAAGCCACTCCCCCAGTAAGACGGGTGAAAGTTTCCATCTGGAAAAGAGGGTTTTTTTTCTTCTTGGCAGGAGCCACTTTCTCCGAGCGTGAAGAGATGGCCGCGTGGTTCTTATCTTTGAACCCATGTACTTAACGCTTATTAAAATCAATACCATCCATTAGCCAGCACCGTTTCCATTTTTAATCATCTATTGATATACAGCCTGTGCTTTTATAGGACTAAACAAATTTCCGCTCTCTGTGCCCCCTGCAGCCTGGGGCTGGCGGGTGCGCGGCCGCGGGACGTAAATGTTTATTTACTGCCTGCTTCCTGATTGGGAACATACCTTGTCCGTGGCTTCAGATGGCTTTTACACGGGGGACTTACGGCCACTTCCTGTTCTCCAGACACACAACACTGTTTTTAAGGAGCGTAATGAATGCACGGTATTGTGGACGCCATCGCCGCCCTGGCCCGGCCCGCGCAAGGGCAGAGCCAGATCTCAGGGCTTGTTATTGACTTATTCATGGGCTGTTTCTGGGGGGCAGGGTGCACTTGGCCCAGCTGCAGAGCGGGCTGCCGGCTCCTCTCTGCTGCACTCTCTCTCCCAGGCCTCACCAGGCCCGCATCTTGAGAGCGTCTGTCTGGGAAAGCGGGGCAGGACCAAGGTGGCCTCGGAGAAGCTGTGGGTGCTCCTTCTGCCTGCGCGTCCCACGTCCCCTCCACTCCGCTCCCCTCACCTGGGCCGTGACTCTCATTCCTTTGAGCTTCTTTGCTGGTCAAGAGGCAGAGCCACAACTGTTTACAGAAAGAGCTTCAGAGCCCTGCACGGGGCTGGGCACGGGGAGCCTGAGACCACCCGTCTCTGCCCCTCCCAGGCATGGTGAAGAAGGGGCTCTTGGAGCCCAGAGAGGGACCCTGCAGTCTGGGCTGCACCCGGGGAGGCTGCTTCCATCCTGGCCTTGGGTGGCTGGTCTGGGTGGAGAGCAGAAGGTCCATGGCCAGGGCCTGAGAACCAGAGGGACAGAGCCCGGCCACCAGTCCCTGGGGCCTTCCAGCTGCAAAACTTGCTTGTTGGGAAGTTTCTTGGCAGCTTGTCCTCTGGGGAGACTCGTTCCTGCCTTCCCCGTCTTATAAACACGGGTCTGCTGGGAGTGTCCCTGGCCAAGCAGGCCTCAGATGGCCGGGAAGGCTGCCTGGGGCTGGGGACTCAGCAGACACCTTGGGTAGGGGAGTGTATCTCTCCGAAGTCCTGCTTCAGAGTGAGCCAGTCCTCTGCTGGGCACTGGGGCCTGGGCCCTGGCCTGCTGTGCCCCCAGACCACGGGTGGTGCAACCCCGGTGCCCCAGGCTGCCTCTTGGGGCAGCGCTGCTGCCCGCACAGCCGTACTGTGCTGAGCTGGGGGCACTTCCAGGCCACAGTCGCTGTATGGGTCCAAAGACTCCCAGGAGTTTGGGGTGTCCCAGGGGTTCCTTGGGTGGGAGTGGCGTGAGGCGAGGGGTGCCATTGTGTGCCGACAGAACCAGCTTCACCTCTGCCTTTTCGACTTGGGTTTTTCACCATGTAGTGGTTTGTGGGAAGATAGTCCAGCTGCTAAAATAAGGTGAAAGGCATGTGTCTGCGGACACGGGGACTCCGAGGCCAGACAGAGGCCCTGGCTCAGCTTCGCCCACAGCAGTGTGGACAGGTGTTGACCTTCAGTCCCCAACGCCAGCCCTGGCTGAGGGTGTCGGGGAGGGGCAGGCTCTGGCTGCAGAGACAACCATTGTAATAGATGCCTCTTACATCTATTACATCTGCATACTTGGGGTGGCAGACAGGCCCCACCCAGCACAGGACAGGCCTGAGGGCACATACAGGCCACCCAGCACAGGACAGGCCCACGGGTGCACACAGGCCACACCCAGTGCAGGACAGGCTCACGGGTGCACACAGGCCCCACCCAGTGCAGGACAGGCTCACAGGTGCACACGGGCCCCACCCAGCGCAGGACAGGCCCATGGGTGCACATAGGCCACCCCACACAGGACAGGCTCACGGGTGCACACAGGCCCCACCCAGTGCAGGACAGGCCCACGGGTGCACACAGGCCCCACCCAGTGCAGGAGAGGCCCACGGGTGCACACAGGCCACCCAGCACAGGACAGACCCTCGGGAACACATGGGCCCCACCCAGCGCAGGACGCCTGGCCCGTGAGCAGCAGCTGCCACGGCCTCGGGTCAGACGCGCGTCTGTGATCCGTGGCTTCATAAAACTCCTTCTAATGAAAGTCACACACAGCACAGGAGGGCGGCCTTGGGCGCAGGGCTGCATCTCAGAGAAACGCTTGTTACTGTGTGTAATGAGGGCAGAGCAAATCCCAGAATCGGGCAGGGCCGTCATTAAATCCCTTAATGACGGCGGTGTTCTCTCTGGTGCGCAGAACAGTTCCTTATAAACCCTTTGGTGTTGCGGGCGTGTGATGGCGATGAGGGCAGGGCAGGGTGGGGGCGTCTGCAAATGGCCTTTCTGGGGGCTGAGAGCTGGGCGCCCACTTCACCCCTCCCCATCCTTGGCCACTTCTCTGCAGTGGCCAGGCGGGCACCTTGCTCTTTCCCATCTGAAGTCTGGGCAGAAACATCTTCAGAGTGACCCTGTGGCCGGCCACTGGGTGACCTGGCCAAGGCATGCAGAGCACTTGCCCTGTGCTGGGTGTGGGGCATGGGGGCCGGGGGACCGACCAGAGCCTCCTCTTGGCCCTCAGCACATGTCCATGGGGCTTGGTGTGAGGAGGGCTCAGAAAATCCTCAGGGCTGACTGCAGCCGGCCCAGGGTGGACATGGCCCCAGTGCCCCACTTGGGAAGGGCTCACCTGAGTATGGAGATCCAGTCTCTCTCTTCTCCTGGAGCGTGGAGATCCAGTCTCTTCTCCTGGAGCGTGGAGCTCCAGTCTGAGGGGCAGCGGCTGCACCGTGTCATGGCCACACATCTGGGCGGTGATTCCCAGCCCTCCTTCCAGGGCTCTGGTCCTTCCCATCTGGGGACCCAAGCCTTGCTGAGGAGGGGCACTGGGTCCCTGAGGCCTGTGCCCAGCACCCTCATGTGGGCCTGGTCTCAGTGGCATTTGTGTTTTAGGGGTTTTGGAGAGTGGAAGACAGGAGGGTCTGTGGCCAGGCTTTTGGCTTGGGAGGCAGAAGGGCTGGGCCGCCCAGAGGGTGACTTCAGGTGGATACACCCTTCCCGCCTCCCAGCCTCCTTCCTTGCCCTGAGACAGGTCCAGGCACCCCTTTCTGTCCCCGGCCCCTCCTGTGGAGGTAGCTGGCCCCACCCCCACCCCCAAGGAATAGACCTGCACCAGGCAGAAGCGATAGCCCCTGTGATTCCCCAGCTGGCCCACGAGATCCACCAGGCCTTTTGATGCCCTTTGAGGCCTGAAGCCTGGGTGGGGGTCGGGGCTGAGGCTGGCTGCCTTCTTGCTGCCAGTGGAGCTGAGATGGAAATCAAGACAGTGAAGGAGAACGGGACACCAGTGGCCACTCACGGCTTCTTGGAGCCCTGGGGCCCCCGCCCCTGCCCTGCCTCCTCCCCGCCTGGGCACGCTGGCACAGACTGGCTCACACAGGTTTGCGTTGGAATTTCTATCACGTTTGATCCCCACAATCCTAGCAGACGCACTCTCTGAGCCTCAGCTTCCACCCTTCACGCCTGGGGAAAAGGCTGCTGCTGGACGGGCAGCACCAAGGGACAGGCCAGCAGGAGCACAGGTCTGGCGCTGTCCCTGGGATGGACAAGCACAGCTGACTCTGGCTCCCTGGGGGCTGGGTGGGGGCCACCCCCCGAGAACCAGCCTCCTGAGCGCTGGAGTCCCAGACCGTCCCTGGGTCAGGTGATTCAGGTGTTGACTGGGTCTGTCTGGGGGTAGCCCCAGCCTTGCCGGGCGGTAGACTGGCCACAGTTCAGGGGCTGAGCGAGGCGGCCTGGGCTAAATTCTGGACGCCAGCACCCGGCCCTCCCACCACACAGTGGTGGCTGACTTGACCTTGGATGGTGACAGCCACCTGCCAGGGCCCGGGAAGGTGCTGACTCAGGAGAGGGTGTTGGGAGTCTCTGGCTACTGAAGTCCTTGGTTCTGACACCAGTGAGGTGGATCCCCCAGCACAGGGGACAGGGCCCCTCTGGGGTCCGAGTGGTGCCCGGGTCTTGCTCCCATCCTCCTGGGTGGGCCTGGGGCTGAGGGCTCTGGGGGCTGGGAGAGAAGAATAATTCACACCCCAGGCCCAAGGCAGGCCAGCCACATGGGATGGTGGATGGTAAGACTCCATGCTGGGGCTTTGGGACGGAGAGGACGGCGACGCCGCAGCCCTTCCTCCTCTCCTCGGCCCTGGCCCCTGCGGCACCGCTCAGGCTCTTGCCCACGCGGGTCCCCCTCAGAAGTCCCCATCAGGGTCTTCTCCTTTGGAAACCTGGAAATTAAGGCTGCCCACCAAGCCCCAGGGCCCAGGCTCGCCGGGCCCCAAGAGTCTCATGCTCTGGAACCCACATTCACAGGCAGCCAGCTGGCAGGGGGCTTGACAGGGCTACAAACTTCCCTGGGGCTGAGACGCATCTGACGCCCTCCCGGCTGGGTGGGGGCTGGGCTCCTGGGCTGCTGGGGTCCCATCCATGCTGCGGGCTCAGCACACGCTTCACGGCTGCCGCCCACACAGGAGCTCCAGGCTTGGATCAGCGGAGCAGCAGGAAAGCCTCCCTCAACAGGGGCCAAGGCAGTACCCCCAAGGAGGCTGCCTTCCAGAAACTGCTAAGGATGGAGGTCCAGGAGCCCTAGCCCTGCCTGGCACAGGGAAAGCAAAGTCTGGGCCGGGCTCAGCACCCGTCCCCTTGCCCTGAGAGCTCTGCCTCTCTGCGCCCCCGTTTCCCGGCCTGTCGAGTGGCGTGGAGGAGTAAGTGACTTCACCCGAGTGGGCGGAACGGGCTGGATATGCCGAGCTCCTGCTATGCAGACCTTGCTGAGGAGAGGGTTTTACCCAACCACCGACCTTCCAGAAAGATCAATTCAGGCCATGTCTCAGCACCTGACATCCAAAGGGACTCTCAGTAGGTCCTGGGGTCCTCTCCTACCCTGCAGGAGAAGGGACCCTCTGGGAGGACCCTGGTCAGCACAACGGAGGGCTCAGGACACAGTGTCCTGAGGCACAGACGCAGTGAGAACCTCTGTTCGAGGAGGAGTCCTCTGTCCATCTGCAGTGTGCTGTATCCACAGCATGAGCGGTCCCTGGGCGGAGCTGGGGTGCCCAGCCCTCGCGGGAGCTGCCCTTGCTGGCCAGCCTGCTGTAAGCACTCACCCACTTCCGCTGTCTCAGGGGACCCCTCCTGCATGAGTCCGCAGCCCCTGCCAGAGGATGAGGCTGTGTGGCAGAGGGAGGAGGGAGAAAGGGGCTCCCCAGCCTGGCCGCAGGCACAGCTCTTGGCGGGACGCCCCGGCCCAGGGCAGTGGTTCAGCAGGCGATGGAGGGCCCAGGTGTGGATAGTTTTAATAGTCTGTGACCTGCCATCCACTCTTGGCTGGGTGTTAATGGCCAAATGTTTTGCAAGTAAATTACCAGAAAGAATGATTCCTGAGAGGCAGACATTTGGGGGAAGGTGTTAGAAAAATGGACAACTGGCGAACGCTGCTTTCCATCCTCCGTGCTTCCCAGCCAGAGGGCTGGGCGGGCCAGGGCCAGGCAGCCTGGCTTCTGAGAGCAGGATGAAGTGGGACAGAAGGGGTGGTGGCCCCCCAAACCTCCCCCCTGCGTGAGCTGCTTCCTTGGAGAGAGGGCCCAGGGCAGCACGGACGCCAGAGCTCCTAGAATGCCTCTCACAGCTGGTGCTAGGCAGAAGGGACACTCTCCGCCCCCTCAGAGGGTGGTCCGGTCATGGCCAGTGCGGGGCATGGGCTCTGGACTGCCTGTCTCCCTGTAGAGGCAGCCCTCTTCCCCAGAGTGAGCTGGAACCCCCACTTGGGAATTGGCTAGAGGAGAGCTGTCCTCTCCATGCTGGAGAAGGGCTAGAGCTGCGCAGATGAGGTCCCTGGAATCCCAGAGACAGGAACCAGCAGGATGAGGGGGTGCCCTGGGCCCGTGCCTCCTCCAGGTGGATGGTCCAGGCGGATCTGGGTTCCAGCCAGCCCAGGGCATGAGCTGCCTGGAGGATGAGGGTGGCAGTTTCAGCATGGGGGGTTATTCCCTTTACCCAGGGCATAGGATGCGTCCCCAAGGGGGGTGACGAGAGCTGGCCTGTGGGCTGCCTCACCAACCCTCGCCTGGCCAGGAGAACTGAGGGATGTCACCTGGAATGACTGGCTCTCTGAGGGCCAGCTGGCCACTCTGTCCTTGAAGGTGGTCCCCAAAGCTTTGACCCTGGCCGGAAAGGACAGTGGCAGTGCCCTGGGCCAAGGAAGGCCAGAATGCACAAGGCTTACCTGTGGGGCTTGCACACAGGCACCTGCATGGACCCAGAGTCAAGTTGGACAGACTCTGGGGACCATGACCCCGGGGACTGGCCAGTGGGTGGACTGTGTGAGCTGCCCTGAAATGCCACCTAGAAAGTGGAAATGGCCCTGAGAAAACTGTGCTGAGAACCCCTTCCTCACGCCCTTTTTCTCCCGCCTCCCTCCTACCCTGGCAGCCCCGGCCCTCCTCGATTTTCCACCCGGGCTTGGCTGCCCAGAGGGTGGCGTGCCCAGCGTTACTGCTTCCTGCTGTGGCCGAGAGCTGGGCTCCAGCAGCTGCATGCTCTGAGTCTCCACCCAGCTGCTGACCGGCAGCCCTCGCACTGCTCCTCGGAGCCACAGACCCGGCAGAAAGGCCAGGACATGCTGGGAACCCAAATCCGGAGAGAGAAGGCCCCGGGACCACAGAGGGGGCACAGGCCGGGGTCTGCAGGTTGAGGGGCTGAGCTCCTGACCAGCGTGGGCCCTCAGTAAGTTCCTCAACCTCATTAAACCTTGTCGTTCCCATCTGTGAAATGGGGAAGATGCCCCCTTGGAGGCATGTGAACAGCAAATGAAGTACAGTTAAAATGCCTTGCCCGGTACTACCCATAAAGCCAGGTGTGAGTCCCGCTGGGGCTGCCCCCATGTCCGGGTCCCAAAAGCCACCTCCACTCCCGACACTGGGCCAGGCCCCTCCTGGAGACCCCCACATCCTGGTCTGGGCCTGGACAGTGAGCGTTTTGCTGCTGTACCTGGAGTTGACCTCACAGGGGAACACTCGGGCCTGTGTGGCCCTGCAGCGGCGGGGGAGGGTGCATCCTTAGGAGGGGCCTGGGCACCCAGCAGGGAGGGTGCAGGATGGACAAGCCGGCCGGCAAGATTGGAGGCCACTCTGCACCCCTCACCCTCCTCCTGCGGACTCGGCTCTGCGTCTTTAAGACACTAATGGGCCCTCTTTAAAAAATGACAGTCTGCCTGCACACTCACAGGTTCTCGTCTGACATCAGCAGGGAATCAAAGATATTTTATTATTTGGAAACTCCATATAGGGAAAGCAACCTTGAAAATCTGCCATTGCTCCAAACCCCGCACCTCCCCTGGGAGTTAATTATTTTCTTAAAATGCAACTTGTACTGTTGGTTTAAAACATTCCAACTGGGTTCACACTCTTTAAATCTTCAGTAAACCTCCGACTTGAAATCACTTGCAGATAAGAGTAATTCTATTACGGAGAGCGGGAGCGAGCACTCCACGGAGGCGAAATAGAACGAAATGCAAAGGCCATTGACTGTGCCCTCTGAGTGTGTCAGCCACACAATGAGACCTGGCAGGGCCCAGCCCTGTGCCCAGATGGCTGTCCACCCAGCTCTAAGGAGACTGGACACAGGTCCTGATGTCCATCCAGGGCCTGGTGTCCACCTGGGCCTCATGTCCACCCGGGGCATGATGTCCATCTGGGCCTGGTGTCCACCCGGGGCCTGGTGTCCACCTAGGCCTGATGTCCACCCGGGGCCTGATGTCCACCTGGGCCTGATGTCCACCCGGG
>CM052659.1:1586015-1599004 GCA_028533165.1 Leontopithecus rosalia
GTGGCGGGGTCTGTGAGGGCGTCTCTGACTGTGTCCTCAGTGGCGGGGTCTGTGAGGGCATCTCTGTGTCCTCAGTGGCGGGGTCTGTGAGGGCGTCTCTGGCTGTGTCCTCAGTGGCGGGGTCTGTGAGGCCGTCTCTGTGTCCTCAGTGGCGTCCAGGGAAGGCTCCGCTCTCACTCTCTCCTCGCGGTGGCCCTGATCACCTCCCAGAGGCCCCGTCTCCTGACCCTACCACGCTGGGTGTTTATCGGCTTCACAGAGGACTCTGCGGGGGAGCGTTTGGTCCACAGGGGCCTGGAGTGGGGCTCGTGGGCGAGGTCGCCAGGGCGTGAGGACCACGCAGCCCACGTAGCTGTCACGAGTGTGCGCGTCCTCGGGTTGGCTCCGCCGGGCCATCGCGTCGTGAGGACTGCGGTTACTTTCAAATCCAGGGCTTGGCCTCCCCTGGCCAGGACTCAGTGCCTCGCTGCAGGGCCAGGGCGGTGGGGAGCACCAGACCCCGGATCAGGGAGGCAGAGAGTGAGCCCAGACACGGCCAAGCTGCCGGGCACCTCTGCCCCGGATGAACAGAGCAGGGGGCGGCCGAGGACCAGGTTGCAGGGACGGGGAGTCGGGGCTGGGCCGTGCTTTGCTGGCCTGCCGGGGACGGGGTGGCCTCTCTCCTCCAGAATTGGAAACCTTTTGCTCCGTGTACTCGTGCGGTGGGGGCTGTGGGGACCGGGCCCCTCCTGTGCCCTGTCCACGGCAGGTAAGGCTGGGGCAGGCCTGAGGTCTGCCGGGCAAGGCCACAGGCACAGGGGGGCTGAGGCGTGAGAACAGACCCTGCCCACAGCCGCCTCCCTCAGGAGCTCTGCTCACATTTCTGTGATGACTTTCAGGGGTGTGACCTGCGCTTTGACCTGGAGTCTGGCTGGCGTTCAGGAGAAGCTGCTGCATGGGGGCAGGGCAGGCGGTGCCACGGTCCTCCCCAGCCGGGTAAGGAGTGACTCCACGGTCCAGCAGCTTGAGACACGTGTTTATCATCTCACGTTTCTGAGGGCCAGGAACCTGGGCACGGCCTGTGTGGGTAACCTTGGCCCCTAGGTCCTGACCAGGCCGCAGCCCAGCTCTGGGCAGGACCTTCGGCCTCATCTGAAGCCTCAGCGGGGAGTGAGAGGGGATTTTGGCCTCCGCGCTCTCACATGGCCATCGTCCAGCCTCCATCCCTCACCACATGGACCTCTGCAGGCGGCTTCACACGTGGCATCAGCTTCCCTTGGCGGGACAAAAACCGAGAGAGAGACAGAGAGAGACACAGAGATAGAGGAGGAGGGAGAGAGACACAGAGACAGAGAGAGGAGGAGAGAGAAACAGAGACACAGAGACAGAAAGAGATACAGAAACAGAGAGGATGGGGCTAAGAGGTACAGAGATACAGAGACAGTGAAAGGAGGATGCAGAGACAGAGAGAGACACAGAAATAGAGGAGGAGGGAGAGAGACACAGAGAGACACAGAGACAGAGAGAGAGAGAGACACAGAGACAGAAAGAGATACAGAAACAGAGAGGAGGGGGGTAAGAGGCAGAGACAGAGATACAGAGACAGAGAAAGGAGGATGCAGAGACAGAGAGAGACACAGAGACGGAGATACGGAAACAGAGAGGAGGAGGAGGAGAGAGAAGGAGGTGCCAGCGCGGAGGCCAGGGCCTCTCTGGTACGCCCTGGAAGTGGCCTGGCCGTGCAGCTCTCCACCCGTCAGAAGCGCACCGGTCAGCCCAGCAGAGGGGAGAGGTCACCAAGGGAAAGGGCACACCGAGGGCCATCCTGGAGAGCCCCCCACCAGACAGGGCATAGGCGAAGGCCCCAGCATTGGGGCACAGAGTCACCCCCGGGAGCTCCCATCCAGTCCCAGCCACTCCAGCCCAGTTTCCTCGGCTGTCGGCAGGGACAGTGCGTCGGCCAGTGTCCAGGCAGGGCTGGCGGCTGATCCCGCCACGCATGACCTTTTGGGGAGTCTGCCTGGGTGGCACGGGGCAAGTGGCAGGGACCCCCGGCAGGGCTCCTGAGACATTAGGGGTTGCTCTCCCGGGCTGCTCCTGCTTCAAACCACAGCCCCCACCCAGTTCCTCCTTCTTCAGCATCGCAGGTCCTGACGTGTGACCTCCGGAAGGAGCCAGGTCTTCGTCTGCCCTCGCATCTGGGGAGAAGCCTCGCTCCCTGTCCCAGGAGCCCAGGCACAGGCCGGCCCGGAGGGAGCGCCGCGTGGGGCCCTCAAAAGAGAGGTTTTCTCGCCCCCTGCCGGCGGGTGGGGGGACTGCCACGGACCTGGGGAGGAGGCGGGGTGGGGGTGGCCGGGTGCAGGGACAAAGCTGGCTTGTTAATTTCAGAGAGAGCCGGGACCACGGGGAGGGAATAAAAATCAATGTTTGCTAAATAAGGGGAAAAAATCGCCCTGCCGCGGTGGGGAAGGGGTTTATTTTCAAGTGTATTAAAGCGATTACCCAGAGGAAAGCCGGGCGGAATGAGTCTGTGCAGGGCCTGCAAACCCGCCTCCTCTGCCTGGACACGGCCGAGCTTTTGGTTTTAAATAGTTTATAACATTTCAGATGCAGCTCCTAAGCCAGCAGTCCCTGGAGACGCCGAACAGGCTTCTACACTTAGCCCGTGATAAATAACTGGGCGAACACAGGGCTCAGAAGGGTCCAGATTTAATTCAAAGAATTTAAAGTCGAATGTTGAAAGAGCGCTTTGCATTCATGAGGCGTGTTCGCTTCCAGCTGGAGAAGAAAAGGCTTTGTGTTCGGGGAGAGGTGGGAGCGCTAACCTTTCCACCATGTTCCTGCCGCTTCCAGCCGGCCCGCCGACATTTTTCATCTGCAAATGGCAGGCGTCGTTTCTGGAAGCCGACACGTGGGGACATTTATCATCTCTGTGGAGTTTCGGCTCCAGGTGGAGGGATTTTCCTCCGCGGCCAGGTTGCCGCCTTGCCAGTCCTGATGGGGAGCTGAGGGCCTGCCCCTTCTCTGTGGACACCCTTCTGCTTTCCAGATGGAAGTGCCCCCAGCAGAAGCCGTCGGCCACAGCAGGCCCTGGGCTGTGTCCTGGATGAGAGTTGCATGCTGCCACTTGGCCGCCCCGCCCCTGTCATGGGTGCAGTGCATCAGGGGCTGGGTGTCTGTCCCAACACTCCCCACGCAGCCAAGGCCATCTGAGGAGGAGGCTCCCGGCAGAACTGCCCCCTTCCCGCCTGCTGCTTCCCCTCAGTCCAGACGTCAGGACCATGGCTGGGGCCCAGGAGACTGGAATTGCGGCTCATTCAGGCCTGAGAACCCACGTTCAGTTTTGAAGGATCCATACACCTGCCTGCACCGGCTGAACGACGTCCACCTGGAGCCTTTAGAATGACTTTGTTTGGAAATAGAGTCTTTGCAGATATAACCAGGTAAGTCGAAATGAGGCCACACCGGATTACGCTGGCCCCTAAACCCGATGACTTGTGTCCCAGAAGAGACACACACAGAGAGAATGCCACGTGACAGAGAGACACAGATGGCGACGAAGCCCAGAAATGCCGGGGATGGCCGGCCACAAGCCGCGAGGAAGCAAGGACAAATTCTACGCTGAGTCTCAGAGGCAGCAGGGCCCTGACCACACCTCGGCTTTGGATGTCTGGTCTCCAGATCCCGAGAGCACAATGACACGGAAACCCCATCTGTGTCAGGTTTGTGTTTCTCAAATCCTGTTTTAAACGGCCATAGAAAACAAATGATGTGTGCTCGTCAGAGTCACAGGCTGATTGTCAGAGCTCTCCTTCGGCTGCGAAGCTGCAACACTCTCCACCTCTCCGCTGTGTCCCTACTTGATATGGTCTGGCTGTGTCCCCACCCAAATCTCATCTTGAATTGTAGCTCTCATCGTTCCCACGTGTTGTGGCGGGACCCGTAGGAGGTAATTGCATCATGGGGGCGGGTCTTTCCCGTGCTGTTCTTGTGAATAAGTTTCATGGGATCTGATGGTTTTACAAAGGGGGGATCCCCTGCACACGATTTGTCTTGCCGGCCGTCATGTAAGAAGTGACTTTCTCCTCCGTTGCCTTCCGCCATGACTGTGAGGCTTCCTCAGCCATGTGGGACAGTGAGTCCATTAAGCCTCTGTGTTTTTTCTTTTACTTGTTTTTTTTCCCCAGACTGGGATGCAATGGCACAATCTTGGCTCACCGCAACCTCTGCCTCCCGGGTTCAAGCAATTTTCCTGCCTCAGCCTCCAGAGTGGCTGGGGCTACAGGCGTGTGCCACCAAGTCCAGCTAATTTTTATGTTTTTAGTGGAGACAGAGTTTCACCATGTTGGCCAGGCTGATCTCGAACTCCTGACCTCAGGTGATCTGCCCGCCTCTGCCACCCAGAGTCCTGGGATTACAGGCGGGAGCCACCGCACCCGGCCCTCTTTCTTCATAAATCACCCAGTCTCAAATACGTCTTCACTAGCAGCATGAAACAGGAGAGTTTACTCTTCCCCAGTTCTGTTCTGCGGTGGGCCTTGGGTGCTCTGAACCCCACAGATCCCCTTTGTCAGTCAGCTTTCCCTTTGAGCCCCCACTGTCCACTGTCCACAGAGAGAAAACCACACTTGCCAACTTGCCTTTCGAATTATCCACTTTCCCTCTTGCTGGCTGTTATCTTTTCTTTTTAGGAGGACCCACAGAGCCTCTGAGTGGAAGAACCCACAGGGCCTCTGAGTGGAAGGACCCACAGGGGCTCTGAGTGGAAGGACCCACAGGGCCTCTGAGTGGAAGGACCCACAGGGGCTCTGAGTGGAAGGACCCACAGGGGCTCTGAGTGGAAGGACCCACAGGGGCTTTGAATGGAAGGCACCACAAAGGCAAATTTCAGTCTCACACTTCCTTCCCAGCTTGGATGACGGAGGCCTTAGAGAGTGTCTGGGGAGAAGTGGAGGCTGGGGCTTGGGGGTGCTGGGAGCTGAAAAGGGGGACTCCCCACGTGAGCAGATCTCAGCCTCACATTGCAGCTCGGTATCTCTCCCCTAGAGAGATCTCAGTGGAAAGCCCATCCGTGTCACGCTTGTATTTTGAGGTTCTAGGCAACTGGCAGCAGCTTTAGGACTTTAGGAGGTGGGGATAAAGATTCTCCAGAAACAAACACATCACTGACCTTATCAAGTGGCAGAAGGAGACAGTTCAGGCTCCCCACCCAGGTCTGAGGATCTGCCACTGCCAGACCACGCTTCCACCTCCCAAGGAGAAGCAGCCCCAGCAGGGCCACGTTGGAGGACTCTGTGGCAGATGAGGTGGCCATTCTGTCAGAGGGGATGAAAGAATGCTGCTCTGAGGAAGAACCCCACGAGATCCAAGCTGAGCCACTCCAAGGAGCCGGCATTGCCTGTTGGAGCCTCGTGTCACCCCCTCCCTTCTTGCCCCTGGGTTCAGGGGCCTGGGCCTCCTGTGTGAGCAGTCAGTAACTACCTTTCTCCTGAGGAATTCTACCAGTAACAGCTGTGGAGTAGCTGGTCCAGCTCCATCATCCCACAAGAAGTGGGCAGGGAAGGCTGCGCCGGGACACACCTGCTCCACATGCTGGGTCTGCATGCTCGGCTCCACGGGGTCACTCAGAGCCCAGGGGATAGGCACCATCATGTTGTCCATGAGACAGATGTGGGAGGATGCTGCCTCTGCCTAAGTGACGCATGTCACTTCTGTTCACACCTTATCAGTCAGGACCAGTCAGATGGCCAAGCGCACCTGCATAGGAACCGGGAAGTGTGGGCGAGCAGTGAGCCAGCCTGGTGCATGGTCCTGAGCCTGTCCCAGTGGGCTTGCCTGATTCCATGGGACATGCCTATTCAGTACATTTATCCTTGTTCATCTGAAATTCAAATTTAACTGGGTGTAGTAGGCTCTTCTTGCATTGCTATAAATACCCAAGACTGGGTAATTTATAAAGAAAAGAGGATTAACTCATTCATGGATTAACTCATCATGCTTTCTTTACAGGAAGCATGGTGCTGGCATCTGGTAAGCTCCTAGGAAGAACTCAGGAAGCTTACAATCATGGCAGAAGGCAAAGAGGGAGCAGGCACCTCACATGGTGAAAGCAGGAGCAAGTGAGAGGCAGGAGGAGGGATGCCATACACTCTTAAATGACTGGATCTCATGTGAACTCAAAGCAAGAACTCACTCATCACCAAAGCGCTGGCCCAAGGCATTCCCGAGGGCTCTTCCTCCACGATCCAATCATCACCCACCAGGCCCCACCTCCAAGACTGGGAATTACATTTCAACATGACATTCGGGTGGGGCCATACATTTAAACTGTGTAAGTCCACCCCTGGCCCCTCCACAATTTCATGTCCTTCTCACATTGCAAAATATAATCATGCATTACAAGCAGTCCCCCAAAGTCTTGACTCTAATTCCCAGTAATAACTGAAAAGTTCAAGTCCCAAGTCCAAAGTCTCATCTAGAGATGTTTTCCTTCTACCTATGAGCCTATAAAATCAAAACATGTTTTTACTTCCAAGACACAATGAGAGCAGAGGCACTGGGTAAACATTCCTGTTCCAAAAGGGAGAAACTGACCAAAAGGGACCGTCCCCATGAAAGTTGAAACCAAGAAGGACAGTCATTAAATCTTAATGCTCTAAAAGAATCTCGTTTGACTCCATGTCCCACATTGAGGACACATTAGTGCAAGGGGTGGGCCCTTAAGGCCCTGGGGAGCTCCACCCCTGCAGCTTTGCAGGGTATAGCCCCACAGCTGCTTGCACAGGTCATTGAGTGTCTGTGACTTTTCTAGGTGTAGGGTGCAAGCTGTCAGTGGATCTACAACTCTAGGGTCTGGAAGAGGATGGCTTCCTTCTCACAGTTCCACTAAGTAGTGCCCCACTGGAGACTCTTTGTGGTGACTCCAACCCAAGATTTCCCCTTGGCACTGCCCTAGTAGAGGTTCTTTGTGAGGGCTCCACCCCTGCAGAAGGCTTCTGCATGGACATCCAGGCTTTTCCATACGTCCTCTGAAATCCAGGCTGCCAAGCCTCAACTCTTGTACTCTGTGCACCTGCAGGCTTAACACCACATGGAAGGCTTATGGTTTACACCCTGTGGAGCTACAGCCTGAGCTATACCTGGGCCCCTTTGAGCCTAGGCTGGAACCAGAGCCTCCAGGATGCAGAAAGCAGTGTCCTGAGGCTGCACAGGGCAGCAGGGTCCTGGGCCTGACCCACAAAATCATTTAGCCCTCATAGGCGTCAGGGCCTGTGATGGGAGTGGAAACTAGGAAGATCTCTGAAATGCCCTCAAGGCCTTTCTTTGGTTGTCTTGGATATTAGCACTTGGCTCCTTTTCACTCATGAGAATTTCTTTAGCAAGTGGTTTCTCTGCAGCCTGCTTGAATTCTTCTGTTGAAAAAGCTTTTTTTTTTCTTTGCCTCATGGTCAGGCTGCAAATTTTCCAAGTCTTTATGCTCTGCTTCCCTTTTAATATAAAGTCCCAACTTTAAGTTACTCCTTTTCTTCTGCATCTGAGCATAGGCTGTTAAAAGAGCCAGGCCACATCTCAAACACTTTGCTGCTTAGAAATTTATCAGCTGGGCGTGGCGGCTCAAGCCTGTAATCCCAGCACTTTGGGAGGCCGAGGCAGGTGGATCACGAAGTCAAGAGATCGAGACCATCCTGGTCAACAAGATGAAACCCCATCTCTACTCAAAATACAAAAAATTAGCTGGGCATGGTGGTGTGTGCCTGTAATCCCAGCTACTCAGGAGGCTGAGGCAAAAGAATTGCCTGAACCCAGGAGGTGGAGATTGTGGTGAGCCGAGATCGCGCCACTGCACTCCAGCCTGGGCAACAAGAACGAAACTCCGTCTCAAAAAAAAAAAAAAGAAAGAAAAGAAATGTATCCTGCCAGATCCCCTAAACTATCACTATGAAACTTCCACAGATCCCCAGGGCAGGAACAGAAGGCAGCAGCCAAGCTCTTTGCTAAGTCATAACGTGTAATCTTTGCTCCGTTTCCTAGTAAGTTTCCCATTTCCATCTGAGACCTTTGCAGCCTAGACTTCAGTGTCTACATTGCTATCAACATTTTGGTCACAACCGTTTTACCAGTCTCTAGGAAGTCCCAAACTTTCTTTCATCTTCCCGTCTTCTTCTGAGCCCTCAAAACTCAACTTGTCCCCATTACCCAGTTTCAGAGTTGCTTCCATATTTTCAGGTATCTTTATAGCAACACCCCACTCCTGGTACCAATTTTCTGTATTTGGCAGGTGGTGCATCGCTCTAAAGAAATACCTGAAACCAGGTAATTTATAAAGAAAAGAGCTTTAATTGGCTCCTCGTTCTGCCGGATTTGCAGGCAGCATGGTGCTGGCATCTGTTTGGCTTCTAGGGAGGTCTAAGGAAGCTTACAGTCATGGTGGAAGGTAAAGGGGGCGTAGGCATGTCACATGGCCAGAGCAAGAGCCAGAGACAGAGTATGATGGAGACAGGTGCTACCTACTCTTAAATGACCAGATCTCATGTGACTCAGAACAAGAACTCACTCATCACCAAGGGGATGGCCCAAGCCACTCGTGAGACATTCACCCCTATGACCAAAACAACTCCCACCAGGCCCCAGCTCTAAGACTGAGGATTAATTTCAACATGGGATTTGCACAGGGACATGCATCCATACCGTATCACTGGGCACCCAGTAGTGCTCAACTTGGCCGCACTACTTCCAGTGATAAATTGCCATCCTTGAGTATGCAATGATTGATATGCACAGAGCTGGAGTTTTCCAAAAATGGGCCTTTAAATACAGAGAAGCCTTTGATCAAATCAGTCAGAATGGAGTTGTGGCTGTCCCCACCTGTCCAGGGATGAAGGAAATATTCAAGGAAGAACTTGGGGAGATGCTGGCTGAGCTGCCCTGCGGGAGTGGTGCCCCACCCTGTTCTGAATCCTTGCCTAAGACAGGCAGGACACCTTCCAAAAGGGAATTCAGCCTAAAAATGGAAGCTGATCTCTCTCTCTCGTTCCCCTCCCCGGCCCTGCCTTCCCAGACTCCCAGGAGAGGGCCGACTGGAAAATGTGGTGGCAGAACCTGGCAACATCCACACTGCACTGCAATTCTCAGGAGAGCACGGAGGTAGAGATTACTCAGCCATGAGCTTTATCACCCAGTTCCCAGGGTATCCATGAGATCATTTAGCCAGAGCAGCCCAGCGCAGGGGCAGGAGGGTGCAGGGCCCTGGGGCAGGGGTCTGCCATGTGGGGGGAATTGCAGGGGTTCTCATTTGCCCAACAAAACAGGACACAAAGCACAAAACCCCTTCCTTGGCTGTTTCCTCCAGGGCTGAATCTTCGAGGATCCTGTGTAAGTGATTTAGTGTGGACGAGGCCAGGGTCCTCACCTTGTCCCAGGTGCCCCTGCACCCTCACAGCTCCTTCCCTACCCACTCCTCCCGGGTGAGAGCTGCCATCCCACCACTGGACACTGTACCCCGTGTGTCTGAGCCTCCGTGCAGGCACTGAGACGCTGGAGACAAGGTCAGGATACCCGCCGAGTCATTGGCCTACAATTGAGAGCAGGGGCAGGGGGTGGGGTAAGGGAGGCATCAGCAAATTCAAAACAAGATGGTGCTGAAGTGGAATATGAGCCATGAAGAAAATGACACGTCGGAGGACAGACTGAGCTAAGGGTGAGTTAAACGGGGTGGGCCCGTGGAGGGTGCCATGGGAGACCAGGGAGCAGCACATTCCTGCACAGGGAAAGAACACCCACGCAGAGCCCTGGGCAGGAGCAATGTCAGCCCTTCCTGGTTCTCAGCTCACCCCAAGTCCTGCCTCTGCATTTCTCAACAGACTTGACCTGGTACATGAGAGGGTCCTGGAAGGGAAGGACCACACAATCCCAACTGGAGGCAGCCCCGCTCGGCGGGGGCCCCACTCTTTGGGTGCAGGTCCCCTGGTGCCAGCCCCTTCCCCTGCGGCCTGTGGATGCAGCTGCAGCAAGGGTCTTCGCCCCCAGAATGTGGGAAGCTCCAGAGAAAAGCTTCAATCCTGGGGCTCTGTCTGTGCCTGCCAATCAGCTCTGCCCAGAGGTTCCTTGTCCTGGCTTAGGCTCAGTCTGGTGGGCAGGAGCAGGGCTTGTGAGCCTTGAGGATCTCTTCCCACAGTCTGAGGGCCAGGCTGAGCCAGAGCAGGCACAGAGCATGTCCCTATGAGGAATCGCTCCCGTGGCGCTGTGACATGACTGCATGGCTTTCTGTGCGTGGGATTCATCGCGATGACCAGTTTCATGTGTGACAAGCAATGGTAGCCAGGGCTGCAGTGGTACCTGTGATGGGACATCCTGGCACGCAGTGTCCCAGCTCTGCAGGGCAAGTCCTGGGGTGAGATTTACAGGTTAGATGCTTCCTCAGGCACCGCCATGGTGCCGACTGGCGGTGCTGCTTGGCACTCTGTTCCCTGGTGACACACAGGGCTCAGTGTGCCAGGGGCTGCCACTCATGGCTCACAGCCTCCTCTGCGCTCTAATTCCCACCATTCCCCACAGCCTTTTCTGCCATCTTCACTTGGCTCTCTGGGCCTGAGCAGCCCTGAGGGCAGTGTCCGTGGCCTCCACGTGACCACTCCTGCCAGAACACATCACCCTCTGCCGGCTGAGCCACCAGGGTGAGGGTTTTGCCAGTTCTTGAGTTTGTCCATTCCAGTTCAGAAACAGATGACAGGACCCCCACTCAAGCCCTGTCACAGCACTAGCTAAGTCACCAGTGTGGCCCCTGGGACGCTGGGTGAGCTGTGGTCATGGAGAGCTGGCCCCAGTCACAGCCAAGCAACAGCATAGGTGCAGCCCTGAGGCCGGAGGGACGTGGCACTTGAGCGGCGCACACAGCCCCAGCTACACGCTTTGGGGCTGCCCATCTGCGAACGAATCCTTTTCCGTCCGCCCATCCGTCCACCCGTCCACCTGTCTGCTCGCCCACCCGCCCATCTGTCCATCCGTCCATCCCACAGTGAGGCTTGGAGCCGTCCACGTGCACATGGCCTGGCTCCCGTGAGCTCCCCCGGCCTCTCCCTGCGGCTCTGTGGATCCTTCTGGTCCTTGACAATCATGAGAAGGAAGGGAGGCATCAGAACCACCTGGACAGAACACCCAGGCCCCAAGGGTGGCCCCTACGCCAAAGCCGGCACGGAGATGGAGCTGGGAACTCACCGGGGGTGTGCACCTGAGGGGGGCTCAGGGTGGGGAAATTGAAAGCTGAGGATAGGACGGGGCCCGTCGGGACTGGGATCGGAGCCTGCACCAGATGAGGGCTTGCTTCTCCTCACGCACCACAGCCAACAGCCCACATTCACTAACAAAGGGTTCCCGGACACGTGGCTGATGACCACAGGACACCCTGGTGTCGGAGGAAGGAAGGGGCTGGGGCCACACAACCGTGGCCCTCCTGGCCCCACCACAGACCTCCCTGCAGAACTGGCTCGGCTGACAGGGACAGGATGTCCTTCCACAAGCCGCCCAGGCTCAGAGAGGACGCCCGAGGATGTGGGTACTGCCCGTTAGCTTGCAGGATACTTCTTGAGCCAGCGCTGATGACACGGTGCCGTGTCCATGACGGGCAGAATGTGTGGGTCTGTGAGCCAAGGCGTGGACACGGGGGGGGGTCCCCTTGCTGTTGTCCCAAGCGGCTCACTGTGGAAACATGGGCTTGATGCCCTCAGCCCCGGTCTGTGGCTGCCAGAAGGGTACACGTCCACCAGGACCACAGAATAAGTCCCCCCGATTGAGAAGGCAACACCATCTGGTGGTCACTGTTGCCTCACTGTGCCCAGCACAGGAAAGTCCTGGCAGGGGTCCCGGCCCCGATCCTGTGGGGTAGGCGTGGGGACAGGGTGGGGATGCACCTGGCGTCCATGTGACCCAGGGGACACCTCCCGCTGCCCCAGTGCCCAGCAAGCACACTAACCACAGTCTTGTTGAGGCAGCTGGGCTCAGGCTCCCAGCAGATCCCTCACCCGCCAGGCCTGCCAGGCCAGGCGGAGGCGCCTAGAGTTCCAGGCAGGTCAAGGGCTGGGTGAGGGTCAGTGACAGCCTGGAGACCAGAGGGGACTGGAGTTCAGCTGCCAGCCCTCTGCTGGTGAGCTTCCCAGGAACTGAGCTGTAGAAGCGTGGCCAGCCCGTGCCTTGCGAGGATGCGGTGAACTCACTGTTCTGAACGCAGCAGGGGACTGCTGGCTGGCTGGGGCAGACTGTCGCGGGTGCCATTAGGGCCCTCAGTGACCCCACCTCAAGGTTGCTGGAGTGCGGGGTGCAGATGGCTTGCATCCCCTGTCTCAGGAGAATGGCTTTCTACCAACCAAGCTGTCCTGCCCCGGAAGTGGCGAACTCCCCGGAGAGGCCCGTGGCCAGTGACCAGCTGTGCAGACGCTGGCCGATAGATGCTTTTTCTCTGCAGTGCAGTTCATGGTCCAGACACGCTTGGAGACCTGGTGATCGGCTCATGACCCTCCCCTCTCCTGCTCCACCACGGCCCTCGAAACCCCTCCTGGAGAGACGACACACACCCAGACTCCCACATCCAGGAGCCTGACTCAGGGAGGACCCCCTGCAGGTCCTCGTTGCTGGCTCACTGGATGCCTGGAAGTCCCCCTTCAAAAAAGAATGTTCAGGATGAGCTACGACTCTAGGGTGAGAAAACTTCCAGGTTCAAACCCCAGGTCTCCCCCTCAGCAGCTCTGCAGCCCCAGCAGCTGGCTCCTTCAGCCTCTCGGTTCTTTTGTTTGTTTGTTTGTTTGTTTGTTTGTTTTTTAACAAAGGAGAGAGAATGACGAGAAGGAAGCCCAGGTGGCTGGAAGGCTGAAGTGCCGCCGTGCCCATGAAGCTTTGAAGACCTGTGTGCAGGGAAGAGCCGGGGAGGGACAGCTGCTGACGTAAGATGACGCAGAGGAAAGAGAAGCGTTCCACACTGCACACCCCACGCCCCACACTCCACACCCCACGCCCCACGC
>CM052659.1:1599104-1612098 GCA_028533165.1 Leontopithecus rosalia
CAGTCCCAGTCCGCTGCTGCCAAGTCTGCAGCTGAAGAAATCACTGAGTGTTTGGGAAGCAGGGAGAGAAGGGACAGCAGACCCTGGGCTGCACAGGGGCATCTAGGTGTGAGGCTCACAAGCTGGGAGGGGTGTGGCGGCAGCCTGACAGCCGGGGTGCTGGCGGGGGGGCATCCTGATGGCTGGGACGCTGGGAGGGGGTGGGGGACATCCTGATGGCTGGGGCAGTGGGAGGGGGTGGGAGGCATCCTGACGGCCAGAAAGCCCTGGACACGTTTTCTAAGGAAACCACAGCCCTAGGAAGCCTCTCCCACCTGTCTGTCCTTGGCCCACCTGGGGAATTTGAACCCCACTGGATAGATGCATGTCTTCCTCCCACTCAGGACTCCTTGGCCACTCGCTCTTTAGCCCCCACCCTTATCCCCAGCTCAGAAAGTTCTCTTATACAAACTGATCCCCTTCCAGGGCCACCAACTTCCTCCATCCCCTCCCACGCACCCCCTCCGCCTCGCACTCCTCCTGGCACCTGCTGTCCTAGACCTTGGGCCTGTGGACCTGTCACTTTCCCCAAGGACTGGAGAGGGCACCTCTGCAAGTGTCACCCAAGGCCCTAATGATAATCCCAGGTGTTCTGGACCACCCCCCATGAACGACGGGCCCGGTGTGGACGGGCAGAGGCTCTGGGCTGCAGGAGGCTCCTTAGTCCTGCCTGCTGCCGGCAAACCAGACACCTCACTCTGTGTCACTAAACACCTCCAGTGAGGACTGTAGAGGGGAGGAGGTGGGCCTGAAGACGCCCAGGCCCAGGCCAGCCCATCTCATCTGTCTTGGTGCGAGACGCCCCCACGCACTGCCCCAGGCATGGCTGACATTCCTGCTTCTGCGTGTTGCACCTGGCCACTTGTGGTGTGTATTTCTGTGAGTTTTAAAATTTAGAGAACTGCCTTTTCCAGGGAGAATTCTGATCAAGATAACCCAAGATTAATCCTGGTTTGTTTTTTTTTTATGTAGCTTAGAAATGCCAGGTAAAATAGGATACACATGCTTTAAATGGAAAGCTGAGCTTGCGAAAGAGTAATGGAAATTTAAAGAGGCCCCAAAATGAATAACATGACCCAAAATAGTAATCGTGGTGACCTAATGCTGGGGCTGCCTGGGCTGGTTCCCAGAGGCCGCTCTTGACATCAGGGAGCTTGCAATGGGCTCCCAGGACAGGGAACGAAGCCCTTAGATCCAAAGAGGCAAGAATCAGAATGCAAACTTCTGCACAGAGCCACACTCCCTGCTCCAACCTGAGTGAAAGGAATGGGTACAGAAACGCGCCCACCAGCACAGGAATCTTATTACAGAGAAGCACGTCTGTCTTGGTCTGGACTGACCTTTTTGCAAGTCTGTCCTGAAGAGAAGCATTTCCAGAATAGTGGAAGAAGGACCCGCATGTTCCACCCCTCCATAAAAGCAAGGAGAATCCTGGCAAACAAAATAGTCAAAATCAACTTAGGCACCCTGGAAGTTCACCAGGGTCAGGGGACATCCTTTGGGGGGTGGAGCTCTGGGCTATGCACCTGGACATCCGTCTTGAGTGGAGAGAAGAGGCTGGGGAGGAAGGACGGACACTCGAGGCTGAACGGCTCTGATATGGTTTGGGTTCACGTTCCCGCCAAATCTCACGTTGAACTGTGATCCACAGTATCGAAGGTGCGGCCTGTGGGAGGTAAGTTCTCATGAAAGGTTTAGCGCTGTTCCCGACCGGCTGCTGCCTAGTGCTCGAGTTCTCGCAGGATCTGGTTGTTTAAAGTGCATGACGCCTCCCTGCCCTCCCGCCCTAGCTGTGTGAAGTGCTCACTCCCCCTCTGCCTTCCACCATGTGTGTAAGTGTTCTGAGGCCTCCCCAGAAGCCACGCTGATGCTGCAGAACCATGAACTAATGAAACCCCATTTCTTTATAATTTACCAATTCTCGGGTATTTTATAGCAATCCGAGAGCAGACTGACACAACCTCCAACGGTTTGAAGAGCATTTGGTGTTTTTGGGGTTTTTTTTTTTTTGAGACGGAGTTTCGCTCTTGTTACCCAGGCTGGAGTGCAATGGCGCGATCTTGGCTCACCGCAACCTCCACCTCCTGGGTTCAGGCAATTCTCCTGCCTCAGCCTCCCCAGTAGCTGGGATTACAGGCACACGCCACCATGCCAAGCTAATTTTTTTGTATTTTGAGTAGAGACGGGGTTTCACTATGTTGACCTGGATGGTCTCCATCTCTTGACCTCGTGATCCACCCGCCTCGGCCTCCCAAAGTGCTGGGATTACAGGCTTGAGCCACCGCGCCCGGCCAGAGCATTTGTTTTTTAAAAAAGACTGAATCTTGGTAAGAATAGGGAGCTCCGTGATGTTGCAGCTTGTCCTGTTTCATCTCCCGCTCCCTAGCTGTGCAGTGCCCTGGAACATCAACAATCTGTCAGTCACAATGGCTGTGACAAATGACAGCCTAACAGCTACCAGAGGGGAAATGTCAAAATATTCTTTTTTTTTTTTTGAGACGGAGTTTCGCTCTTATTACCCAGGCTGGAGTGCAAAGGCACCATCTCGGCTCACCGCAACCTCCGCCTCCTAGGTTCAGGCAATTCTCCTGCCTCAGCCTCCTGAGTAGCTGGGACTACAGGCATGTGCCACCATGCCCAACTAATTTTTTTTTTTATTTTTAGTAGAGACGGGGTTTCACCTTGTTGACCAGGATGGTCTTGATCTCTTGACCTCGTGATCCACCTGCCTCGGCCTCCCAAAGTGCTAGGATTACAGGCTTGAGCCACCGCCCCGGCCCCAAAATATTCTTGAGAATCTAGAGGGCCACTGCATGTGTCATGCTGTGCACACACCCAGAGAAGACCTGGGGAGGCCCTGGCCTCCCACCCCCAGCTGCCCTTGAAACTCTGCACTAGTAGGAAGTGAAAGCTAAGGCAGAGCTGCAGCCTGCATGCTGGAGAACTGAAGTCCTCCTCCACCAAACCAGGGAGACCTATTGCTCCAAGGTATTAGAGGAAATCTTTCCCCAACCATTAACTGACCACTAAGCAAAATGAACAGAGACCTCAGTGGCTCTACATGAAAAGAATACAGATTTTACAGACTTAATTCAGGAAAGTCACTAAATAAACAAATGGCAGCAAAACAAATAGCAAAAACAACTCTGTGTGAAGAGGAACCTGATTTCCAGAGTTGCTACATTATTTAATTAATGTCTACTTTTCAACAAACAATTATGAAACATGAAAAGAACCCAGCAGTCAATAAAAACTGTCCCATGAGGAAGCCCAGGTGTTGGACTTACTAGACAAAGACTTTAAATCAGTTGTTACAGATATGTTCAAAGAACTAAAGAAAACCATGTCTAAAGAACTAACACAAAGTGTGAGAATGATGTGTCACCAAGCAGAGAATATGAATAAAGCAATAGGAATTATTTCTAAAAACAAATAGGAATTCTGGAGTTGAAAAGCACAAAATAACTGAAATGAAATAGCCACTAAATGGCTCAACAGCAGATTTGAGCTGGCAGAAGAATTGGTGAACTTAAAGCTAAGTAAACTGAGATAATCCAGTTTGAAGAATGGAAAGAAAAATTAATAGTGGTCTGGGCATGGTGGCTCAAGCCTGTAATCCCAGCACTTTGGGAGGCTGAGGCAGGTGGATCACGAGGTCAAGAGATCAAGACCATCCTGGTCAACAAGGTGAAACCCTGTCTCTTCTAAAAGTACAAAAAATTATCCAGGTGTGGTGGTGGATGCCTATAATCCCAGCTAATCAGGAGGCTGCGGCAGGAGAATCACTTGAATCTGGGAGTCGGAGGCTGCAGTGAGTCAGTATTGCCCCATTGCACTCTGTTGCTGTACTCCATCTCAAAAAAAAAAAAAAGAATAGTACCTCCAAGGTCTGTGGGGACACTCTGAAGTATAGCAACATATGTACAATAGAAGTCTCAGAATGAAAGGAGAGAAAGGGCAGAAAGAAATGTGAAGAAATAATGACCCCAAACTTCCCAAATTTGGTGAAATCGTTGATTTACACATTCAGGGAGCTCCATGAAGTCTAAGCAGAATAGACTGGAAGGGGATGCACACTAAACATGTCATAGTCAAGCTGTCAAAGACAAAGACAGAGACAAAAATGGAACTCATTCTAAGAAGTCAGCATCATTCTCATATCAAAACTAGGCAAAGACATTCCAAGAAAATGACAGACCGAAATCCCTTATGAATATCAATGCAAAAATCCTCAAAACATACTAGCAATTCAAATTCAACAACATATAAAAAGCTTATATACAATGACGAGTGGAATTTATTCTAAGACTGTCAGACTTGCTCTGTGTATAAAAATAATCTAATATACGATATTGGTAGAATAAAGAACAAAAATATGATGATCACCTTAGTAGATGCAGAAAAAGCATTTTGACAAAATCCAACCCCTTTAACAATAACACTCACCAAACTTAGAAAGAAACTCCCTGAATCTGATAAGGGACATCTATGAAAAACCCACAGCTAATATACTTAGTGATGAAACACTGAAAATTTTCTTCTTAAGATCAGGAGCAAGACAAGTATGTCTGTTCTCATAACTTTTCAACATTGGACTTGAAATTCTAGCCAGGTTAACTAGGCAAGAAAAAGAAATAAAAGGCATCCAGGGCCGGGCGCGGTGGCTCACGCCTGTAATCCCAGCACTTTGGGAGGCTGAGGCGGGTGGATCATGAGGTCAAGAGATCGAGACCATCCTGGTCAACATGGTGAAACCCCGTCTCTACTAAAAATACAAAAATTAGCTGGGCATGGTGGCGCACGCCTGTAGTCCCAGCTACTCAGGAGGCTGAGGCAGGAGAATTGCCTGAACCCAGGAGGCGGAGGTTGCGGTGAGCCGAGATCACACCATTGCACTCCAGCAGGGGTAACGAGCGAAACTCAGTCTCAAAAAAAAAAAAGGCATCAGATTAGAGAAGAAGCAAAACCAAAACTATCCACAGATTATACAACCTTGTATGCAGAAAATCCTGAGGATTAAAAAACTCCTGTTAGAACTAACAAATTCATCAAGGTTTCAGGATACAAGATCAATATATGAGAAGTAGTTATATTTCTATACTTTAGCAATGAACTATCCGAAAATGAAAACAATTCCACTTATAACTGCTTCAGAAAGAATGAAAACGTTCTTCTTTCACTTTTGACTTTCACTAGCTGAGCTGGGACAATTTGAGTAATAAAATAAAAATAACAGTATTGGACTAAAATCCAGAAGAGAAAAATATTCACAGATCCATAAATAAATGATGAATAAATGAATAAATATGAGATAATTGGAAACTCTTCCTTAGGGAAACACTTCAATTCATAAATGTAAAATGCATCAGTACAAATTTTTAAAATCATCAATAGAAAACCACAGTAATAATTGTTATTGGCAAGGTCCACTGATTAATACTAAAATTACTGGGTAAAGGTTGAAGAAGGAACAGGATGTCTGTGTAGTGTCAAAGCATTTCCTATCAGATATTTATTAATTACAAATGTAAAATGGTAACTTTACAGTAGACAAACCTGGCAAACCTCCAAAGGCTCACATTTAGCATTGCCAGGTTAAGGTGGCTCATGCCTGTAATCCCAGCACTTTGGGAGGCTGAGGCGGGTGGATCATGAGGTCAAGAGATCGAGACCATCACGTGCCCCCAATATGATGCACTGAGGAATTTTTCCCTAAATCCACAACCTTGGTTTTGTTAGAAAACAAAACAACCTCAGGTTTATGAACATTCTTCAAAATACCTGATCTATATTCTTTAAAAGTGCCAATATCTATGAAAAAGACAAGACTGAAGAACTGTCACAGATTGGAGGAGACTGAGAGGACATGATAACTAAATTTAAGGTAGACTCCAGATTGTATACTGGAAAAAAAGTACACTGGGGAAAAACTGTGAAAATCCAATGCAAACTCTAAGCTTTTAAAAAAACTGACTATAAGAGAAATATAAATATCTGTGATATAAATATCACTTTATTATTTGAGCATTAAGGATAATTTGAAATATACCCATTAAATACCCCATTTGAATCAGAGAATTTTAGAGTAGTCTCCAAGATATTCTGTAATGTCTCAATTCTAAAATATGGCTTCAGAGAATATAAAGAAGGAAATGACCCATCAAACCATTTAATGATGCTAAAATTCCTTTGATATTCAGGATCAGAGAAATACAACATAAGAAGGAGAAATCATAGGCAAATTCACTTACAAACAATGATTTTTTAAAAAGTAATAAATAACATTGCTAAAACTTGAATCCAGCAAAGTGAAAAAATGCAAATATAAATTAAAAAACAAAGTATCATGACCAAATGGGATTTATCAGAGGAATGCAAGGATGGTTTAACATGAGAGAGTCTAATTCAAGTCAGTTTCCATGAGTATTAATTAGGCTTAGGTTTGAAGCATTTCAGCAGGGGAAATGTCAAACATACAGTGGTTTAAACACACAAGTTTTCATTCTCCCTCACCTAATATGGAGAGGTCATTCAACACTGGTATCATGGCCCATTTTACGAGGTCATCTGATGAATTACACTCCAAATTTATTTTCAGCACTGTAGGGTATAACCCTCAGTTTTCTGCTGCAAGATGATTAAACACTGCAATCATATGTCAATACATAGGACAGGGGCAACAAGAAGGGTCAGAACACCTGTAAGAACACAGTCAAGAAATTATACGTAGCACTCCCATGCCAATTAGTCAAATTGCCAGCACGGTGACAAACAGCTGCAAGGCATGCTGGGTTGTGGGACTTATTCTGGGCAGGCACATGCTGAGCTCACGATCAGGAATTGTATTGCTATAAGAGAATGAATTTCCATGTTGTTATTGTGCTGCCTCAGAGCCCAGGGTCTCCAAATAATGACAGCTCCTCTCCCAGGTCTGGAACTGACTCCCCAGAGACCAGCAGAAGACAAGGCATCCACTCCCGGCACGCCCAACACACAGCAGTGGGGAGAGGAAAGACGGGGTTCACAGAGGAAGTTAAGGTGGCAAATCTGTCATGAGGGAGATTACCCTGGTTGAGCCTAATCAGACGAGCACTCAAACAGGGGCAGGGTACTTTTGGCAGAAGCGAAGTAAAGCGTCAGAGAGATTAAGCAGCCGGGATGATCTTTGCTGCTGACTTTGAAGGTGGAGCGGCCACATGGCAAGGGCTTCAGAGAAGGTTCTGAGAGCTGAGAACAGGCCCTGGCTGACAGCCAGCAAGAAAATGAGGACCTTACTTCTACTCTCAGAAGGAATTGCTTCTGCCAAAAACCTCATGAGCTTGAAAGAGGAAACTGAACCTCAGAGATCCGGCTGACGCCTTAATCCCAGCCTTGTGAGATCCTGAGCCAAGCACACAGCCACACGGTACCACGACTCCTGTCCCACAGAGACTGAGATGATAAACAGGCAGTGTTCTGAGCCACGGCGCTTTCACTGCTTTGTTATGCGTGTAGAAATAGCAGCCGCCTTCTCTCTATTACTGACAGGCTCCATCCTGATTCGATTCTCGTCCTTACAGACTCCTGGAGCAGGACAGAGTCCGGAAACAGGTGCGCACTTACCTGGGCTCTGACAAACATGGCAAATCAATTCTGCACAGGTGGGTGCTCAAAACGGGGGCAGCCGGGCGCGGCGGCTCACGCCTGCCATCCCAGCACTTTGGGAGGCCGAGGCAGGCAGATCACGGCGTCAAGAGATCAAGATCATCCTGGCAAACATGGTGAAACCCTCTCTCTACTAAAAATACAAAAATTAGCCGGGGGTGGTGGCATGTGCCTGTAGTCCCAGCTACTTGGGAGGCTGAGGAAGGAGAATTGCTTGAACTCAGGAAGTGGAGGTTCTGGGAGGCAGAGGTTGCAGGGAGCCAAGAGCACACCACTGTGCTTCACAGCCTGGGTGATAGAGCAAGACTCCATCTCAAAAAATATATATACGGTGGGGAAAGGATGACATTTTTAAAACTTTTATTTGAGGTTCAAGGGCACAGGTGCAGGATGTGCAGGTTTATTACACAGGTAAACGTGTGTCATGGGGTTTGTCGTACGGATGATTTCATCACCCAGGTGTTCAGCCTGGCACCCATCAGTTACTTTTCCTGACCCGCTCGCGCCCACCCTCCACCCTCCACAGGCCCCAGTGTGGGTTGTTCCCCTCTATGTGGCCAAGTTCTCATCATGTAGCTCCCACTTATACATGAGAACATGTGCTGTTCGGTTTTCTGTTTCCCTGTCAGTTGCTGAGGATGATATCCTCCATCGCCATCCATGTTCCTGCAAAAGACATGGTCTCATTCCTCTTTACGGCTGATAGTATTCCATGGTGTGTGTGTACCACATTTTATCCAGCCTATCAGTGATGGGCATTTGGTTGATTCCATGTCGTTGCTGTTTTGAATAGTGCTGCAGTGGACATGTATGGACATGGGTCATATAATAGATGATTTCTGTCCCTTTGGGTGTAGGCCAATAATGGGATTGCTGTGTTGAATGGTATTTCTGCCTCTAGGTCTCTGAAGACAAGGATGGCATTTTTAATAAGTGGTACTGGGTTGATCAGATAGCTGTAGAGGAAGAAACGAAGCACGTGTACACCTTACAGCATGCAGACAGTATATTCCCAGTGGACTGTAGTTCAAAAGTGAAAGGAAAACACTTTCAGAGGATAGCACGGAACATCCTTGTGACCTTAGGCAGCTCCTGGTCACAAGATTCTGATCTTGGACAAGATTTTAAACAGAAGATCTAAAACATTCACTATAAGATGGGGAACGCTCTGAACTGTGAAAAGAAGGCCTTGCACCCATTACTATCAGAGAGGGAAACACAGGAAGCAGCCCAGGATGGACGTTTGCATCAGATCACGGCCACACAGGCAGGGCCCCCGGACCAGTGAGAAGACCACAGGCCATCTCCTACGAGCCTGGGCAAACGTCTCCAACAGGCTGTTTATGGGAAGGGAGCAGCTAATGGCGGGTAAACATTAAGAATTCCCAGCCTCGGCCATCAGGAAAACGCAAATTCTGAGCACAGGAGCTGCCAGCACAGACCTGCGCCTTGGCTGAATTTGAAGGGCCAGGAAGCCCAGTACTGGCGGAACAGGGAGCCACGGGAGCTCCCCACAGCACACGAAGGCGTCCGTGGGGACGGTCGCTTTGAGAGCCTGTCTGCAAGTCCCCCCAGACCAGGACACGTGCCCCGGCCCAGGAATTCCACCCCAGGTTCAAGCTCGAGCAGTGGTGCAGGTGCAAATCAAAAGACATTTACAAGAACGTTGGTAAGACTTTTCGGCAAAATCGTCTAAAACTGGAAACTTGTTAGAAGTCTGTCAATACTAGAATGGATAAATAAATAGATGTTGAAACGAGGGGGCACTACAGGGGAACGAGAATGATTTCTCCCTGTGATGACACAAACCTGCGCCCCACAAACACGGGCCGAAGTCGGACCTGAAAGAGAGCCCGCTGCATGGCTCCACGTAGGTAAAGTGCAGGTGGTGGGAGGAATCCACGCTGCCTCCCGCTGCCTTTGGAGTGGAGGGTGGGAGTGGTGGGAGGAGCCCCTGGGGCACCTGGGGTCCCGGCTGCTGTTTCTGGACCTGATTGCTGAATACATGGGTGTGTCCACTTTGTGAGGATTCAGCCACTTGCACACTTATTTTGCATTTCCCTATATGTATGTTGTCTTTTAATAAAATGTTCATTAGGCCGGGCACCGTGGCACACACTTCTCATCCCAGGTACTCGGGAGGCTGAGGCAGGAGAATCACTTGTACCCAGGTGGCAGAGGTTGCAGTGAGCCAAGGTCGAGCCACTGCACTCCAGCCTGGGCGACAGAAGGAATCTCTGTCTCAAAAAAAAGACAAGCAAAAAATATAAAATAAAATAAGATAAACAAAATAAAAATGTTCATTTTTATTCAGAAACCACACTAAGCCAGGTGTGGTGACTTACACCTGGAATCCCAGTGCTTTAGGAAGCTGAGGCAGGAGGATCACTTGAGCCCAGGAGTTCAAGACCAGCCTGGGCAATATGGTGAGATCCTGTCTGTACAAGAAATACAAAAATTAGCCGATGTCTCAAAAAATAAAACAAGGCCAGAAGCAGTGATGATCACGCGGTCTGGAGTTCGAGACCAGCCCGACCAACACGGTGAAACCCCGTCTCTACTAAAAACACAAAAACTTAGCCAGGCGTGGTGGCGCGCGCCTGTATACCCCATTGCTCAGGAGGCCGAGGCAAGGGAATTGCTGAATCACTTCAACTGGAGAGGTGGAGGTTGCAGTGAGCTGAGATCACGCCTCTGCTCTCCAACCTGGGCAACAGAGCAAGACCCCATCTCGAAAAATAAAATAAAATAAAAATAAACCACAAGAAGAAAAACTAGAAATGACTACACAATCCAATGGAAAATAGGTACAGGCTGTAAAGGGCCATTTTACAGCGGCAGAGAGGCACGCGCCTGGGCGCCTGGGCAGAAACGCTAGTCGCCGGTCACCAGGGAGATGCTAGCTGAGCAGGAGTGACCATCTACCTCACAGGCCTCAGTGGGCACAACCAGAGTTTCTCCCACACCAGGCGCTGCTGGCCTCACTCTGACACAGAGCACTGTGGCCACTTCTCAAGGCGCCTGGAAGCCCACCAGGCCGGCATGTGGATTACCAAAGGGAAGAGCGAAAGCCCTCGGGTGTGACACGCGCCACACGCCAGGGCCCCAGGCGGGAACAGGACAGGGTGAAGCGGCATCCGTTGCCGTGGACCCGGCTGGCCACACAGCTGCTGAGACTCGGGAGTTCCACCTACAAACTCTCACACTTCTCCACGGTTCTAAAACGCCCCTCCAAGGAGGCCACAGAAACAGAAACTCAGGTGACCCCCAGACGCTCTGCAGGGTGTGTCTCTGTCCCTGCACGCCTCCCTGGCCCTGAGCCAGTCCCACGTCTCCCGGAGCAGCCGCCTCCTCCGGCCTCGCCCATCTGCTTCACCCTCAGGCCAGAGCCGCTGCCACGATGCAGTCACTCACATTTCTCCCACACGGATGGGGGCGTGGGTCCATCTTCCTAAGGGGTGTCTCAGGTCCTGAGAGGCACAGACCTGAGTTCTGGTCCCCTGGCTTTCTGCAAATTCCCCAGCTCCTCTCACTTGCCACTACCTGAAGGTCCCCACACAGCCAGGCACGCAGAGGGTGAGTCCCGTGCTGGTGGCTGACCCCACCCTCTGCCACCCGCAGTGGAGAGCTGATGGCCTGAAAGGCTAAGAGCTTGGGATCTCATTCAGCTGAACTGAGAGCCAGGCTGCCTGGCTCTGCTCCTGGCTGCCACTGGCCATGCCCGCCGGGAAACTGGACATCTTCTCTGCTGCTGCCACCAAGGACGGGCCTGGCAGAGAACCTTGAGGGTGTTGGAATGCTGGCCCACGTCCAGCAGCAGAGACCACAGATAGGGGTCATGGGAGGGTCACCTCCACACCTCCACCCTCATCTTGGCCAGGGTGCTGGCAAAGGGCAGGAGACACACCTGGTCACCCACAGGAAGGCATGGAGGGCAGGCTGGCCCCCAGTTAATGGCCCCTGACTCTCACTTCCAGTGTTAAGCTCCCCTTTCTCTGCTCACTAATCATTCAAAGCACAGGGATTTTCAGACCCTGTGCTCAAGGAGGGGTTTCTTGGGGGGATTTGCTTGAGGAGGGAGAGCCTTTTTATGGGAATGAAACCCTGCAGGTGCCAGGCAGAGGCGCAGACTGACAACGCATCCTTCACCCAGCTTCTGCAGGGGAAAGGTTACTCATGGACTTCCCTGCCCTTCCAGCTTCTACCAGCTGCCCAGTTCCCTCAGCCTCCCCCATAGTTCCTCCAGCAGCCACAAAAGCATGTGCAGTGTACAGGAGGTGGGGGAGGGAGAGAGTCCACGCACTGGCTGGCACTTATCAAGGCCAGGTATTTATTGGATGTGTGGAAGAGGGGATGATGAATGGACAAATGGATGGAAGATGGATGATGGATGGTTGGAGGATGAATGGATGGATGAATGAATGGAGGATGGATGGATGGAGGATGGATGGATGGATAGATGGAGGATGGATGAATGATGGATGGAGGATGGATAGATGATGGATGGAGGATGAATGGATGGATGAATGAATGGAGGATGGATGATGGATGAATGGACAGATGAATGGATGGATAGACGAGGACAAGTGGATCATGGACAATTGATGGATGGCTGGAGGATAGATGGATGGAGGATGGATGAGTGAAAGATGAATGGAGTGTAGGATGGATGGATGGGTGCAGGATGGAAGATAGATGGATGAGGTAGGTGGATTGAGGATGGACAAATGGATGGATGGATGACCAGATGATGGATGAGTGGATGATGGATGGATGGAGGAGGGAGAATGGATGAATGAATGGAGCATGGAGAATAGATAGATGAGTGGATGATGGATGGATGGAGGAGGGAGAATGGATGAATGAATGGAGCATGGAGAATAGATAGATGAGTGGATGATGGATGGATGGATGGATGAGTAGATGAGTGGGATGATGAATAGATGGAGAATGGATGAATGATGGATGGATGGATTATGGATGGATGGATGGAGGATGAACAGATGGAGGACGGATGAAGGATGGATGGATGGAGGATGGATGGATGGAGGATGAATGGATGGATGGATGAAGGATGGATGAATGGATGAATGGAGGATGGATGGAAGATGAATGGATGGATGGAGGATGAATGGATGGATGGATGGATGAATGGAGGATGGATGGATGGAGGATGGATGGATGGATAGATGGAGGATGGATGAATGATGGATGGAGGATGGATAGATGATGGATGGAGGATGGATGGATGAATGGATGGAGGATGGATGGATGGAGGATGGATGAATGATGGATGGAGGATGAATGGATG
>CM052659.1:1612598-1665446 GCA_028533165.1 Leontopithecus rosalia
GCAGGGGCGGAGGGAGGGAGGGAGGGCCACGGTGGGCTGGAGAGCCACGCAGGGGCGGAGGGAGGGAGGGCCACGGTGGGCTGGAGAGCCATGCAGGGGCGGAGGGAGGGAGGGAGGGCCACGGTGGGCTGGAGAGCCATGCAGGGGTGGAAGGAGGGAGGGAGGGCCACGGTGGGCTGGAGAGCCACGCAGGGGCGGGGGAAGGGAGGGAGGGCCACGGTGGGACAGATGTGCTGAGTTTGACTCACTTAGCATTCATCACCGGGACGAGTCTTTAGAGAATTTCTGTGAGGTGGGGCTGCCCCAGGAAGGGCGAGGGGCACCAGGGCTGCTGGGACGAGGGAATGCCCGGCTCACTATGGGGACCTGGCATGGTGGTGTGGGGCCCCCTCCCTGGGCCTTGGTGTGGGATGGGTTCAGGGAAGGCCCACCCTCTCATTCCTGCAGAGCAGGACCTGGCCATCATGCCTGCTCTTGTCCTGAGAGGAGCCCTCTTTGGGCAGGACTGAGCCCCACGGCCGGCAAGAGCCAGCCCCTCACCCAGGCCAAAGCGAGGAGGCTGGAGCCGCTCCAGCCTCATGGTTTCAATAGGATCGAAAATCTCTGCATCCCACAGGCAACCCCCGCCGGCCCGAGGCTGTGTCCCCGCTCTTGGCAAAACTGTGACCGGGCCACAGTGCAAAGCCGGGAGCAGCAAGCTTCCCTCCTCCACATTTACTTTCACATCCAGCCACACTTTCGGCTTCCTGGTGGGCGTCCGTGGCCTGGGTGCCCGGGGCACTGTCCTCTGGTGACAACGCCCGGCTCGGGGAACAATGTGGACATTGTCGCAAGCGGCCCTGGCTCAGCGCAGGGAAATGTAAGACATCCCTGTTATCACGCCCACAGGGGACGGGCCGGGCTGCAGCTCGCCACCATGTCGTCATTACGCCCATCATTCTCCCAAATCTCTTTCTCTCTCACCCCACCTTTGGGTGGCAGCAGCAGCAGCGGAAGGAGAGAGTGGCTGCGCTGGAACTCAGGGCCCCGGGGCGTCATCCTACTCAGGCTAGCTGGATGGTGTCCAGGGCCCACAGGGGCCAGGGAGCGGGGCACCGCTCCTCGGGGTGCCTCAGTGGTGGGGGGCAGCCAGCCGCAAGGACGCCCAGCAGGCAAATCCTGGACCCATTCCCGCCCTCCCCATCATTGTCTCTGGACCCGAGGCCCCCAGTGGTCCGGCAGGGGCCGCAGTGACACTGCCTGGGGGAGATGTGAGCAGAGGGCAGAGCTCGCCCGCCTGCCATGGCCATCACGGGCCAACTCTGGCCAGAGGTGGCCACTCCTGGCTCCCAAAGGCTGGAGGCTCCATGCACCTTTGCCAGCCTGCCCTCGGGTCATGGGACATGAGAGCCCCCACCCCAAGCCTGGCAGGACTGGGATCTCCCTCCCGGAGAGGGAGCACGGAGCCCGCTCCACCCGCCGTGGTGGCTTCAGGCCTCACTGAGAGGCGGCGGCCAGCGTAAGAGGGTACCTCACAGTTATGCAACCCGGGCCAGCGAGGATGGGCGCACAGCCCAGCCAGCCAAAACAAGCACTGTCTGACTCCAGAGTGTGAAATCGTCAGGCCCAATTAGAGGGAGCTCGGGGAGCCGGCCAGGGGCTGGACGCAGGGCACGGCCTTCCCGGGAAAGGCTGCAGCCTGTGAGGCCTCACCCATCCTGCGGAGGTCTGGCCCTGCTGCCACCGGGCACCCTGGGGAGGACAGGGGGAGGCGCCAGCAGCTTTCTCCCCTTTCCCCCAGTTAGACTGGGACATTTCACACACAGACACAGCTCGAGATGGGGGGACAGCCAGAGACGCTCTTGCTTCCTTTTTTCTGCCTCAGGAGCCCTGGAGGCGGGTCCACGGTGGGACATGAGCTCTCTGAGCTCCAGGCCCTGGCGGGTCCTGGAGATCCCAACAGGAGCCCAGGCTTGGCTGTTACCGGGAATTCACAGTGCAGGGGCAGGAGCCAGCGTCAACTCGGGGAAGGCAGGGGCAGGGCGTGGGGTGGAGTGAACGCCCTCTACATACTGAGGGAAGAGAGGACCATGCAGGCTGCGCCCGGCAGCCCTGAGGGTGCCTCCAAGGCTTTGGGTGACTTGATGTTGGGGACTGCCCAGGGGAGGGGAGACACACAGGCGGAGGTGCATTACCCTGACGTGGCGTTCTGTGTCTGTAGAGCACACACCCTGTTTCTCACCGGCCATCTCCAGGGCCAGCCAAATGCAGCAAGAGGTGCCGCCTGCCCCAGGAAGAGGTGAGGGGACATGCTGCCCCGTGAGCACCCCAGGCTGGAGCCCAGCAAGCAGGACAAGGCCGACCCTCCACAGCGGTGAAGAGGCAGCAGATGCCAGACCACGTGGGAGGCAGCTAGGGCAGGAAGTGGAGCCTGGTGGAGACCACGAGCAGAGGGAGTAGGGCAGCCAGGCGGGGGCACGTCTCTTATCTCTGGGAGCCTGGGAGATGGTTCCCATCTAGCCCATCCCCAGACACAGGAATCAGAAAAGCAAAGGTGAGGCAGGAGGAAGGTCTGAGGCACTGGCTGGTCTGTGGTGGAGGGAGGAGCCTGGGACACGCCGGAGGCAGTTGGGGGGCGTGTTTCGGGGCCTAGAGGGGTGGGGCCTCTAGCCACCCATGGCTTTGTCACGTGTATAGGTGTGGGGAGTGGGTAAGTGTGCGCGTCATGGTGGCTGGGCCACCTTCACCCAACTTCATGTTTTAGATGTGGGCAGCCCAACATCTGCGAGTCGTGCAGGTGGGCCCTTCACAGTGTGAGGGCCTCATCCAATCAAGGGAGGCCTTCAGAGGAAGAGACGGGTTCCCGAGGAGGGGGTCCTGCCCTCAGACCCAAAACCGCGCCATCCACTCTTCCCAGATCCAGCCTGTCAAGGCTGCCAGAGCCCCCACAATCACTGGAGCCGGTTCCTTAAAATATCCCCTCCGACACACACACACACACACACACACACACACACACACACACACACACACAGATTTTAGCGCTCATCCTGTCGGTTCTGCTTCTCTGAAAAACCCTTGCCCACAGGGGGACAGAAATGGAAAATGTTTATGATGTTTAATGCACGTGCTGAATGCAACAGGCCGTCTGCTCAAAAGATCCCTTGCTTCCAAGCACTTCCTATGGTTCAGGGGTGCTACATGAGAGCCCACGGGGGCCCCGAGGCCTGACTGCACAGAGCCGGGCAGGGGCTCACTGGCCTTGGGATGGACACTCATGCTACCCGTCCACTCGGGGTCCCCTTGGAGAGGAAGACCTCACGCGGCGTCTGGTGCCAGCTCCGCTCTGCAGTTCAGGCTGCTCACATTTCCGCCGTGAGCGTTTTTGACATGCTGTCCGGTTTGCCGGCTTTGGCAAAATTCCTCCCATTTGCACACAAAGCTCTGAGCGCTCTTGCCCCTGCACCTGGGTGTGGAACACAGGGAGGTGCCATTGGGCCGGGGACACTGAGGTGTCCGTGAGAGAGGCTGGGCTGCGCACGGATGGGGGATGGACGGTGCCGCCGTCCTTAGCTAAGCCCGAGTTCCGAGTGGTGCTCGCTGCAGACACACTAAGGGGCTGCAACGCTGCAGGACGCTAGAAAACCGGCTGACTTTTCTGAACGCTGGTGAACAAGAGGCAGGAAGCCTTACTGGATACAAACCCCTTCTGAATGCAAACACGAATTTAAAATCAAAGCCATAGCAAAGGCCACATGTAGGAAGAACATAAAAGAAAGCAGTCCACACAGTGTGAGCTGCTGTGCACCCCCTGGCCAGTTAGAGAGAAGCTGGCGACTCCTCTGCGGACGAATCCTGGGCGACTGAGCCCAGGGCTGCGACACTGGCCCTTGAGGCTGTGGGATGTCGGGCAGGCTCCCGACCCTGAGTCCCAGTCCTATCCCAGATTAACCACCTGCAGCGTGGGGGTCCTCCGTATTGCACAGCAGGGTGTGGGTAGAAACACACGTGTGCACACACACGTGGATACGTACGCTCCCATGCAAGTACACGTGTGCACACATGTACAGGTGTGCAGCCACGCACACACCAACACTGAGGGAGGAGAAACGACCATCAGCTCATGTCCAAGTCAGTCCCTGGCCCCACCGGGCCTCAGGATGGCCGCTCCCTGCTGTGAAAATTAAGTGCCAGAGATCCTCAGGGAAGACTTGGGGTGACCCTCCAGGGATGCTGAACACAGGAAGTCCTCCGTCTGATCCAGTCCTGCAGAAGCAGGCTTTCCTGGACAAGCCTGGGTGGGAGAGGATCCCTAGGGGAGGAAGCATGAAGTCCTGCCCCACTGGGTTTGTTGACCAGGGTGGGAGGGGCCCCCCTTTGTCCCCCACACTTCCACAGTAGTCACCCACAGAACGACAAAGCAGTCAGTGTTCAGACCCGACTGAGTGTCCCCACCCAGGAGTCTGCCCCAGGCCTGGAGATCCTGGGAGGGGAGGTGTTGGGAGGGGGTGCACAGAGCAGCTGTGTCCGTGACCCAGGCGGGTGCAGGAGACGAGCAGGGAAGCCAGGACCCGGGTATCTTCCGGAGCAGCAGACTCCAGCACTTCAGACTTCGTCCTCAGCATGGTGACTTGCTGAGAGGGTGGAGGCGGGCACGGGGTTGGGAGGACCTCAAGTCCAGGGCCTACCTGTCGGGAGCTTGGGCTCCTCGAGCGGAAAGCAGCACCCCTGGGCCAGCCAGGCAGCAGAGTGGTGGGAAGAGAACTGAGCTGCATGCTTCGCTTTGAGTAAACCCAGATTTCCCCAGGGAGCAGTGCCTGGAGCAGAACGTTGAAGTGTTGGGGCATCAGGTCTCAGGAGGGATATTGGTTCTGACCCTGGGGAGCCTGGGACACCCTGTCTGGCTTCCCCGCCGAGGATCTGAAAAGGTACCTCCCTCCTCCCTCCCTCCCAAAGAGGTCCTTCCTGGGTGGCCCCTGCTCACTGTCAGGGGGGCTGGTGTCGGGCCACAGGGTCGCCGGAGCCCAGCCTCCTTCCCGGGGTCTGACGCACGCTAGGAGCCAAGCGGCTGCGACCGAGATGTCCCCAGGGGCCGGAGAGACCCCCTTCCAGAAGCCACGTGTGCAGATGGAAAGAAAGGCAGCTCAGCTCTATGGAACAACTTTGTAGCTCGGCTTCTTGAGCAGGGTCCGGGGGGGATTCCCACACGCGCGGCTCGGTCCAGCTGGCCCCTCCCCAGTGCAGCTTCTACATAGCCAGAGTCTGAAATGACTCCAGCCTTCCTGCCGGGGATTACATGCAACCCAAATCATTCTTTCCACAAGGATTACACAGTCACTTTCATTCTCAGTGTTTCTCCCTCTGTTCCTGGGATAAGGAGTGAGACCTTCTGCCCCAAGCCCCGGGCCAGCAGGGACAGAAGCAGTTCCACGGAATCCAGCCAAGGGGGACTGTGAAAGGCCGACTCGGCGTCTGCAGGAGGAGGGGACCCTGAGTGCTGGTTTCCCTATGAGGGTCCCCCAACCCCTGCACAGCCTGGCCCCCGCGTGATCCCCACTCAGCCTTGGAAAGGAGCTGGGGCCGCCTGCCCACTGATAAACTGCGAGTGTTCATGCCATCTGCCCGTCCCCACGCAGGACACATCCTAAGTGCCAATGTGTGCCTTGGGGATGCTGTGGCCACGTCCAGGAAGCAGAAGCATGGAGAATGTTTGGAAAACATGAGCGTGGGAGAACGTCCAGGCCCTAAACGACCAGCAGCGCTCGCTGGCAGTCATAGAGGTGGCCGGCCTCGCGGCCTGGGAGTTCAGCGAGGCATCGCTGGCCCTCCTGATTCCAGGCAGTGCTTAAGCCCAGCAGCTTGGCTGGGCCCCTGGAGTGAGGAGGGGTAAATGATGACCAGGCTCTTGGGGAGGTACATGAAACCCTTCCCAGTGCCCACCCCGGGGCCACACGCCTGGGCTGGTGGTGAGGGCTGCCCGTGGGGGCGGCAGGGAAGGTCACCGCAGCCAGCCCAGCCACTCCAGGTCTCAGCAGGTGGGGAGGACACATGAGGGGGACGCTGAGCCTGGCTTCTGTGGGTGCTCCAGGCCCATGGACAGGAAGGGAGCCCCACCCCCTGACAAGGGCTCCCTCCTTGACCTTGGCAGCTACTCGGAGCCCTCTTCTGACAAAGCCTTGACCTTGGTTTGGCCTTGGACACTCTCCTTGGCCTGCCAAGCCCAGTTTTAGCAAGAACCCCGCTGAGACAGTTTGCAAGAGCCCCCACCCTTGACCCCAAATCAGTGTTTTGCAGGTGCTGTCCCCTGCCCGCCGGCTGCCCACAGGGTCCGGGGGCCTGGCTGTGTTCTGAGCAGTGCCCAGCTCTGCCCGGCACCTTTCTCGCCTCTGCAGCTGCTCAGCGAGATCTGCCGGCTCCTCCTGACAGGTGCCCAGAATCCCGGACCCAACAGTGCCCCCCCGACTCTCCGTGTGGGGTAGGGTCTGCCTCCAGCTCCCCGGAGCGCAGCGGGGAAGTGCGGTATAGGCCGTCCTGGGAGGTCTTCACCCTACCAGGGAGAAAGCTCCTCACCGCCCTTTCCAGGGCCCGCCCTTCACTAGGCCCCTCCTTCACCTTGCAGGAGGCACTGGGGTGGGGAGGTAGGAGCCCCAACTGGGAGGCCGGCCTGTGGGCTCAGATCCCACCCTGCCCTCCCCAGCCCGAGAGGACGGTGGTGATGGAGGAGCTGGAGTTTCTCCTTCAGCACTGCGTGGGCAACCCTAGTGCCTCTGACCCCGGCCCGAGGGGAGCTCTGCCCGAGGAGTGCCTGAGGGAGGGCGAGGCAGTAAGGAGCACAGGTCCCCACACTTCTGGGCTTACTGTCTGCTGAGGAAGAAGACCATGACCAAAGGTCCCCCAGGGTAGCGGCCGAGGTGGCAGGTGTGCGGGGGAGAGGCAGAGGCAGCATTCGACGCCATCAGGCAAAATCCAGCATTGAAACAGGCAACAGTCACTGGCTGTCCTTCCCGCGATGCTGCCCGGCAGACAGGCCCTCCCGGCTCACCAGACGCTAGGCCTCTCCTAGACGCTGGGCTGTCCTAGAGCCCTGTGCCCGGGGGGAACGCGGAGAGCCACGCAGAGGACCCCTTCTGGGAGAGGCCAAGGAAGCTGCGGGGAGCAGGTGCCGCCCGTCCCGCCCAGAGCGAGGAGCGCAAGGCAGGGATCCTCCCCGGGTCTCACCTCTGCGCCGCGGGCCACCTGTGCAGCCGGGGCTGGTCTGGACTCCGACTGTCCTTTAACCCAGGTTTTTGCATCTGGTTATTGGTGCCTCATAAACGAACGGACTAAGTGGAATTGTTGACGCCCTTACTCTCTGTTTGCCTCAAAGTCATGATTTTCCTCCTGAAAAGATTACACTTGAACTCCCCTCAGGAGGCGACCCTCGGAGGCTCCCCCGGGCAGGGTCCACCACGGAGCTGGGATCTGCAGGATGAGCAGGGGTGACGAGAGGAAGGGGAGGGAGGCAGGTGCAGTCCTGGAGTCCCAGCCAGGCCCCTTCCCGGCCTGCAGCCTGGCCTGGAGTCTGACGGGGGGGCTCCCTACCTCCTCTGCACGTCAGTGACACCGCCCCGACGCCTGTCATTTTCATGGCTTCAGGAGCAGGGCTGGGTGACTGCCCTCCCTTCGCTGACAGCCACCTGTCAGGTGACCTTGCTTCTGGGGCCCCCGAGTCTCCTCACCCATTTCCTCTGCCTGTGCCAGGCGACCGAGAACACTGGCTGTGAACTGCGCGTAAGGGAGCCAGCCTCGGATCCGGGCTCAGCTTGGACCGGCCCAGCGCTGGGCCTCAGGTGGTGACCTGGGCTCTGACTCCACCTCCTCACTCAGCACACACACAGGGAACCTGAAAAGCCCTACAGCCCAGGAAGCTGCCAGAGGCCCTCAAAGGGGTCGGGCAGGTGGGGTGAAGGTGCCCACAAAAACGAGCACTCGGCCGCGCCACCTGGCCTCCACAGCCCACTGCCCCCAGTTCACCTGCTGGAACCGCCCACGGGAGGGTGGGTGGGAGCCCACCTTATACCTGCACCATCTGGGAGTGCGGGTGCTGTGTGGTCCCTGCACCCCAGGCCAGCCGCAGTCAGACTGTGGCAGTCGGGAGCTGGGACCCCGGGCCCTCAGGGAGTTGGGGCAGGGGCAGGGGCTGGAGGCTGCAGGAGGCCCTTCTCACGGTCTGTGTCCTGGGCTGAGCCTGCTGAGCCGCAGCTGGGACCAGCCGGCGCTTTTGGCACTGCACCTGCGGCTGAGCTCTGTGCCCCCAGAGACAAGCCTGCCGCAGCCAGCGGTGCTCAGGCCCCGGGATCCTGCAGCCTGGGGCTGGGAATGGTGCCATTTTCATGGCTCCAGGAGCAGGGCTGGGGGGCTGCCCTCCCTTCGCTGACAGCCACTTGGAAGGCCACACTCAGTGGAGGACATTGAGCCCCCCCAGGTGGTGCCAACAGGGGCCTCGTGGACCACCCAGAAGGCCACGTCTGTCCAGCTCAGGCTCTGGGAGCGAAAGAAGAGGCAGCCCTGTGCCCTCCAGCCCAGACCCCCTGCGGCCGCAGCAGCGCTCTCCTCCAGCCTGTCCTTCCTCACTCCCTGCCTGAGCAGTCCTGGCCCGGGGAAGGGACAGATGTGAAGACAGAGGCCGCTGGCCTGTTTATGCTGTGCTCCTCACACTCCTCCCCCCTGCTCTAGGACATGAGCGCGCCTGTCCTGGGGGCCACCACTCCAGAAAGAACAAGGGGTGACTGCTGGTGTTGGAGGGCGTGGTGGGGTGTGTGCACTTACGTGTATGTCGTGTGTATACGTCTCACACATATGCTCCCTGTGTATGTGCTGTGTGTACATGCACTGTGCGTACATGTGCTATGTGTGCATGTGCTGTGTGTAGATGTGTTGCATGTATATGTTGCACATGTTCTGCGTATAGACGGTGTGTGTTTGTTGTGTATACTGTGTGCATATGTGCTGCACATGTGTTGCATATATGTGTGTTGCGTGTTTGTGTATAACGTGTATATGTATTGTGTTTTGTACATGTGTGTATACATACGTTGTGTGTATATGTTGCAGATGTGTTCTGCATGAGTATTGTGTTGTGTACATAATGGTGTGTGTATATGTCCTGGGTGCATATGGGCTGTGTATATATATGTTGTGTGTGCATGTTGCATGTGTGTTCTGTGTATGTGCTGTGTGTGCACACATTCTGTGTATAGGTGTGTGTTTGTGTGTATAATGGTGTGCATATATGTACTGTGTGCATATAGGCTGTGTCTATATATATGTTGTGTGTGAATGTTGCATATGTGTTCTGTGTATGTGCTGTGTGTACAACGTTCTGGGTATAGATGCCACATGTTGTGTGTCTAATGGTATGTGCATATGTAGTGTGTGTGCATGTGATGTGTATATGTTGCACGTGTGTTCTGTGTGTGCTGTGTGTGCACATGCCCTGTGTGTGGGTGCTGCATGTTGTGTGTAATGGTGTGTCTGCATGTGTCTGGTTGGCTCCCGTGCTGCTGGCTTCACGCTGTGACATGTGTTTGTCACTGAATAGCATGTCTGTGCAGACCCATCCCCTCCGCGGTGCAGGCACGGAGGCCTTGACTCCTCAGTGCTGCATGGGGCCCACCCTCTGCTTCCCACCTCCCCGCAGGCCTACCCCAGCTCTGCACCTGCACAAATAGGGCTGGGGCTGCCCCAAGCCTGCCCTGGGCGGCAAAACCCCAGAATTTCCCTGAGCTCCGCCAGATCCCCTTAGAGGAGGAGGGATTCCATTTCCCACACACTCCACACACTCGCCAACACTTGGAATTATTTGACTTTCAAGTGTTTGCAAATTGGTTGGGTGTGAGCTAGAAAATCACTTCTGAGATTTGCATTTCGGCAAGGATGATTGAGGTGGAAAGTGTCTGGTGCTCACGAGCCACTGCGGCCTGTCCTCCTCTGAATGTGTGTAGCTGCTGGGTGTCCTTTCATCTGCGGCACTGATCACTCCGAAGCTTCGCCAGATGTCCTCCCCTTGGCGGATTTCTCTACTGCGCTCTTCCCTGACCAGACAGCAACAAAGATATTTTCTCACATTTTCTTTTCTTCACAGAAGTGGGGTAGTTTCAACACTCACACCTAAGATTGCACCAATCTGAGTTCACTTGGGTAGGAATTGACTTTTTTTATCCATCAAGCTGCTCTTCCAAACGCAGGCACTGAACCATGTATCTTTTTCCAGAGACAAAGCCTCTGCAGCTCCCAGGGCCTCCTTCTCAGCCCGTCCTGCCCGTGTGCCCGTGTGCCTGTGTGCCCGTCCTGCCTGTGTGCCCGTGTGCCCATGTACCCGTGTGCCCGTGTGCGTGTGTGCCCATGTGCCCGTGTGCCTGTGTGCCCGTCCTGCCCGTGTGCGCGTGTGCCCATGTGCCCGTGTGCCCGTGTGCCTGTGTGCCTGTGTACCCGTCCTGCCCGTGTGCCCGTGTGCCCGTGTGCCTGTGTGCCCGTCCTGCCCGTGTGCCCGTGTGTGCGTGTGCCCATGTGCCCGTGTGCCCGTCCTGCCCGTGTGCGCGTGTGCCCGTGTGCCTGTGTGCCCGTCCTGCCCGTGTGCGCGTGTGCCCGTGTGCCTGTGTGCCCGTGTGCGCGTGTGCCCATGTGCTCGTGTGCCCGTGTGCCTGTGTGCCCGTCCTGCCCGTGTGCCCGTCCTGCCCGTGTGCCCGTGTGCCTGTGTGCCCGTCCTGCCCGTGTGCGCGTGTGCCCGTGTGCCTGTGTGCCCGTGTGCGCGTGTGCCCATGTGCTCCTGTGCCCATGTGCCCGTGTGCCCGTCCTGCCCAGGTGCCCGTGTGCCCGTGTGCCCGTGTGCCCGTGTCACACGGGTTCGTTTCCTTCCCCTGGCTTCGTAGAGGTCTCAGCCTGACTCTTCTTGTTCATAAATTTCTTAGCTATTTAGTGACCTTTGTTCAGCCCTGCAAATGTTACAGTAAGTTAATTCGATCCTTTAAAAGCTCCGATGAGATTCTGATTGAAGCTGAAGGGACTCTGTAATAGGAAAACTGCTGTCTTTAAAATGACTACAATTGACAATAATACATGGTATATTTCAAAACAGCTAAAAGAGAAGCTTTGAAATGCTTCCAACACAGAGAAATAGTAACTATTTGAGGTGCTGGATACTCTCACCGCCCTGGTTTGATGGTTACACAATCCATGCATGTATCGAAATACCGCTCGCCCCCTAAACACATTCAAGCTTGATGTAGAAATAAAATCAGATGAAGCTGTTCATCCCTCAGCGCCTTGCAGCTCTTCTTTTCAACTCGGTCTATCTTCTTTAATAGAGGTTAAGCACCTTCTGGAAAGGCCACATTAATTCTTTGTTAGATTAATTCTGAGGTACTTGACAGACTTTACTGCAAACGTGAATAGCAGCTTTTTAAAAAATTGCTTTTCTAATTGGTGATTGTCACCGCAGAGGAATGCCAGCGTTTGTGTGAGTCGTTCCTTTATCTAGACGCTCACTGACCTCTCCTACTATTTTATGTGGTTGTTCATCGACATTTGGGATTTTTATACAGACGAAAATACTTTGCTGCAAAAAATGCTAGGTGCATTCCTTCCTTTCAGCCCTTTGTGCCTTCTTTCTAGTTTCTGTCTGACTGAGGGGACGAGGCTGACCGTCTTTGTTGAACGATTGTCTTCTACAGGACCTCAAAGAGAATGCTTCAAAACTCTGGAGGGTGTGATGTCTGTTATAGGGGTTTTGAGATCACCTTTATCAGGTTAAGACAGATTCTTTTTTTTTTTTTTTTTGAGACGGAGTTTCGCTCTTGTTACCCAGGCTGGACTGCAATGGCGCGATCTCGGCTCACCGCAACCTCTGCCTCCTGGGTTCAGGCAATTCTCCTGCCTCAGCCTCCCGAGTAGCTGGGATGACAGGCATGCGCCACCATGCCCAGCTAATTTTTTGTATTTTGAGTAGAGACGGGGTTTCACCATGTTGACCAGGATGGTCTCGATCTCTTGATCTCGTGAAGACAGATTCTTATTCCCAGTTTTCTGAAAAACTTTAGAGAGAGAATTTCTAAGTTCAGAATTTCTAAGCCTGTAATCCCAGCACTTTGGGAGGCCGAGGCGGGTGGATCACGAGGTCAAGAGATAGAGACCATCCTGGTCAACATAGTGATACCTCGTCTCTACTAAAAATACAAAAAAATTAGCTGGGCATGGTGGTGCGCGCCTGTAATCCCAGCTACTTGGGAGGCTGAGGCAGGAGAATTGCCTGAACTCAGGAGGCGGAGGTTGTGGTGAGCTGAGATCGCGCCATTGCACTCCAGCCTGGGTGACAAGAGCGAAGCTCCATCTCAAAAAAAAAAAAGAACGTCTAAACTGCAGTGGGCTCAGGGCTGAGCCTTGTCAAATTATTTTTTTGTATGTATTAGTCACCTTTGTAATCTACTAAGGTGAATTCTCCCATTTTCTTGTTTTTGTTTTTAAGACAGAGTTTTGCTCTATAGCCCAGGCTGGGGTGCAGTGGTGTTAGCTGGCCGCCACCTCCGCCTCCTGGGTTCAAGCAATTCTCCTGCTTCAGCCTCCCGAGTAGCTGGAACTACAGCCACCATCACCACACCTGGTGAATTTTTTTGTATTTTTAGTAGAGACGAGGTTTCACCATGTCGGTCAGGCTGATCTCAAACTCTTGACCTCAAATGAATCACCCTCCTTGGCCTCCCAAAGTTCTGGGATTACAGGTGCGAGCCGCCACACCCAGCCTCCAGTTTTCTGAATTTAAGCCATCGTTGCATTCCTGGTACGAAACCTATTTGATTATTATGTGTCTTTCCTCAACAGTTTATCACAAAAATTTTCAATACTCGTTTTACAGTGAAGACTTGTATGTATACCCACTGCTCAGACTAACTCATTAATGTTTGACACTGTTACAGTAATATTTTACCGGAATGCTTGGTCACATATTCACCTGTTCATCCACCTTCCTATCCTTCCATCCATTCATCTTTTTTAATACATTTCCAAGTAAGTGGTGGACCTCAGCCCCTCAGCTGGGACCGCAGGCGCACCACCACACCCAGCTAAGTTTTGTTTTTTTTGTGGGGGCAGGGTCTTGCTATGTTGCCCAGGCTGGTCTGGAACTCCTGGGCTCCAGAGATCCGCTCACCGCAGCCTCCCGAAGTGTGGGGATCAGTCTTTTAACTGTGGCTGCTGCCGTGAGTGTGTGTTTTAAAACACGCGGTTGGATGCCAGCATTTCATGTTTCCTTTGAGGTGCCCATCAGAAAAATTGGCCCGAATGTTATTCCTTCTTTTTGTTGCTGTTGTCCAGATATGAAACCAAACGGACACCAGTCTGTTAAAATGAAACGGGCTGCTTTACCTATATTAGTATTTTCTAAAAAAACGTATATACGTTTTTTAATAAGACAGATATATCTGTCCCTCGAAAGAACACACTTGTAAAACGCCCTGGTACACGGCCCTTTTCTGAGAAGGGTGGGGTCTTTGATTCCCACTTTTGACCTGCTGGCGTTTCCCACAGGCATACCCTGGAGATGCTGGGGTTCAGCTGCAGGCTGCCAAAACCAGCTGAGTCACAGAAACGTTGTTCTATTAAACATGCCGTAGAATCATGCCTGCAAAAGCAGCATAATATCCTAATTTAAAACACCTTACCGCTGGCCAGGAGCAGTGGTTCACGCCTGTAATCCTAACACTTTGGGAGGATGAGGCGAGTGGATCACCTGAGGTCAGGAGTTTGAAACCAGCCTGGCCAACATGGCAAAACTCTGTCTCTACTAAAAATAAAATATTAGCTGGGCGTAGAGGCGGGCACCTGTAATCCTAGCTACTTGGGAGGCTGAGGCAGGAGACTCACTTGAACCTGAGAGGCGGAGGTTGCAGTGAGCAGAGATCGTGTCATTGTATTCCACAGCCGAGGCAAAAAGAGCTAAACCCTGTCAAAAAAAAAAAAGCACAAACAAAGAAAAAAACCCATTACTGTTAACGCTGTCGCTCAGCGGCCTGCAGCGAGTGCTAACCTTCTTGTGGGTGATGGTCTCAACCCCACGTTGGCGCTGCCGGCTGATCAGGGCACGGGGTGGCTGCGGCAAGTTTTTAAATAGGGCAGCAGTGAAGTCTGCTGCACCCATGGACCTTCTTTTGTGAAGCATTCCTGTGTCAAGCAGTGCTGCTTGACAGCATGTCACCCGCAAAAGAACTTCTTTCAAAATTGGAGTCAATCCTCTCCCACCCTGCTGCTGCTTCATCAACTAAGTTTATGGAACATGTCTGGGGGCAGCGGCTCACACGTGTAACCTCAACACCGTGGGAGGCTAAGGGAGGTGGATGGCTTGAGCTCAGGAGGTCAAGACCAGCTTGAACGACATAGTGAGACCCTGCTTCAACAAAAAAGTACAAAAATTAGCTGGGCAGGTGGCATGCAACTGTAGTCCCAGCTACTTGGGAGGCTGAGGTGGGAGGTTGGCTTAAGCCCAGCAGATGGAGGTTGCCATGAACTGAGATCACGCCACTGCACTCCAGACTGGGTGACCCAGGTGTGGTGGCCTACACCTGTAATCCCAGCACTTTGGGAGGCCAAGGTGGGCGAATCATGAGGTTAGGAGTTCGAGACCAGCCTGGCCAACAAACACGGTGAAACCACGTCTCTACTAAAACATACGAAATCATTAGCCGGGCGTGGCGGCACGTGCCTGTAGTTCCAGCTACTCGGGAGGCTGAAGCAGGAGGATCGCTTGAACCCGGGAAGCGGAGACTGCAGTGAGCCGAGATCACACCGCTATACTCCAGCCTGGGCGACAGAGCAAGACTCCATTTCAAACGAAACAATCGTACAGAGTATTCCAAAGCTCTGTTTCACTTCAACGCTGTCCACAGCATCACTGCGTAGAGTCTGTCTCCAGAAGCCACTTCCTTTGCTCATCCATAAAAAGCAAGTCCTCCTCATCCCAGTTTTCTCGCGAGGCTACACGTAAGAGGTAGCCTCTCACGAGGCTCACGAGGTTCAGCCCCAGCTTCAGGCTCCACGTGTAGTTCTCCCGCTGCCTCCACCCCATCCCCGACTGCTCCGAGCCACGCTGAGGGGTGGAACCCACCTCTCCCACGGTCCTGTTCCTGTTAATACTCCGACCTCCTCCCCTGAATCCCACAGGTTGGTTCTTCATGGCCTCTAGAAGGGTGACTCCTTTCCAGGAAGTTCCCGGCTGACTTTTCCCGGATCCAGCAGAACACTCTCTATCTTCGGCAGCTGTAGCCTTATGAAAGGTACTTTATGTTTTACTGTTATTTTAGGTTCAGGGCTACATGCACAGGTTTGTTATACAGGGAAATTGTGTGTCTCAGATGAATTCATCACTCAGGTAATGAGGATAGTACCTAAAAGACGGTTTTTCCATCCGCTCCCTCCTCCCACCCTCCACCTGCAAGCAGGCCCTGGTGTCTTCGGTTCCCTTCTCTGTCTCCATGCATACTCAGTGTTTGGCTCCCACTTATAAGCAAGAACATGTGGGGGATTTTGGATCATTGCTGTTGTTCTTGAGATGGAGTCTCGCTCTGTTGCCCAGGCTGGAGTGCAGTGGCACGATCTTGGCTCACTGCAACCTCCGCCTCCTGGGTTCGACCTATTCTCCTGCCTCAGCCTCCCAAGTAGCTGGAACTACAGAGGCATGCCATCTTGCCTGGCTGATTCTTGTATTTTTAGTGGAGATGGGATTTCACCATGTTGGTCAGGCTGGTCTTGGACTCCCGACCTCATGATCCACCTGCCTCCGCCTCCCAAAATGCTGGGATTACAAGCGTGAGCCACTGTGCTCGGGGGTATTTGGTTTTCTGCTCCCGGGTTACTTCACTCAAGATTATGGCCTCCAGCCCCATCCATGTCCCTGTAAAGAACATGATCTCATTCTGTGTGGCTGTGTAGTATTCCATGGTGTAAATGGACCACAGTGAGATGTATTTCTTCAATAATAAGATTTGAAAGTTGAAATGACTCGTTGATCCGCGGGTTGCAGAATGGACCCTGTGTGAGCAGGCATGAAAAGCACGTCCTTGTACATCTCCATCACAGCTCCTGTGCCAACAGGTGCATTGCCCGTGAGCAGTCATATTTTGAAAGGAATCTTTTCTGAGGAGCAGTTCTCAACAGTGGGCTTAAAATATTCAGGTAACCACGCTTTGTCAACCCGTGTGCTGCCGCCCGGGCTTTGCTGCACTTCTAGAGCACAGGCCGTTGATTTAGAGCAATTCCTAAGAGCCCTGGGATTTTCAGAATGGCAAACGTGCATTGGGTTCAACTTCCAGTAACCAGCCGCATTGGCCAGAAAAAGAGAGTTCACTTATTCTTGAAGCTTTGAAGCCATGCAGTGACTTCTCTCTAGCTCTGAAAGTCCTAGATGACATCTTCTGTAAATAGAAGGCTGTTCTGCCTGCACTGAAGATCCACTGTTTGGTGAAGCCACCTTCATCCGTGATCTCAGCCGGATCTCCTGGAGACCCTGCCGCAGCTTCTCATCAGCTCCTGCTGCTTTGCCTTCAGCTCTTACGTGATGGAGACGGTGTCTTTCCTTCAGCCTCGTGAGCTGACCTCTGCTAACTTCCAACTTCTCTTCTGCAGCTTCTTCACCGCTCAGTCTTTGTAGAATGAAGGAGAGTCGGGCCTCACTCTCAGTCAGGCCTTCACTTAAGAGAATGTTGTGTCTGGATTGATCTCTCTCAACCCTAAAGCTTTCTCCATATCGGCAGTGAGGGTGCTTCAGTTTCTTGCCATTTATGTGTTCACCGGACGAGCAGTTTTCATTTCCTTCAAGGACTTTTCTTTTGCATTCGCAGCTTGGCTAGCTGGCCCAGAGACCTAGTGTTCAGCCTCCTCAGCTTCCAACCTGCCTTCCTCACTCAGCTTCATCCTTTCCAGCTTCCGATTTATAGGTGTGAGCCTCTTCCTTTCACTTAGAGCCCTCTAGAGGGCTATTAACTGGCCTAATTCAAATATTTTTGTGTCTCAGGGAACAGGATGCCCAAGGAAAGGGAGAGAGACTGCAGGGGGTGGAGGGAGCAGGGAATGGTCAGTAGGTGCCTGGGTCAGAACACATCCAGAATTTATCCGTTCAGTTCACCGCCTTCTCTTGCTGTGGCTCATGGCACCCCAAACATGTGCAATACTAACATCAAAGGCCACTGATCACAGATCACCGTAACAGCCAGAATAACGAGAGGTGTGAAATACTGGCAGAATTAGCAAAACGTGACAGAGACCCAAAGAGGGCACGTGCTGTTGGGAATACGGTGTTGATAGGCTTCTTTGACTTGGGGCTGCCGCAAACCTTCAGTTTGTAAAAACAACCTAAAACTAAAAACTGTGCTATCTGTGAAGTGCAGTGAAGTGGAGCGTCCTGCACTCCTTCCTGGGCCAGGAGTGGTACTTGGCATTTTTCTAGAAATGCACCCATTGTATCTCAGCTTCTTCCATGAATATGTGCACCTGACAGTATCTAGCCGGCATTAAGGAAAGGCCCTGGGCCAGGCGTGGTGGCGCACGCCTGTAATCCCAGCGACGCGGGAGGCTGAGCAGGGAGGATTGCTTGAGGCCAGGAATTTCAAACCAGCCTGGGCAACACAGCAAGACCCTGGCCCTGAAAATTTTTAAATTTAAAACATATAATAAAAAAAGAGAGGGAAAGAAAGACCTGGGCTTAAGGCAGCAACAGAAATGATCTAAAATGATCTACGACGAGGAAATGATTGAAAACGCGGGGAGAACAGCAGTGAGCAGTGGAGGGATAGAAGTCAGTCTAATACGCGTATATTGGGCTTTGTGAAGGGCAGGAAAGAGGAGCAGGACAGTAGCAGAGCTGGAGGAGTACTTGCTCAAAGTTTTCAAAATGTGATTAAAGACTGTAAACGCACAGATTAAGAATCTCAACGAAGCCCAAGCAGGAAAAAAGAATTCCATCAAAGAAAACCATTCCCAAGCATATCATCATCCAATCACTAAGATGACAAAAGGAAGATCTTACAAATAAGCAGAGAACAGAAGTCATGCTGTGTACAGTGAACAAAAGCACGTGGGGAAGTGGTTTTCTCACAGAAACTGTGCGAGCCGGAAGACGGCGCAGACCTCTCTGACGCACGGAAAGACAAAAAGATCAACTTAGAATTCCACACCTAATAAAGAATATCTTTCAAAAATGAAAGCAAATCAATAATTTTTCAGTCAAGTAAAAGTTGAGAGAATTTATGGTCAGCAGACAGCACTGCAACAAATATTAAATAACTTCCTTCGTAAAGAAAGAAAGAAATTCGTAAAGAAACAAATGTACACAGAGAAGTGAGGAAAACTGGAGATGACAAATACGTGGGTAAATATAAAAGCATGTAAATTAATTTTGTAAATGTAAAACGTGGCTTCTCAAAGGAAAAAATAATATACTAAAATGTACAATATATGAGGAAGTAAAAATGTATCACAACTGCACAAAGCATGGAAGAGGGAGGTGGGAGCCACCACACTGTCCCAAGGCTCCTACGCTTTGGGTAAAGTGGTTTAACATTATTCGAAGGCACATTGTTACAGTAAGATGTATTCTATACATTCTAGAACAGCCGCTAAAGATAAAAGGTGTAGCTCATAAGCCCAAAGCTCACTCACATCTACAACCATGTTAAATGTAAACGGCTAGAACATTACAATTAAAAGGCAGAAATTGTCAGATGGATTTTAAAAGTTCAAGACCCAGCTATCTGCTGTCTACAAGACACTCACTTTAAAGACAAAAACAAAGTAGATTAAAAGTTAAAAGATGAGAAAAGATACACCATATAAACATCAACAAAAAAATCTGAAACTGCTGTGTTAACATCAGTAGAGGCTGATTTGAGAATAGGATACATTGGCATGGATAAAGAAGGACCTCTCATAATAATAAAAGGTTCAGGCCAGGCACGGTGGCTCAAGCCTCTAATCCCAGCACTTTGGGAGGCCGAGGCAGGTGGATCACGAGGTCAAGAGATCGAGACCATCCTGGTCAAAAGGGTGAAACCCCGTCTCTACTAAAGATACAAAAAAAAAAAATCAGCTGGGCATGGTGGCGCGTGCCTGTAATCCCAGCCACTCAGGAGGCTGAGGCAGGAGAACTGCCTGAACCCAGGAGGCGGAGGTTGCAGTGAGCCGAGATCGCGCCATTGCACCCCAGCCTGGGTAACAAGAGCGAAACTCCGTCTCAAAATAAAAATAATAATAATAATAATAATAAAAGGTTCAATCATTCAAGAGAACATGGTGATCCCCAATGTATAGGCACCTAACAACAATAAAGTGCACGTCCCTTCCGAGTATACACAGAACTATCACCAAGAGAGGGAGTGTCCTGAACCATAGCTCCCAATGCATTTAGAAAGATCGAAATCATTTAAAAGACTAGAAATCAATAACAGAATGATGTGTGAAAATCCCCAATTATTTGGAAACTAACCAGTACACTCCTAAATAACTAATGGGTCAAAAAATAAATCACCAAGGGAATTTAAAAATATTTTGACCCAAATGAAAATGAAAACATAATATTTCATAACTTTTGGGGTGTAGTTGAGCAGTGCTTAGAGAAAAACTTGTAACATGAAATTCTGGTGTTGGAAAAAGGGAGAAATTTCCAGGTGATAATCTATACCCCCTTCTTTGAAAACTATGAATGAAGAATAATTTAAGCCCAAAGTAAACAGAAGGAAATATTAAAGAAAATAACAATAAATAAAATAGGAAAGCAATAGAGAAAAATTCATAAACCCCAAAGCTACCTCTTAAAAACATATTGAGAAAACTCAAGCCAGACTGATCTGTAAGAAAAGAGAGAAACACAAATGGCCAGAGTCAGGAACGGAAGGAGGAGCATCACTAGCGAACCCACAAGCAGTGAAAGGATCACAAGAAGGTATTACGGACAACTTTATGCCAATAAAGTAAAAACTAATGGGAAGGGGCTAAATTTCCAAAAGACACAAACCCCTGATGCTCACTCAGAGAGAAATAGCTGCAGATAACATATTCATGTACGTAGGAAATCCAAACAAAACTAGAAACGCTACAAGAATTAGTGAGTCTAGCAAGGTCACAAGATAGAAGCTCAGTGTATCAGAATTAACTGGACTTTTAAATCCTAGCAACGAACAACTGGAAATTAAAATTTTTTTTTTGAGACGGAGTTTCGCTGTTGTTACCCAGGCTGGAGTGCAATGGCGCGATCTCGGCTCACCGCAACCTCCGCCTCCTGGGTTCAGGCAATTCTCCTGCCTCAGCCTCCTGAGTAGCCAGGATTACAGGCACACGCCTCCGTGCCCAGCTAATTTTTGTATTTTTAGTAGAGACGGGGTTTCACCATGTTGACCAGGATGGTCTGCATCTCTTGACCTTGTGATCCACCCGCCTCTGCCTCCCACAGTGCTGGGATTACAGGCGTGAGCCACCGCGCCCAGCCCGGAAATTAAAATTTTTAAAAATTACAGAATAAAAGTATTACATACTTAGTGATCAATTTAACATGAAAAAGTGTGTAAAGCTCATGTCATACACAGTAAACTACCAAATACTGCTGAGGCAAATTAAACTTACCGACACGGAGATATCACATGTTCATGGATAGGAATGCTCAATATTGTTAGAATGTCATTTCTCTTGAAATTGATCTATAAATTCAAGGCAATACCAATAAAAATATCCCAGAATGCTTTTTTTTTGAAATTGACAAGTTAGTTTTAATGCTTATGTGGAGATGCAAAGGACCTAAAATAGCCTAAAACGTTACTGAAAACAAGACAAAAGTTGGAAGACTTACACTCTAACTCATGACTATAATAGAGCTGTAGTGATCAACACAGTGTGGAATTGGCAAAAGGACAGACACACAGATCAATGGAACAGAGTCCACAAATAGACCTACACATAAACGGCCAACTACTTTTTGACAAGGTTGCCAAGGCAATTCAACGGGAAAGTCATAAACTTCTCAACACATAATTCTGCAACAATTGGATACTTAAATGCAAAGAAATTAACATCAACCCTTACCTCACACCACATACAAAACTAACTTGAAATAGATCCTGTATCTAAATATAAGAACTAAAACTATAAATATACAAAGCAATGAAGAAAACATAGCAGAAAATCTTGGTGACCTTGAGTGAGGCAAAGCGTTTCTTAAACAAGGCAAAAACAAAAGCACAAATCATAAATGAAAAAAAAAAAAAAGGATGTTGCTAAAATTTAAATGTTGGTTCTTCAAAAGAGAGTGTTAAAAAAATGACAAGGCGGCCGGGTGCAGTGGTTCACGCCTGTAATCCCAGCACTTTGGGAGGCTGAGGTGGGTGGATCACGAGGTCAAGAGATCGAGACCATCCTGGTCAACATGGTGAAACCCCGTCTCTACTCAAAATACAAAAAATTAGCTGGGCATGGTGGTGCGTGCCTGTAACCCCAGCTACCCGGGAGGCTGAGACAGGAGAATTGCCTGAACCCAGGAGGCAGAGGTTGCGGTGAGCCGAGATCATGCCATTGCACTCCAGCCTGGGTAACAAGAGCGAAACTCTGTCTCAAAAAAAAAAAAATGACAAGGCAGGTCAAATACTAGGAGGATATATTCACACACTTTCGTCAGTCTGAGGAAGGAGGTGCTGGGTGGTACCATGCCTGGAACATGGAAGGAGAGTCCTGCCTGAGGTCCTCACTCCCTCAGGCCTCCTACCTCAGCACCGCCCCTTGTGCTGATGTTACACTGAGAACCATTTAATTTTTAAATACAGTCCCTTTTCCCAAGCTCCTAAGGCTCTCCCAGGCATATTCATAGGCAGAGGGGCCTGGCTGGATGGGGTGCCCTCTCTCTGGATCACAGCCATCCCAGTGGGCATGGTTCTGGCCATCACTGAGGCAAAGCAGGCAGGTAAACCTTGGTTCACCTCCTTGGTCCCAACCCGAGGAGCAGCTGGCTCCTCTGCCAGCATGTGGACCCCCACAGATCCCGGTCCTCCTAGGCCCCCAATGCCACCCAGCAGGCATACCTCTGGGATGGGCGTGGCTCCACACGGCTGGTCAGGCAGCTGGACCAATGATTAGGGCGTCTTCTGGAAGGAATCCACCTTCCAAGAAAGAGGGTAAATGATCACAGTGTGGTTACGCTGGCAAAAACGGGAGAGAAAAATAATGTCGCCTTTATAAGGGAGTCAGCTGAACATTTTACAATTCTTCCCCAAATCAACTAAGCCATTTTCACAACATAAAATGAGAAAAAAAATGTAATTATTTCAAGGTGTCCTTCACCTCGAACTCACTCGAGGTCCACAGCTTAGGGGCTTTAAAAAATACATATATTTAAAGCAAATATTATTGCAAATGACTACTCTGTAATTTGGATTAATTGCTTTCGGTTTTTTCTGGAAATAAAATCTTTAAGGCAAACTCATAAAACCCTGGAGCCCAGGGCAGCTGTTCCTGCAGTGCCTCATTTCAGAGAGTCCAGTGCCTCCCCACAGGGGACTGTGTCGGGTCGCAAAGTTGTCTGTTTGGCCAAAGACCCTGGGGGTACCTGTGCCACCCTTGTCAGAGGCCACAGTCAAGAACAGCCCCAGCCCCCACCACAGTGCCCATCACACCCGCTGGCATGGCAGCCTGTGAGCCTCAGGGGTGGCCCAAGATGCCTACCCAGGGAGAGTCCAGGAAGGGCCACTGCTTCCTCTCGGAGGTGAGGTCAGGGGCTTAGCTGGGTCCTGCTGTGTTGGCTTCAGGGACTCAGCCAAGGGAGATGGGCAGGGCCGGGGAGAATTGGCTCTGGCTGTGCCTGATCTCACATGAAGTGTGTGGCTGTCTGTGTGCTGGGGCAGTGGGAGGGTGGAGCACAAAAGGGGGTTACAGGAAAGACCCTCGAACTCCAAGTAGCTTCCAGGGTTTCCCGTCCTCCTTGGAACATCCCAGACTCAAGCCTTTTTCTGACGTAGGATCCTGGCAAGACCCTGTGGCACAGAGGGCTCTCAGGAAAGCCATCAGGTGTCTGTTCGTTTTCAGGAATGAGTGGCACAAGTGTTGCAGGGGCTCAGGAAAACAGAGATGGCAGGGCCATTCAGACGTCTCTGGGGACCCTGGGGAGCCGTTTTATCGGAATGAGGGACGGCGGGCAGAGTGTCTGGCAGGGCGAGGGCATGGATGCCATCTGCCTGCCACTCACCTGTTCCTGTAAAGCCCATCACTATGTGTTCCAGGCAGCAATCCTGAGAGGTGGGTATCACCTCTCTTTCTTGGGTCCTATGCCCAGGGTCACAGGCCTGGGAGTGACAGACTGGGGACTGTTCTTGAACCTACAGGTGCAATAAATGGAGGTGAGGAGGATCAAAAGTCTGTCCCTGGAGTGCTCCACCCTGGGTCAACAGAAGACATGGATCATATCTGCTTGTCAAGTTGAAACTTATCACTACACACAGCTGGGCAAAAGAACAGAGGTCTGGGGTCTCAGGGCAGTTCTGAGTGATCAGAGTGCCCTGTGCCTTGGAGCAGATGCCATTCGCCTACTAGGCATCAGTTTTACAATCAGCTCATTGAGTGGAGGGATTCATCCATCCATCTATGGACCTATACATCTACCCATCCATCTATCCACCCACCTATTCACCTGTTCATTCATCCAACCATCATCCATCCATCCACCCACCCACCCGCAGTCACCCACTATCCACTCATCCCTCCATCCATCCACCCATCCACCAACTCACCCATCCATCCACCTTACATCCACCCACCATCCATCCACTCATCCACCAACTCACCCATCCACCCAACACCTGCCCACCCATCCATTCACACACTTCCCCACCCATCCACCTAACCATTCACCCATCCATCCACTCATCCATCCACCCAACACCCACCCACTCACCAACCATCTGTCCATTCATCCATCCATCCACCAACACACACATCCAACACATCCACCCAACACTCACCCACCTGTCCATTTACCCACTCGCTCATTCATCCACTCACCCACCCATCATTCATCCACTCATCCATCCATCCACACACTCTTACACCCACCCATCAACCCAACCCCCATCCACCATCCATCCGTCCAACCATTGACCTACCCACCCACCCATCCATTCACCCAACACCCATCCACCCACCCACCTACACATTCACCCATTCATCCACCCAAAACCTGCCCATATATCCATCCATATACCCACCCCACCCACCCACCCACCCATTCATCCATCTATCCATCCATCCACCCACCCACCCATCCATCCATCCACCAACTCACCCATCCATCCATCCCTCCTCCATCCACTCACCCACCCCATCCACCCATCCACACACCCACCCATCCACCCAACACCCACCCACTCACCCATCCACCCACCAGCCCACTCACCCAACCACTCATCCATCTATCCACCCATTGCACACAACCATCATCCATCCATCCTCTATCTACTCACCGACCCCACCTACCCACCCATCCACCCAACACCCACCTACCTACCCATCCACCCAATACCCACCCACCTACCCATCCATCCATTCATCCATCCACCAGCTCACCCATCCATCCATCCATCCTCCATCCACTCATCCACCCCATCTACCCAACACCCACTCACTGATCCATCCATCCACTCACCCATCCATCCACAAACCCACCCACCCATTTATCCATCCACTCATCTATCTATCCACCCATCCACCCAGCACCTACCCGCCCATCACACACAACCATTATCCATCCATCCTCCATCCAGTCACACACCCCACCCACCCACCCATCCATCCACCCATCCATTCATCATTCCACTCATCCATCCATGCATCCCCCCGCACACACACCCATTATCCATCCATTCATTCATCCACCAATCCACACCCCATTCATCATCCATCCAACCTCCATCCATCCATCCACTTTCCACTCATCTTCCATCCATCCATCCCACAATCATTTATTAATCATCTTATGTGTGTCACGCTCTTCTCTATGCGCTGGGAAATAAAGAAAAACAAAACAGGCAAGAAGCCCCCCTCTGGGTGACACCCTGAGTTGTGTTGGATGGGGAGGTTCCAGGACCACCAAGAAGCCTTTGAGGTGACAAGCAGGGGAAGAGGTGGGGGCAGTGGACAAGAAGGCAGCAACTGCCCTAGAGGGAGGAGCTGCCCCTCCTGTGGGGATTAAGGCCTGTGTCCGGGCCCCTCCAGGCCACCCCTCTCCAGGAGGCAGAGGGGCATGGGGTATGGGAGCAGAGCCAGCTCATCGCAGGGTGTGTAGGAGGAGGAGCCTGTGCTGGCTGCTCTAGCCTGAAAGGATTCAGGAAGTGTTCAGGCCCCTGTGGATTCCCAGGACTGTGAAGCGGCCACACCCCTGCCCTGGAGAAGATTGGGAATCTGCGTGTCCAGGCCAGGAAGGACATCAAAGGTGCACCCTAGGCTGAGTCTGCATGAGAGTGGCCAGGGTGCCAGTCACGTGACACAGGACGACTCAGTCTTAAAAAGAAGGGAAATTCTGATATGTGTGACAACATGGCTGAACCTTGAGGATATGAGCCAAGTGAGATCAGACAGTCACAAAAAAACAAATCCTGTGTGACTGCACTTCTGTGAGGTCCCTGGAGTGACCAAGTTCATGGAGACTGAATGCAGAATGGGGGGTGCCGGGGGCTGGGGAGGGGCAATGAGGAGTGACTAGAGATGAGGGTGCTGATGGCTGCACAGCTGAGTGAATGTGCCCAATGTCACTGAATGCTACACTTAAAAATGGTTAAGATGTTAAATTGTATTTGACCTCATTTACAAAGACCCAGCCTTTGGGCTGTGCACTGCGCATGGAGTGTGGTCCTCAGCCCTACACGCAATGACCCTCTCCTCTACAGTGGCCACATCTACAGAGGGGGGACGGAGGCCAAAAGCGCTGTGACCAGCTCCATCCCAGAGCAAGGCCATGATGCAGCCAGGGTCACTCCAGAACCTGCACACCCACCACCCGCCCACCTGTAGGGGCTGGGAGCCTAGGGCCAGACGCCCGTGCCTCTCCCTTCCAAACATATGATGTGCTGAGAGCATATGCCCAGCTGTCCACACCCCAGCAGAAGAGAGACAAACTCAGAAATCAAAGTGATATTTAGAAAATGCAGTTTATTTAATGTGGTGCAGGAAGCATCCCCAACAGCGGGAATATGGAATGCTCCTGGGACGTAGCCAAGGGTGAGCTGGTTCTTGAAGGACAGACAGGATTTTCTTCTCATGTTTATTTTTATGTTTTGAGAAAAGATCTCACTCTGTCACCCAGGCTGGGGTGCAGTGGTGAGATCTTGGCTCACTGTAACCTCCACCTCCTGAGCTCAATAGATCCTCCTGCCTCAGCCTCCTGAGTAACTAGGAACAGGCCACCACCACGGTGGGCTAATTTCTTGATATTCTCATTTTTAAACATTGTAACACTTCTGCCACTAATATATAGTCAGTGGACTATAAAAATCAAAATGCAGAGAAACATAACAGAGGAAAAAGTTTTAATATTCTCAGATTTCATCACCCAGGGAAAACCACTGTTACTATTTCAGCTGACACTCTTAAAGGTGGACCTGTCAGTATGGCGATAAACATGCAGTGTTGTCACTACGTTCACTGCCTACGCAACATTCCTTTGTAGGAAACACAAATTGCATTTGTTAGCTGTTTTTGTGGCCAGAAGCAGGTCATGGGAGAGGCTCTAGAAAGATCACTGATCAGGATGCAAAGAGCCCTGTGGAGTCAGAGACCCTGTGTATGGACACGGGGTGTGGTATCAGGCCTGGACCTAAGAATGGATGTAGTGTTTCTAAAATAGCTACAAAAGCCTCTGGGTTAAGATGTCAAATTGAATACACACCCATTCAATGGTGTCCCCTCTGTAAGCCCCACTTAAACCACAAAAAAGGGATTTTAAAAGGCATCTACCCATGAGGGTGGGCCTCCTTTCTGAAAGCTGAATTGCTGATGGACCTGGACCTGTGGCAACTGGGTCAGAGACAAGAGAAAGTCCTGACTAGAGAGCAGGAAGGTGATATTTTATCAGCTTTGTAGCCAACGGGAACTCCAACACTGAGGGCTGGAAGTAAGAGTATCTCTAGGACTTGGGGTGCAAAGGTGGCTATGATCAGGAATGCTAGAGTGAATGGGGCCTATGACCCACTTGGATTCCCGGCCCCTCCTTATCTTCCCTGAGTGACCACTCCTCCCCAATGCCAGCAAAACTCCAGAAGTTTATTTCCCAGAATTCAGGCAGCTGACTGCAAAGATCCCTGCCTTCAACTCCACATTGACTCCAAGAAGACTGACAACCAGACCCCTCCCTCACGCCTTGGGTAACTTCTCTGGGAATCAGGTCGGTTCCTAAAGATAACTGGCATCCAAGGTTCTCAGGATCACCCCCATCCACGAGTCTCAAGGACGATGTACCCCTCCTTTCTTACTGTCAGATCTCCCAGTCAGCTCCTCGTCATAGGCAGAAAGCACAGGATAAGCAGATGCCTCAGGAAAGACATATCGAAACAGATAGAACAAAGTCAGCTGGAGGACACACAGATTAAATGGGCAGAAGAAAGCTCATATAAGTATCAAGTTCCAAAAATAAAGAAGAAAGAAACAGAGAATAGGAACCACTAAGAAAGCATTTCTATACCCAGCTCAACTATCCTTCAGGTACTGCAGAAGTCCTAAAATATGTATCTCCTATGCATCTTTTATCAGAAGTTACAAGAAGATATGCTTCACGAAGATGAGAAAGTAATCCAATAAGATACGTACTCTGTAAAGGTAGCAGGAGATGCAAAGGAATTTCCCTAGAGAATGGCCATGGGCAGGACATAGCAGGCAGCCAGTCCATATTGGCATGAGTGGCTAAGGAGCCAGATATGTGGACGGCCATCACCACTATTCTGTGGTCATCACTCTCTCATTCTCATGTAGGTGAGGTGGGCTCAGATTCTTACCACACCCCGAATGTCTTGACTACGGACCGATGAAATTCCCATTTCCCCCCCGTATTAACTTCTGGTGGCTGCTCTAACAAATTACTACAAACTTAGCAGCTTCAAATAGCACGTACGTACTAGATTTTGGTTTTGTGGGCCAGAAGTCTAAAATGGATCTCAGTGTCCTACAGTCAAGGCCGGGGCAGCACTGCCTCCCTTGCTGGAGGCTCTAAAATCCATTTCTTTTCCTTTTTTTAGCTTCTAGAGTCTGTATTCACATACCGTGTCTCACGGCTCCTTCCTCTGTCTTCAGAGCCAGCACAGCCGGAGGAATCTTCCTGGTATTCTCACATGTCTCCTCTCCATCCTGACCCTGACTCTCCTGTCTCCCTCTTCAACTCTTGGATCCTTGTGACCCTTAAAAGTGGAAGAGGGAGGCAGGAGCAACAGGACATTAGGCATCAGATAATCCAGAATCATCTCCCTACTTTAAAATCAGCAGAGAGCGCAACTTTAATTCCTTAATGTGTCTTCCCACTGGCTCTACATGGTTTCACCTACTCCCCTCCAGGCCCCTCTGCAGCAGCCACACTGGTCACTGGAGCCTCAGGGCCTTCACACTGGCTGTTCCCTCTGCCCCACTGGTGTTCCCCCAGACGCTTGGGTGGCTCCTTCATGTCTCTGCCCAAATGTCACCACCTCAGTGAGGCCTTTCGTGAACAACCGATTGAAATTCGTGCCTTCACCTCTCTCCTCCTTTGCGTCCATTGCACTAGAATCATCTAGCCTGGCACATCAGACCCTTATGTATTTTGCTTATTGCCACTTTTCCCATGAAAACATGAGCTTGATGGGAGCAGCATCTGTCTCCATCACTGCGGCAGCCTCAGGGCCTATGGCTGTCCCTGGCACATAGCGAGCACGCAGCGTGTTGCGTGGACTAATGGAAGCTTCATTGCAGCCTGGTGGACACCTGCCCCTATTAGTAAGCCTGACGTCCCACTGGCTTCCAGCTAATGGTCTCCTGTCAATGCCTGGCGGGTTGGAGCTGGACTCGGGTGTGGCCCATCTGTTCTGGTGTCTTCACTGGCTCAGGGTTCCACTGCCTCTACTTCCACAGCCAGGCAACCACTAACCTGCCTCAGTCTCTATGGATTGGCCCATCCTGGACATCTCAAAGAAATGGAATCCCACAATGTGTGACCTTTTATGACTGACTTCTTTCATGGAGCATCATGTTTTCAGGTTCATTCATGGAGCAAGTGTCAGACCTTCATTCCTTTCCACGACGACATAATACTCCATTGCGTGGATATGCAGCGTGTGCTGATTTTAATGCTCCTCACTCATTTCAATTTGGTGAAGCTTCTGCAGATGCGTCATTCTGCAGTGAGACTCACTCTAGGTTCTGGGAGACCTGGGAGGACGATAAGCTTCCGCTGAGGCTTGCACAAATTCTTAGGGAGGTTTAAGTCTTAATCTCAGACTTATGGTTTAAAAGTAGTCTATGGAGTTAAACCATTTTCACCATTTGGCTCTGCGGACTGGCCCAGGGAGAAACCTTTCTGATGTGCTGGGCCAGAGTAAGAAAAGACAGCAGCAAGGATGACTGAACGGATTTTTCCCACTTAGGAAAAAGCATACCCCATCAAAGCAAAATCACTGAACACGGATTTCACTGGGAAGGCGGCCTTCAATGAATGACATCATTCCATGAACATAAATCTTAGTTTGTATGATTTATTTGTGTTAAAAACTCCACATATGATGCTGGGTTTTCGATAGCTTTGTTTAAATGGTAGTTTTTCCTTTTTAGTGAAAGTTGGAGCTATGATAAGCAGCTCCAGCTGTAAAAATGAAAGGCGGGGGTGAAGCCGGGGTGCTTATTCCAGAAAAATGCTAAGTGGGGAGGGGCATTTAGCCCTTCCATCCTCTAAAATGAAAATCACCCTCTGCCACAATGTGCCACGAACAATTACCTGCTGTTTATTAATTCACCTCTTTTAAAAGCACCACATTTCTACAAGAAATTGCTGTTTCTCTAACGTGAACACTGGCTTATTCGTGTTTATCAGAACGACAATGTCCCATGTGGTCCAGGCTTAGTACACACGTAACTGACACGGATTTTTTTTAATGGCACATTTGGTGATTGAAAATACCTTCCCAGAAGAAGCCTCGACACTCAGCACAACTCGCTTGGTGCCTTAGTGCTAACTGAGCCCCCAGAGCCCCTGGCCGGAGCACAGGGTCTCCCCCTGGCCCCAACAGCCGCAGCACAGCCCTGGATAACTGCTCCAGGAGTGGAAGGAAGGGAGCCAGTGAGAGGCGGACTCAGGAAATACAGACTCCAATGGCTGAGTCATTCTGGACCCTGGCAGGTAAGCGTACTGGTCATTGTCAGAAGCACATAGGTGACCGGGAGGCCAGAGTACCCTCTGGGTGGCATGACTGCAGTGGGCTCTCACGGCGCTCACACTCCAGCACCTTAGGAGCCCCAGGAAAGGGTCCCAGGCAGAGATGTCTCTGCAGACGAATCTCTGCCGCCCTGTGCACCTTGGAGCACAGCACCCCTGCAGCGTGGGTCACCTGGAGCTTTGTGGTCAGGGAGCTCTTCCCTGAGTCCCGAGTCTGCCTGTAAGGACAGGTCCTTGACTAGGTCACTCAAGACTCTGACCATCAGTTTTCTCATCTGTGAGGTCGGCACAGCACAGCACCCACCTCACAGGACTGTGAAGTCCACACAGTTCCCAGCTGCAACCCAGGGGTGGGAAATGAGCAGGGCAACGCCCAGCACCCTGTCTGGTGCAGCACCCAGGCCAGGGAGCCTGTGGAAGGACCAGCTTCTCTTCTAGAACTCTCGCTCTGCCATGGTCCTCGCCCCCGCCCCCATCCTGCTGGGAACCCCTGAACAAGCCAGCTTCCTTTTCCAAACAGCGCAAGGGGGCTGGGCAGCTGCTCACTGCTGTGTCTTTGTCACATGGTGCTGGCATTGGCTTACTGAACACAGGGCAGCCCTCTGAGACCTGATGGGTGATGCAGGCTACAGCGGGGTGGCTTGGCCTCAGGCAGTCAGCACAGTCCCTGCCCCTGGCTGCTGCCTCCACACCCACCACAGCCTGCAAGGTCGCCTTCATCTCCCTGGGTCTTCCCCGGGCTGAAACTGCCTGTGGACCCCTAAGGGAAACCTACTCGCTCAGCTCTCTTCATTCAGTTGTGACTCATCCATTCTTTCTAAGGACAGAGCCCAGCCCAGCCTTGGGCCAGGTTCTGGAGCTTTGGAGAAGGTGAGCTGGAACCCAGGTCTGATGGAGGAGACACCCTCCTGCTTTACTCATGACATAGACTGGAAGCTCCAGGAACTCTGAGCCCTGCAGCGCCTCCTGCAAGAGCGAAGGAAGGAACGGGTGAATGGAAGCCAAGCTCGGGCTGCAGTTGCCAGGAGACCAGCTGGCCCTCAGACACCCACTGCCACCCGCCACCCCACTGGCAGCAGCAGGGCAGGACAAGGTCAGGCAGGCAAGGCTTCACCGGGAGTTCAGGGGCCCCTGAGCCAGTTAAGGCCTTTGTGGATGAGCAGAGCAGGTGGCTCCTGAGGCGTCTGTCCTCATGCCTGGCCCCGACTTGCCCTCCGTGTGTCCAGCCAGGAGGTGGTTACCTTCCAGGGCTCCAGCTTACAGCCTCAGGGAGCAGCCCTGGGTTCCGCAAGAGGGCAGGTGGGAGGGAGAAGGGCTCTCGCCTCTCCAGGGACCTGCAAGACTCCGGGAACTGCAAGCCACTGGCCTGGGCGCTGTGCCCACCACGGGGCCAGGCTCTGCTGCCGCCCATTCTACCTGGAGAAACGACTCCCAGGAAGCTGGAGGGGCTGCCCGAGGGTCCCAGGAGTCAGGAGGCAGAAGCTGAGCTTGAGTTCTTCCTGTCTCCCGGCTCCGCTCCCCAAGCTGTCTGTGGACCCTGGAAGCCCTCCCCTCTTCCCCTCTGCCAATACCACCTGGGTGTTCCCCTTGTAATTCCAGTGAAGCCATGGGGGAGGGGTGTCTCCCCTCCAGGGAGAGGTTGCCGAAGGCTGGACCTGCCTTGTTTACCCCAGTTCTGAGGGCAGGACCCCTAGGTCCTCAAAAAGGTGACCCGTGGGGGCTGTGGGGGGCACTATTCTTTACACAGGGGTGCCCCTGCCACTCAGGGCCCCTGCCTTGATGAGGGGGCCCAGGGACCCAAGGTGTGGGGGTGAGGGCTCCCCACAGCTCAGCATCCGGTGAGGGACTGGAGTCCCTGAGTTACCCATGAGCGCCGGGGTTCTGGCAGCAGGGCAGGCAGCCCTGTCCCAGGAGGACGCCTGACTGATTCCATCACCTTCAGGTCACTCTAAAGAATTGGTCATTTTTCCCTGCCTGGGGCGATCCTGATCTCTGCTCTATTCTTGCTGGCTCTTTGAGCCACATCTCCACTGCCACTGAGATTACTGGATTAGTAGAAAGAAAAGCATGGAGAGGTAGAGCCTTGGGTGCCCCCCTGGTCACCCCACTCCCCTCCCCTCCTTCCCCAACGTCCTGCCCCAGGAGGTGGGAGGCAGGGAAAGTCTTCTCAGACCACTGACCCCTGCTCCTGCCACCCCACCTGCTCTGTTCAGATCCTAAGCCTCAGCTCCCCAGGCCATTCTGCGGGCCCGCCCAGATGCGTGGGGACTTAGCTGCCTCCGGTGCCAAAAGACCTAGTCCTCAGAGGTGGGCAGAGGAGTGGTGTGTTCCCTTCTGCCAGCTTCGTGGTGTCTGGGGCACAGGCCTGGGTCACCACTCCTGCTTCCACCCCCGCAGGCCCCTGGCAGCCCCTGCCTCTTCTCCAAATCTCCTCCACCCTCTGCAGGGTTTGGGATGCTGGGTGGTGCCACGTCAGGTTGGGGTCTGCATGAAACCTCCAGGCTTCTGGAGACCCAAAGGGACGGAGAGGAGAGCCCAGGGAGGGCCAGACTCTGCGGCAGGGGTAGGATGGAGACCCCGGGGCGGAGGAGTCGGGTCTTCCCTCCTCCTTCACTCAGCGGGTGAGGAGAGTTCCGGGAGGGGCGGGGGAGGGGGAGTGAGGGGAGGAGACCCGGACAGGCGGCCGGCTCTGGAGCCGAGGTGGGGCACGCCCTGCCCTGCAGGCCTTTGACCCCGCGGAGCAAACGAGGCCCACGGGGTGTGCGGCCTTGGGCCTTCGCCTGGCGGCTTCCATCCAGCCACTCTCCCCAGCCAGCCCTGCAATAACCCCCTGGAGGAGGCAGGCGCGCCTGGCCCCATTTCACAGACGGGGAAACCGAGGCGTGGGGAAGAAATCCACCGCAGCTCGGTCTCCACGGTTTCACCTGTGGGGCATTAATCTCGCAGGGTCAAAGGCAAAATATGGTTTTCAAGCTAAGAGGGTGGGCAGAGTGGGGCAGGGAGCGCAGCGGAGGGACGGAAGGAGGGGGCCTTGCAAGCCGAATGTGGATTCCCGAGCCAGCCAATTCGGGAAACCCGCTTGGTGACCCGGCCGCCGGCCCGTCCTGGGCTCTGGGCGTTTGGGGACGCGGAAGGCGGGATCCCACCTGGCGACTCCCGGAATGCGGCCGCCGGGCCCGGAAGGCTGCGAGCCTCGCTATTTCGTTGCAGGCAGCGGCCGCGTCCACGCAGGCAGCGTTCTGGAGCGGGTCCGTGCCACCTCCGCCGCGCGCAGCTCCCCGCCGGCCGCAGGACGCGGGTGCTGTGGGTAACGAAGTTGCTCCTCCCGGGCCGGCGCAGGCCGGCGGCCCCGGGGCGGCGGGCGGCAGGAGGGGACCCACTCCACGGCTGCGGGCGCGCGTGAACACACGGCTCAGGGCACACGCAGCGCATCCGGGCAACGGCATTCGTTGGCGGCTTTGTAAAGGTTCTGAGATCAACAGGGAAAGCGTGGGAAACCGATTCCCTGTATCCTCCCAGCGGCCGGGAAGCTCCCAGTTGCAGACACCCAGCGGCAGCGCCGCGGCCCACTGTGGGCCGCACACGGGCGGGAGTCGTTCGGCGCTTCCTGCACCTTCTCAGTGAGGCCGGTGAAGCCTGGATTAGGCTCCCTCCTGCCCCAACGGGCGGAGACCCAGGGAGTTCAGGTTCACCATCTCCACCTCTAACAAAACAAAACAAAAACTTCGGGGCTCCAGAGACCCTGACACCTGCACAGGTGAGCCAGGCACCTAGCGGGGATACCGGGACACGAAGCGGGCAAAGGGACTCCACTGGGGCGGCCACAGCATGGTGCCTGCCACCACCGGGCGGTCCCTGGAAGCAGCCCATCTGCAAGGGACAAGGCTCCCTCTGCACTCAGATGTCGTTTCCACACATCTGGGGTTTGCTGGAAATCAGGGACACGGCTCACATTCCTGGGAAGTCCACTCCTCCCAGTTCCCCAATCTGGGAACAGAAATCAGGTATCGGCTTTGGGAGGCCCCCACCTCTGAGCGCCACAGGGAACCAAGCCCTGCCGCCGCTGGGCCAGAACTGGGAACTATGCCCTGTCCTCTCCAAGAACTCTGGTACACAGGAAGCTTTCCCAGGCCTGGGGTGGGAGGAAGGTGAAGAGGACCCCCGAAATATGGACCCCAGGGTCTGGGGGGATTCCTGTGGCCTCATCATCCTGAGGCATGATGCTGGAGAAAGCGCCCACTTCAGGTCATTCCAGAGGCCTGAATAAGGAAGAAATGGCCTTTCTGATGGCCTGTTCTCCCCCTCACACCCACCATTCTAGACCAAGCACAGGCTCCTTCCAGCACTCAGCCCCCATCGAGTCCCCTGCTAGGTGTGGGGTCCAGTGGCCCTCCTCCACGTCCCCTCTGCTTGTGAGAGCCAAGTCACCCATCCTCAGGGCCCTGTGGTCTCCCACCTCCTGCTGCTCAAGTCTAGGAGACATTCCCACCAAGTGTGGGGCAGGAGAACGGGCTGAGAGAGCCACAGCCTCATCCTGGCCTGACTCAGTGGCCCAGGTAATGGGGGCAGGGGTTATTGCTGGCTGTCTGGATTCCTCCTGGGGCATTTCCCATCTCCCAGGAAAGCCAGTTGGGAAACTAGAGGATATGTGCTTCTTTGCTACCCGGAGTTTTTCCTAAAGGAACAGGGTCGGGGTGAGGAGTGAGTAAAACTTGCCCTGGAATTCAACAGAGCCTGAGGCCAAGTGTCTGAAAGACTACAGCCAAGTTCAAAAGCACAGAGGCCCGGGAGGGAAAGGGGCGAGAACGGACGAGGTCAGTCCACCTTGCCAGGCACCCTGCCCACTCCCGTCCTGCACAAGCAGCCCGAAGCAGGGCTCCCTGGGGCCTGAGGGGCTTCGAGGGGTGGCTGGGGCAGCTCTGACCCTGCCAGTTCACACCAGGCACAAAGCCTGGCCAAGCCAAGGAGCCCTCTAGCCCTGAATGCATTTGTAGACTCTGGGAGTGCAGGGCGGGCCCTCGCGGTAGTTTTGCTGCTCAGTGGGTTTCTGGGGAACCCCTGGGGCTTGGGGTCCTCCTACGGCTGTCTAGTAAGACACTTCCTCCAGCACTGCAGGACCAGCATTTCTGGATTTCAAACCTGGCCTTTAGCCTAAGGAATTTACCTGCTTATGGGTCTCCGGGCACTGGAAGCACTGGGGGTCTGCAGAGCTCGTGGGTAAACGGAGTTTCCATGGGTTCCCTCTCCGCCCAGCCCCAACAGAAGTCGGAGGTAAAAGCCCCTCTCTAGCCTCCTAGACCCCAGCTATGAAGTTGGTTTTGGAACTTGACAGCAGCATGCCGTTGTCCGGTGTGGGAGCCTCTATGTGGCCAACCCACACTCACTGTCTGCACAAGCCGAGAAGGTCACTGGGAATGAGCTGACTGCACTTACAGTCCCAGCACAGGGGTCCTAGGACCTGGATCAGCCCCAAGGCTCTGCAGAGCTAGACTTGGTTTGAAAACTGCCCTCAAACCTTCTAGTATCAATCTTTTCCCCGCTGGGCCTCCACTTGCCCTACTTGTTCCCCAAGCCCCCCAAAGCCCTTGCCAGGCAGGGACACGGAACTGCACCCCAAGGAGGACCTACATCTGCCCTTCCCGGTTTCACCCTTTCTCCCCACGGGACTCCTCAACGCCTGACCTGCTCTCCGCTTCTAAGTGTGGCCACGTGGGGGCAGGGCCTGGTCAGGCCACGACGAAACCTCAGCCAGGGCCACGGCCTTGGGAACAGCCTGCCCGGGCTCCTCCAGCACACTGGGAGACACTGGAACCAGGGCTGCTTGGGCACCTTGCGGGTGGGCAGCTCGGCCATCTCCCTGGCCAGCCTTGACCAGCAGCAGAACCAGAGAAGCGTGACCCCATCCCTAACCCCACAGCCTGGCAGAGGGCAGGGACCAGAGGGCACAGAGCAGCTCGCCCCCACAGCCGCCACCCTTCTTCCCCAGGCCCTGCCAACAGTACCAGGGATGGCTGTCCTGCCCCAGCCTGGCCAGGGTTCTGAGAATCACCTCCTGAGCTGGAGGAGGGAGCAGGGAGAGGGACTGAGAGAGCTGGGGCACCCCAAGAGCACCAGGGATACGCAACCTTGGCATCTGTTGGCAGCCTCCGGGGCAGGGGTAAAGGAGGCCTTTGCTGGGCTGCAGGGTGAGGATGGGGTAAAGACCCTCTCTGCAGGTGGGAGTGCTTCGCAGGCACCATGGTAACTACCCCAGGCCTCCTCCAGAGCCATCCCGAGGCTTCAGGCAGGAGCAGGCAGGGATCTGGGGTGCAGAGTATGGGAGTGACCTTGAGTCCTTTGTAGCCAGCAGCTCCAGCCAGGCTGGGCCCACGGTTGGAAGCCTGCCCTTGGCCGGGTTTAGGCAGGAGAGTGCCTGTGTTCTTGGGATCGAGCACCTCCCCTGCACTCGGGTAAGCAGGTTCAGAGCCCACCTTGGCCATCCAGGGCTACAGTGGTGCCCTAGCCTCAGAGGCAGAGCAAGACCTCCAGAGCTGGGTCGGGTGGTAAACACAGCTGTTCTGTGGTCCAGCCCCTGTTGAAAGATGGTCAGGGTGTGGGGGTGTCGACAGACCCTCGGAAGGATAGCAGGGACCAGGGCTGTGCCATTGCTGACGGCCCTTCTCTGGACGGCACTTACCTTTTGCCAGAAACAGCCACGGCGGCTAGGGAGCGCTTCCTCCGGCAGGGGCTCCGGCGGCGAGCTGGCTGCAGGACTGGGCACCCTGGACCCGTGGGAGCCGCATCGGGGTTCGAATCCGAGTGGGCAAGCGGTGCGGACTGCGGAGGATCAAGGGCAGAAGGCCTGGCGCACCGCCGCTGCCGGCTGCGGCCAAGCCCCGCTCTGCTGGGCTTTTCCTCTGGGGTAGCGCCGGCCCCGCGCCCCTCCCCATCCGGGGCGCCTCTGCTAAGACACCGGGGTCTCAGGGGTTCTCAGGGCCGCTGCGTTTCACCTCCTTTAACGCAGAGGCGTGGAGTTGCACGTGTGGGTCTCAGTGGAGCCGCCACAGGTCTCATTACACAACAAAGGGCAGGAAGGGCACGGCAGGAGCCTCTCGGGGCAGCGGAGAGACCCCCGTACCGCGGGCTCAACCCCTGCTCCGGGCTCAGGCTGACGCTGCGTCAGCTCCCGGTCCCGTGGCCGGGCAGGACTTCGGTACTCTAGGAGGGCGCGCGGGGAAGCGACTCGGTCGGGGGAGCGACTCGGTTTCCTTCCAGTTCATTCTCGATTCCCAGATTCTCAGATGAGAAATCCGCACTCAGGCCGCCAGGCTCCTGGGCCGGGGCCACCCTGCGTGCACCCAGCCCGGCCCCTCCTCCGCAGCGCCTCGGAGTTTGGGGGCTGCAGGGGCAGAGGAAGCGCCTGCTCGGCTCCCGCCCGCGCTGCTCCACCTGCGCTGCCTGCCCTTCCGCCCCCTACGCACCTGGGCCCGAGAGCCCAGAGGGGAGCGTTCCCAGAGGCCCGGGTCCCCGAAGGTGGCCCAGCTCCGGCGCTCGCGCAGCCAGTCACTCACCTGGGGGCGCGGCGGAGCCCGGCGGGGTGCAGCGGCAGGAGCCCGGCGGGGTGCAGCGGCAGGAGCGCGCGGGCGGGGACGATCCGCCGAAGACGCCCGGTGTTCGGACCGCCGCCCCTGCGCTGTGCCCCCGCGCGGAGCGTGTTGGCCTCCGCAGCTCCGCGCAGGACCGAGGGCGGCGGGTCCGAGTGCCGCCCGCCCTGGGCAGTGGCGGAGCGCGGAGCTGGCGGCGCCTCCGCTGTTGTTTTTGAGCCGCGAAGCCCGAAGCAGCAGCCGTTGGGTGGGGGCGAAGGGGAGGAGGCGGGGGCCTGGAGGCCCGAGGGGGGCGGCGGGGCCCGGAGGGGGCTTCGGAGGAGCCGGGTTCTGGCGCGCGAACCCCGACGCCCCCTCCGGCGATCGCGGGGCGGGGACGGGGGCCGAGGGGAGAGAGAGGACGGGAGAAAAGCGGGCCGGGGCGACGGGGAACGCCAAGCTTTTTAATTAGTCATAAAATGCAGTAAAACGCAGCAAAACCCACCCGGACCCGCGTCCGAACTCTCGGCGCGCGTGCCCGGAGATCCGAGGAAGTCGCGTGGAAAACCGCAGCCGCCACCCAGTCTTCGGCCCCGGCTGGGGCGGGAGCCGCAGCGCGACGCGACGCGACGCGAGGCAGGGGCAGGGTGGGGGGATAGTCACCTCGCCTCCGGGGCCACCTGGGTCCTTTTAAAGTGTCCGGGGTGCGGGCCCCGGGCGGGAGCGCCCAGCACGGAATGTTTTCTTAAAGGGCCAGTTACGAGCTGCGCTGAAAAGGGGGGGAGAGGGGGGAGAGAGAAGTGAGACGGAGACCGGGAAGGCCGAGGAGAGCCCCCCAATCCCGCGCCGAGGCGGCGGCGGCGGCGGCGGCGGCGCGACGATGAGGATGATGAATACATTGCAAAGTTTTTTTGGCCCCGGCGAGGGGTGTCAGATTGAGTGCTCTGTGCGCATGTGCGAAGGTGTCCAAACTGACAATGCTGGGGAGATGAAGATAGTGTGTAGCTGCTTCTGGACTCGAGGAGGAGGAGAGGGATTCCGCGAGCCGACACCATGCGATCCAAGGCGAGGGCGAGGAAGCTAGCCAAAAGTAAGTCTCCCGCGCTCGGCCGCGCCGCGCCGCCGGGCCCGGGCCGCCGGGCCAGGGGTGCGCGTCGGGGCGCGGCCCGCGCGCCTGCGGCTCGGGGGCCCCCGGCTCGGCCGCGCGGCCCGGGGGGCTGCTCCGCCTCCCGCGCTCCGGGGCAACCGGGCCCGGCGCGGAGGCTCGGGGCGCCCGGGCCGCGCGCTCCCCGAAGGCGCCGGCCCCCTCCCCGCCGAACCCCCTCCCCCCCCAACAGTGTCAGGCGCTCGGGCCCGGGAACCCGAGGCGCGCGGTGGGGGCCGGGGAGGGGGGCGGAGGGGGAGGGCCGGGGGTGGAGGGGAGCGAAAAGCGAAAGTTAGCGAAAAGTTGACGAAAGGGGAGAGCAACTTTTTCCTCCCCGCTCGCTCTCTCCCTCTCTCTCTCCCAGTGGCTCTCAGTCCTGGTCAAATCATATTCCGGGCTTTTGAAATAGTGGGCGCTAGAGCACCGCCTTTGGCGTCCGCCAGCCGGGCGCAGAGGAGGGAGACCCCGAGCCGGGGAGGGGCGGAGGAGGGGGCGCGGGCCGGCGCCCACCCGGCTCCGCGGGCGCAGGGGCAGGGGCGGCGACGGCAGAAACGGCCGCTTGGGGAGCAAAATGGAGACTTTTGCCCGGGCTGAGAACTGCGGCCGTGAAGTTTGTGCCCCGGCGGTGCCCCGCGTGGTGGTGGAGGGCGCTCCTCGGGGACGCGGGCAGCCCGCGCGGGCAGCCGAGGTGGCCATGCCGCCGACAGGAGGGTCCCCACCCGCCACCTCCCGACCCGCCGCGACCGCCCTCAGGCCCGCGGGGAGCCTTCCGCACCCGCTCGCCTGGAGCAGCCCGGCCCGGCGGCGACTGTCCCCGGCCGCACTGCCTGGTCCTCGGTCTTACTTTCTCTTTCGCTCCGTCTCGGCCGAGCCCCGGGCTCCGCGCGCCCTGCCTGCCGCCAGCCGGTCCCTCCCGCGAGCCGGGTGCTCCCGCCGCCCGCGCCCTCGCCCGCCGAGCCGCGCCTCCGAGCAGCCCGCGCGCACCCCGCGCCCCGGCCGCCGGCGCCATCCGCCGTGGGCCCGCGGGGCCGGGGGCTGCGGCCGCCGAAGCAGGCAGGTGGGGGCGGGCGGCGCCGCGGCCCGGCGAGCGCGGCTCCCTCAGCCCCGCGGATGCCCCGGCTGCAGCGAAGCGGCCAGCGCCGCCCGCTCCCGCCGCCCCCTCCTCCGCAGGCCGCCCGCCCACCCGCCGCAGAGGCGCCCGGGCCGCTCCTCTCGAGGTCCCCGCCCGACCCACGCCATTCCGTCCGCGCCTCCGGCCTCGCAGCCGCCCAGGGCCGAACCCCCAAACGTAAGCCCGGGTGAGCGCGGGGCTGGCGGCGGTTTCCCGAAGCTCCACTCCCTTGGCTCTGGACCCGCCCGGCTCGTCCCAACAGCGGCCCCGCAGCCGTAGGCCCCGCGCTCAGCGCGCTGGGAAAAGCAGCTCTGAGTTGTTCCGGACGCCCCTGCGCTCCGCCGTCGGCCGCCCGCGGCCCCTCGGTGAGGCGCCCCCTCCCCGCCGGGATCCGCTGCCGGGTGCCCTTGGCCTCGGCCTCCCGTGACCTCTGACCCCTCTTGGTGCGAACAAGGCCGGGCGTTTCGCGACCGACGCGCTCAGGGGCTGTCTGTGCAGGGCGCTGCGGGCCCTCCGCGCGTGGGGTGTTCGTGTGCATGTTCGGGTTCGGTTCTGCGTGTGCACCGCGGGCCTTCTCAGAGTCTGGACCACCCGGCTGCGTGCGAGCCGCCGGGTCAGGCCCTGGCCCCGGCAGGACCCGAAGCTGGAGCGAGAAAGTGGAAAGCGGCTCGCCGGGCCTTCGCTGCAAGCGAGAGGCCGACTCGGCGCACCCGCGCGGCCCCGGAAACTTCCGAGAGGCCCCTGCGCGCCCGGCGCCCGCCTGGCCGCAGCTCCCCACCCGCCCCACCTCTGCCAGGTGGGGAAGGTTGCCGGGGACTGGGTCTGCTCAGGACCAGAACTGGGGTCTGGCGGCCGTCTGGTTGCCTGGCCCGGAGGCCGGAGAGCGGGGCCCACCGGGAGCGCCGAGCGCTGGCTTCCTTTTCCCGAGAGTCTTTAGTGAGGAAAACCCAATGGGAGGTGACTGCCAGGCCTCGGCCCTGCGTCCACACTTGGCTGAGCGCCGCTGGGAACCCCTCCTTCCGGGCTCCACAGCTGGGACCGCTGTTCTCAGGGCCCCCCAAGGTGGCTGAGCCAGGTACAGATCACACTGCCTGCCCTGAGCAAGGCGGGACCCGCTGAAGAATTTCATTTCATCAGCCGATATTTTAAGCAGATGTTAACTTCCCCGGGGACCACATCACTGTTACCTGAATTGGAGGCAGTAGGGCCAGCACTCCGGCCAGCCCGTCCTCCCTTCCCCACAATACCGACCGGGTCAGGGGACTGCGGGGTGGGCCAGGAGCAAGGTCACGGTTACCAGGCTGGTGTTCAGGCTGGGTACAGAAAACAACCAGGCCAGCGGAGGTGACCCCACGACCCAGCGTTTCGGGGGCCACCCCCGTAATTTCGTTTGTGTTTCTCTGGAGACCCCCATCCAGGCCTCAGCTCAAGTGGGTCGCTCCTCCTGGTCCTGTGAGGGCCTGAATGGTAGCACCTCTGGGGGTGACCAGGGCTCCCACCTGAGCTTTCCAAGGACAGAGGTGGCCACGGGGATATTCAGGCCGGGGCAGTGGCTCAGCTGACGGGAAACCCATAGCCTCCTCCACCTGAGCCTGAGGGCTAGGAGCAGAATAAGGACAGTTCAAGGGACAGGGTCCCCCCTACTGAAGCCAGCTCCTTGCAGGCCGGTGGGGAAGTGGCCGCTGTGGCCCCAGATTTACAAACTAAATGCCTAACAAAAGCTCATTGTTTCCAGGGCTGTTGTGATTCAGGTGGGCAGGTGGGGTGTTAGCACCACCAAGATACCCTCCCAACTGTCATCTCCGCCAGTGCTGGGGGGGGGGGGCTCTGTGCAGGTGGAAGATGTGGCCTGGGAGAGGGTCGCAGCCGGAGCCCCCATCAGAGCTGCCCCTTGAGGCCTGAGCCCCATCTAGGTGACAGACCCGGTCCTAGACGCCGCATACCCCAGGGCTGGGGGAGTGTCCGCTCCAGAACTGCCATCTAGCCCCTGGGATGGGGGAGCGGCAGCCCCCCCCCCAGCCCCTGCTGTGGGACTGCTAGTGTCTTGCTTGTGTTTGAGGGTGCTGTGTGTGGAAGGTGTGCTTGAGACAGGGTAGAGGTGAGTGGGGCTAGAGGCCCAGCTCACAGCCTCCTTCCTTCTTCCTGCAGAAACAGGCCAGGCTGGCTGGGCCGTCCCTTCTCCCACCCTCCCTGGGGAAATTAGTCCCTTATACTAGTCCCCTCTCGAGAGCCAGGACGGCTGCCTTCTGTCAGGAGGCCGGTTAGGGCAGCAGCGCCAGGAAGCGTCCGGCGGAGTCCAGCGTCTTGCCCCGCTTCGGACGAAAACACAGAGGCTGCGGTGGAGAGTGGAGGGGTGGAGTGCAGGGCTGGCCGCCAGGGCCTGGTGCCCCGCTGCAGTGGACTGTACCGCCGCAGGCCCTTCCTCTGCTCCCGACGGGCAGGTGTGCTGTGGCTCGGAAGCTGGCAGGAGGGGGCTTGCCAAGCTGGCTTGTGGAGCAACTGCTGGGTGGGCTTCTTGGGGACAGGCGCTGGCCTTGCCCTGTGCTCGCTGACCACCAGACTCCCACCCGGGGCCGCCCTCCTTGTCCTGTGAGCTGCTCTCCAGAGCAGGTGGCACTCAGCCTCCTGGCCCCTCCTGGCCCCAAGGCTTCCTCGGCTCCTGAGTCCTCTGGGCAGTGCACAGGGCAGGGGACCAGGTCTGCCGTTTCTGCTGGGAGGCTGGGTGACGGTGGCCGGGCAGCCAGGGGCTCCCCCCACCAGGACCCTCAGGGGAGGCCAGGCTGGTGGCAGCTTGCTGGGCCGCAGAGGGCCCGATTAGCCCCCTGTTTTATTCAATTAGGAGGCAATTAGGGATCCTTGGGGGGCTGGGGCTGGTAATTAAGGTGATGTATAATTAGAGTTTCAACAAAAATTATCCAGGATTAAAAATCTTTTGAATAATTTCGTTTAAAAATTTCAAATAGCGTTAAATACAATTTATCAGGTTTTGAATCAAACCCGTGTAACAAGTCTTGGAAGCTGCAGCTCCCGGCGCCGGCGCGGGAGGACCGGGAGCAGCTCGGGCGACTTCCCCGTGCGGGAAAGAAACTTCGCAGCGAAGCCAGCTGGCTGGGGCCTCGCCGTGGCGCAGACTCGGGCCGCCGAGGACTGCAGACTGCGCGGGCCGGGTCGGGGAGCGGGGCCTGGGGGCCCCGGGCCGGCCGGTGGTCGCGGCCGACTTCCCGCTCCCCGCGCACAAAGTCGCGGCCAACGACTGCGCCGCGCGAGCAGCGCCCGCCTCTCCACCGCGCAGCCGGCGCCCCAGACCCTGGCCCGGCGGGCGCGGCGCCCGCCCCTCTAGAGCCCCAACTTGAACCCCAGGGTCCCCTCCTGGCCTCCCTGGCGGAGAAGGGCGGCCTCTACGTCCCGAACCCCGGACCCTCGGCCTCGTGCGGGACCCCGTGGGCGCCAGGCCCCCGCTCGCGCCGCTTCCCTGTGGCATCCCCGACCTGCGCCCCGAGAGACGCGGGAGCGCGCGCCGCCTGGGTTCAGGTAGGAGCTGTGTGGGGAGGGAGGACAGTGCAGAGAAACCGAGGCAGAGGGTGGGAGCCCGGATTTCGAGGGCAGACCCGCCTGCACAGCGTCTCGGAGAAGATAGATTCAGTCTGATCCGCAGCCCCGGCCCCCTCGGGGACCTGCAGAGCTTTTTAAAGATGTCCCAGTGCCTAGGGGACCGGACCCCTCCTCCCTTCTCGGACCCTGGGAGGATGGGGTGCAGAGGAGCAGGCACCACTTTTGGGAGTGAGAAACCCCAGGCTCAGAGAGGTGGAGTAACTCTTGGGAGGCCACACAGCAAAGTGAGGGCTCGGCTGAAATTCGGAGAAATGAAGACCTCCAGGGTTTCTAACGCAGCACTTCCCTCCCCCACGGGGCACCACAGTTTGCTGTGAATTCAGTAGGGTTTTTTTTTTTTTAATGTGTCAGGGTTTACGCATCTTCTCAAGGCCAGTGCTCAACTTATATCAGGTCTGTTCTTAAAAAGCCGGCGGGGCGTCACGTGCGCCCTGCGTGGGAGTGGCCTCGCACCTGCAGGCTGGATTCCTTGCTTCGCTGGGTCTGGACTCCTGCTGGCTCCGTCCGGCACCCCTCCTGCCCCTGCTGAGGGAGTCCTCTCCCCAAGGGCAGGCACAGACAAGCAGAAGCCTTAGTCGGGCGGCCTGGCCAGCGCCTTTCACACCCCCTCACTTATTGCCTTCGCCAGGAACAAGTGCAAGAGGCTCGGGTTGGCCCAGGAGGGGCAGGACCTGCCCTTCAGTACCCCGCAGATCTGGAGGGAAATATTCACCACCCGCCGCAACGCGCAGCAGTCTGGGGGAGGTGGAGCTTTTCCTGCCCTGCTGGTCTGAGCTGTAGGGCGGAAGGGGCTGGCAGCTGACGTCCCTGGTCCAGTCTGGCATAGGCCGCTGTTCCTCAAGTCTGGGCACCTCCTAGGCTGCAGCCAGGGCCCCAGTGGCCATTCTGGGCCAGGAGTGCTCCCAAGCTCTGATGAGCCCAGTGCAGGGGAGGGGTGGCCTCTGCCTGCTGTGACCACTTCACTCCTGGGCTTTGCCATCAAATCCTCCACACTCTGGAGGTGCCTGGCCTGGCCCGCCTGGCCGGCCTCTCCCAAGACGCAGGAACGGTGCCCCCGGGGCCTGAAGATATGGCAGCTCCACCACCATATTTGTTTAATAGTTAACATTTTGGGCAAAAAAGGAGGGAAGTCAGATTCTGGTGAAGGTTTTGCTTATTTTATATCCACTATAACTATTTCTGTCCATGAAAATTGGCTTAATTATATCAATGGAATGTTTCTTTTTCAATTCTGTATGCAATTAGTCCATCTTGCCGGCTGCAATTTATTTTAATAAAAAAATAAACCAGTGGTGTGTTCAGTTCCTCATCCCCTGGGGACAAATGCGATTGGTGTGTTTAATTTCATTAACTACAATGCGGCCTACTGGAAAAATGTATAAAATCAGCTTTATACAGCTTAAACACTGGCATTTGAAACAAATCATTATTGCATTAGCTGTCACACTGGTAATTCTAGAATCTAAGGAAAAAAATATATTATGGCTGTTTTTATAACCCTTCGCAAATGCACTGTTAAAATAATTTATAATCATTTTAAAACATGGCTGGGTCCTGGGGACTGTTTCCTCTCCTCGGCACGAGGCTCTGCCGTCCCACGCGTGTTTTCTGCTTCCAAGACTGCACATGCGCCTCTCTGGGTGGAGACCGTGGAGCCTGTGTTGAAACGAATTTGGTGAAGAGAGGCCACTTTTTCATGCTAACCTGAACCCCACTCTTGAGGCGGAGTAGCGGGTGCGGGGGCAGGCTCGGTTGCCATCCGCCTCGGGCCAGAGGAGACCCCAGAGGCCAGGGTGGCAGAATCCTCCCCAGCTGCTGCCCTCTGTCCTCCTCCTGGGGGAGGAGGTGGCACACACCAGGCTTGACCAGGAGCGAGCCAAGCCCCAAGCACAGGGTCCCTGCTTCGAACCTGCAGAAGCAGGAGCAGCCTCTGCCCTGCCCACCTCCAAGCCCTGCTTGGCAGAGCCGCTTTCTGAGTTCACTGTGAGGAAACCCACCAGACCCACGTTCCTCTTGGGATAACATGCTTCCCAGCGCACTCTGTAGCTGCAGGCCGCACTCCGTCAAGCGTGGGTTTGTGAAGGGGTGTGTCCAAGCACGTGTGTGTTTGTGTGTGCCCCAGTATGCAGGCGTGTCACGATCTGCGTCCCCACGGCAGCCCTGGCCACATCTGCACCGACTCTGCAGTGGATGAAGGGAGGGTGCGGGGTGCTTGCTCCCTGTCTGGCTGGTGTAGACCTAGGGCCCTCAGAGGATCTGTCGGGGCAGAGTAGACAAGGGAATGGTTTGCTTCTGCTTCCGAGATGCTGTGAGGAAGCTGAGTTGTGCCACGGAAGTCCTTGCGAGTGGCTGTCGGCTGTTCCCCAAGTGGAGTGGCTTGGGGAAGGTGTCTGTGTGTCCCAGAGCAGGGGCAAGAGGGCTCGGCCTCTGTCCGCTCTCAGCATCCCCTGGCAGAAGCACTGGAGCCTGGGGCTTCTCCAAGGGTCTGAGGGTGTCTGCCTCCTTCCTTGCCCACAGGTAGTGCCAGGGGCATTAACAGGAAGGAATGGGCTCAGGGGCTTCGTTGCAGGCCAGGGACCAGGGCTGCCTTCCCTTGGGTGTGAGGATGAGAGGGTTTTTCAGGCTTTACTGGAGTTTCTTAGGTAGTTCCTGGAAACTTACTCAGCCTTCTTGGGCACATGGACTATTCCCTGTCCCTCCTCCTTAGCCTTCTGACGTACATGGGTGGATTTCGTTAGATTTGGTTTCCTCCTCTGATACCAAACTTACGGTCTGTAATGGATTTCAACATGGGGTGATGGCGGGTGTTTTGGGGGGACCATGACTCAGAGGGGCTGGTCTGTGTCTTGGGCGACTCTCCCCAAATCTCTGGCTCTGAGTCCCGTCCCCGTTGAAGTGACCCCCGCCGGGGAGGTCCGAAGACCTGCAGCTGGCTTTCAGTTCGGTGTGCTTCGGAGTCGGGCAATCAGGAGCTTTGTCCCCTTTCCCACTTTAGAAGAATAACAAAGCTGGATGCTTGGGGCGAGTGTCGAGTCCTGGTTCATGGCCCCCGGGGGCTGCCGGCAAGGTCTCCCGTGGGGCCTGGCCCTGCCCCTTGACACAGGCTCAGCTTCCCACAGCAGCCCCAGAAACCTGGGCTCCATTCACCCCGACGCTGCGCTGTGCATGCCCCGCTCTGACCCTCCTCTTTGTGAAGCCAAGTAAAGGTGAGACACTTTAGAGAATAAAAATGGGTTTGAACTTGGTCGAGGTGCTGAGGTGTCCACACGTGTGAACCCGCTCCTCCAGCAGGGGTCTGCACGGAAGGATCTGCAAGGTCCAACAGGGTGTTCAGTGGGTTTTTTCCTGGGTCCTGGAGCCAGGCTGGAGTGCTCTGCAGTGTCTCCTCCAATGAGCCAGGCAGCCAGGTGGGGGGTTTGCTTTTATCTCCTTGGTATGTTTGGGAAGCTGATGGCTCAGTCCTCAGCCCCAGCTTTTGTGGGGGTTGTGGGGGGCGGGTGTGCAGGCTGCAGGGGCTCACAGACCAGGCCCCGAGCATGGACCACCAGCCCCGCGGCATTGCTGAAGCAGAGCCCGGGCCACAGCATGACGCCAAACCACCCTGGGGTCTCCCCTCGGCTGCAGCAAAAGAACCCCTTTGACTCCTGCCTTATGGCTCAGCCCGGCCGTAAAACGTGCCACAACTGCTGGATCCTCATTTCCAGCTGGGAGGCACAGGTGCCGGGATCTGTTCCGGCCCATGCTACATGCAGTGGGAGCCTCTCTGGCCCTCGCCTCAGCGGGTCTCTTCCGTCCATGCCTCTGTCCTGGGGTGGAAACAGCCGCTAGCACGTGCCACTTCTTTGCTTATCAGAGGCTTCGCAGCTCCTGCAGGGGGTCGGGTGCTTCTGCGTGTTCCATTCCCATTGGTCCACTCATCTTCCCGGGCGCCAGGCATGGTGTGGTGGGACTCTGGTGTGCCGGGCTCCAACCAAGATGGGCATGTTGGGGCGCAGAGGACCTCTCCAGCTGCAGGATGCATGCCAGGGCCCACCCGGAGGGAGACAGGGTCTCCGAGCTCTGGGGGGTACAGGCTGCCTCCTGCCGTGGCGGGTCAGGGACTCGGCAGTTCCACACCAGACTCTGTCCTCACTGGGGAGCAGGCCCTTGCCCTGGGGTCCGGACCTCGGTGTCCAAGGTGGAAGGAAAGCCAGAATCTGACCAGCAGCTCACCCCAGCCCCCGCCACTGGAGACACGCAGCTCAGAGGCTCCTGTTTGCACTGGGGTGGTAGTGCCCGTTCCCAGCCCTGGTTCAAATTAGAAAGGCCCAGAAGAGAGAGAGGGAGGGAGGGAGGCAGCTAGAGAGGAGGGTTATGTCATTTTCTTTGGGGCCGTGAGCCTGTGTCTCTCTCTTTTTAATTCGGTGGTTCAAATGAAATTCACTTCTCTAGGACGTGTGGCAGGCAGGACACGGCCGGAGTTTTAGCATAGGGAATAGGGACGGGATGACGGGGTGCATGCGTGAAGAGGGGCTCTGATGTGCCCGGGAACTCTTGCCCGCGGCACGATTGAGTCCCTGTGTCTGCATCCAGACCTGCCAGCCGGTGCTCCAGTGACTATGGCTTTCAACGACAGACTCCGCCGTGGCTCCTGTGGCAGGGTCTCCCAGGGAAAGGCAAACGTGATGAAAAACACCCAGGCATTTCTGCCCGGCCACTGGGCTGTCACAGCCTCGTCGGAGAGGCCGGCTGCATCAGTCTGTAAAGCTTTTAAACAAAGACCAAAAATGACGCTCACCGGAGGAGCCCAAATGGTGACCGCAGGGTGGCTGCGGCCGTGCCGGGCAAACAGGATGGCAGCGTGACTGTCTCCAATGGCTCCGGGCATTAATCCTCATTTCATTCCCTGCTGCCCATGCCTTCCCTGGTGGAGCCGGGTCGGGGGGGTCTCCGCCGCTGCCTGGGCCTGTTTCCCTCAGAGTGAAGGCTCGTGATGGGGGGAGAGGTCTCGGCTCTGTCAGCATCTCTGGACAGTGTTGGCCCGAGGGCCCTTCCAGCCCCACATCAGAGGGGCTGCTGTCAACCCTCTCCCATGCACTGCCTGGCAGGCCTGGCCACCCCTGTGTGTGCACAGGGCTCCCTCAGGGTGCGGCTGCAGGCCTGTCGGGGCCGTCCGGAGGTCCTGGGGTCCTTTTGGAGGGAAGCCTGTAATGTAGAGTGTCTGTTGACTCAGTGGAAATATCGCTGCTTCAGGCAGCAGCCAGCATCGTGGAGCGACCTGGCCCCAGGGTTGTGCCATCGCCGCTTGCCACCCGCTCCTCCACAGGAGCAGGCTCCCAGGGAGATTTCCGGCCTCACACATCACCAGTAGCCTCTTATTCCTGGGCAAGCCGATGCATTTCTGAACTACTTGAAAACCAGAGGGTGTTTTCTTGGCCAGAGCTGATGCTGCTTCAGGGAGCAGCGGCCCCTCACGCACCCCTTCCTCTGGCTGGATGTCGAGATTGTCTCCAGGGAGCGTGCAGATGTGTGTGTGTCCTGTGCGCACCACTCGCACACCTGCAGGCAAGCGTGCTTCTGACGGCGGCCTCAGAGTGCCCGCCAAGCTGCCTGCTTTTGTGGCTCAGCGACATCACCCAGCTCCCTGCCCTCATGTGCCTCGAGAGGGCCACTTGCCGCAGCTGCAGTGCGGGCCTTAGGCCTCCGTGGCGCCCGAGCTGGCTGCCTCAGGAGCTCGTGCCCACCCGGCCCAAAGCCGTTCTGCAGCTGGTCGTGGTGGGAGAAGAGGCTGGAAAAGTTCAAAGGTGGAGAGGCGGCGGCACTCCTGAGCACCTCTCCGCACGCCTGTAACCCCTGGGAAGAAACAAAGAGGAAACGGGGCTGTTTAGATAATCCCGGGCCCTGGTGCCTGCGTTAGAAAAATTAGGCCCTCTTGAAAAATTACAGAATTATGCTGCCAGGGTCGGGTTCCGAGATAATGATGTGTCTGTGTGTGAAAATATTAAATTGCAATAACACGCCGTGCGAGTGCCTCTCTGAATGGGGTATTCAGTTCCCAGCCCAGGCTGAGCGAACAGCGAGTGACTGACGGAATACAAATGGTGCTTCGGAGCGCCGGGATTTACGGCCGACCCGCGCTTCCACCCGGTTTCTCTGCCCGGCCCATCCAGCCGTCCTTTCCTTTAATGAAACAGCCCGACAATGTGGCTAATTATTTATTTATCACATTAGCAGGAGGAAAAGCTGTCAGAGGCAGATCAATTTCTTCCCCGGAAGTGATTTGACATGACTTTAGAAATAAGACCGACTGAGATACGCGGGGTGGTGCCCTCTGAACCTCCAAATTTTGTTGCATCAACTCGGCTGACAATTCATTTTGCAAAAACGGGAGGCCCAGGCCCTAAGCCTGCAGCCTAAGAAAACGCAAACTTGAGCCAGGCCAGCTTGCTCTCCCCTCTGACTGGGCGACTTCTCCTGGATTTCTGTTCTGAGGAGCATGTGGGGCAGCTTCTTCCGGGCCGGGGAAATCTGAGCAGCCACAAGTGAATCCGGGACGATGGGAGATTGTTAATATCTCAGAGCCCCGGAGACACCGCGTCTCTGCCCGTGAGCCGTGGAATCCCGGCCGGAGCACCCAGAGCGTGTGTGTGCCTGCGAGAGCGTGTGTGTGGCAGGGGGAGAGGGGTGGCAGGGGGTGGGGGGGGTTCTACACATTCCGCGCAGTGTCCCCATGAACAAAGGGCCTAAGAGAAAGCAGAGGGTGAGGGAGCTCAGAGAATCGGGGGGCAGACAGCATAGCCACGAGGGGCTCTCTGGTTTCACGGCAGGGAATGGGAACCGCCGAGCAGAGGCCCCAGAGTCTTAACTTTCCCTCCGCCAAAGGTGTTAATCTTACCTTCCCAAGGTTAGATAAAGCTCCTAAAAGCTGCTGTTTGCTATTGAATCTCATCTGCTAATGAGTGCGGCGGGGCTTGGGTTCGAGGCCCCTCGAGGCTGCACCCAGAGTTCCCTGTGCTGGCCCCGATAAGGGGTCATTCTAAGCTCCACACGGAGGGTTTTAGGTTGCCTCCGCTCCTGACAGGCGACCCTCGTTGAAAGGGAAGCGGGGCTGGTGGCCATGTTGAGGTGAGAGGCCCATTCCTGCAGCCTGGCCCATTTCTCGGCCAGCTCCTGGAGAGCCCCCTCCTTGTCCCACCGACCAAGCATGGCTGTGTGTGGAGCAAGGCCGAGGCGAGGGAGTGCCACCTTGCATTTTATGATAGAGTCCCCAACTCTTTCTGCAGAGCCTCAGATACTGCTTGGCTTCACCTGTAGGGGTGGCGTTGGGGGGGTTGTTTTTCTGTCCGTGAGCAGGGGGGTGACCAGTGGGTGGTTCAGGAAGCCCTGCTGTGCACGGGCAGGACAGCTGGACCTCCTGCCCACACAGTTGCTTCCCACCCCTGGACGTGAGTCACTCGAGAGCGGGTACAGCCTGGTCCTGTGGCCACAGGGCACTTGGGAGGCCCCCATGGCAGGCCCATGTGGGAGGCCAGGGAGACCCCCTCCTTGCTGCCCTGACTACCCACCAGCAAGACCCCACCAGCCCTTGCTCCCCTGACAGACCCAGAGGCAGAGGCCTTCAGGGCCAGCAGGAAGGACAGGCAGATGGAGCCACGGCCCCTCAAGGCAGCGTTGAAGCCCTCCTGAGCACCACCAAGCCCTGCAACGCTGATGTGTGGAGGCGCCTGAAATTCCCTGGACGCCTCAGAGTTAAGCACCGCCAGCCTCCAGCCTCAGGGACAGCGCCTGGCTTTCACTTCCCAAATTCAAAGTGAGGCTCCACTATGTGAGATGACCTTGGAGCAAACCATGGGAAGTTGATGGGCAGGAGGCTGGCCCGGGCCCCGGGTGACCGGGAGGCCAGGCCCTCTGCTGTCAGGCCTGTGCGGTCTTCCCTGAGGGGAAGTTTTCTGTTCCTTGGGTTCTGTAAGGGCAGGCAGGTGGCCCTGTGGGTCCAGGAGGGCACCTTGGGGCCGGCCCAGCCAGTTTCAGAGGGTAACGGTCCACCTGCAGTCATGCTCAGCTGTGGCCACATGGCAGAAAACCCAGGGCAAAGGACCTCAGCCTGCAGGGTCTGGGGACTGTTCCCAGGAGGCCCGGGGCTGGGCTGGGCTGAGCGGGATTCAGTTTTTAGAGATGGGGCTTGAGGAAGCCGCCCTCACGCCAGCCAGATGTGAGGCTAGGACTGAGGCTCTGAGAGTTGCTCCTGGACTTCCTGGCCGGCATCCACGCCTCGGCCGGGTCAGGGCAGTGCCCAGCAACCCCCTCCAACACTTCTGGACAGGGCAGATGAAACAGAGTAGAGGTGGAGGCCCAGTGGGGGTGCTGGAGGCAGAGCGCCAGGCCTACCGAAACCGTGCACCCAGAACGCTCTCCTGCCACTGTGGCTATTGCTGTTACTGTCCTTAGGATCCAGGCAGTGTCAGCAGCTATTTTGGGGTTTCTGGAACTTTCTCTGGCCAAAGACAGGTTTGTGTGTGAGAGCAGGGCTGGGCAGGCTCCTCTGAACGGGATCTCCAGATTAAAAACCTTGTCCGAGGCTGGGCGCGGTGTCTCACACCTGTAATCCCAGCACTTTGGGAGGCTGAGGCGGGTGGATCACAAGGTCAAGAGATCGAGACCATCCTGGCCAACATGGTGAAACCCCATCTCTACTAAAAATACAAAAAATTAGCTGGGCCTAGTGGTGCGTGCCTGTAATCCCAGTTACTCGGGAGGCAGAGGCAGGAGAATTACTTGAACTCAGGAGGCAGAGGTTGTGGTGAGCCGAGATCCTGCCATTGCACTCCAGCCTGGGTAAGAAGAGCGAAACTCCGTCTCAAAAAAAAAAAAACACCTTGTCCAAGACCACTGGATGAGCTGAGCGCCAGTGGCTGGGAGACGCACGGCTGGGAGACGCACGGGCTGGGAGAGGCACGGCTGGAGACGCACGGCTGGGAGACACACGGGCTGGGAGACGCACGGGCTGGGAGACGCACGGGCTGGGAGA
>CM052659.1:1665546-1693161 GCA_028533165.1 Leontopithecus rosalia
GCACGGGCTGGGAGAGGCACGGGCTGGGGACGCACAGGCTGGGGGACGCACGGGCTGGGAGACGCACGGGCTGGGAGACGCACGGGCTGGGAGACGCACGGGCTGGGAGACGCACGGGCTGGGAGACGCACGGCTGGAGACGCACGGCTGGGAGACGCACGGGCTGGGAGACGCACGGGCTGGGAGAGGCACGGCTGGAGACGCACGGCTGGGAGAGGCACGGCTGGGGACGCACGGGCTGGGGGACGCACGGACTGGGAGACACACGGGCTGGGTCTCCTGGTTGCTGGGCCCTGGGACTGCGCATCCCTCCCCATCACAGCCCCAGCCTGGGGTGGGTGGTGCGCTCATTTCAAGGCAGTTTGACCGTATGGGCTGGGCCTGGCACTGGTGGGGCCTGCTGTGTGCCAGGGGCAGATTGTCCTGGGGCTGACCTGGGAGCTGTGCTGCTTTTATGGCCCAGGTAGACCCGTTTCTAGGACGAGCGGTTTCATCCACAGCCTGGGCTTCTTCATCGCTTCCACAAAGAGCGGAACAGGGAACATCGCCAGCCCGCCGCTGAGGGGTGCCCTGCAGGTCAGGACACAGCACCTGCTCAGAGGGGTGGCGGGCATTAGCTCCAGGCTGGGGGGGTATACACTTGAGCTGGACCCTGCCCTCAGGGGGGTCTCCTGTTAGCTTCTTTCCAGGTGGTTAGGGGTGCTGTTTATCAGAGTGGCAGTTTCCACAGCTGAAAGGGGAAGAGCTGTTCCTCCTCACCCTGCCGTCATCCACTCTACGTTCTGACTGCTGGGATTGTGTCTGTGATGTCATTAGGTGGCACCCTTTGGCCTTGCCCAGGAAGTGCAGGACAGGACCTTCACTGTAATCAGTGCATGCATGCACACGCCCTCACACATGTGCACACGTCCACACATGCTTACACACACCCACTCTTGCATACACACATGCACACGCCCAGATACGCACATATCCACACACATGCACACACCCACACTTGCATGCACACATGCACACGTCCACATGCGTGCACACACCCATACACATGCATGTGCCTACACACATACACGCCCACACACATGCACACACATGCACACACATGCCCACACACACACATGCATATGCCCACATGCTTGCACATATATACACCTGCACATGTATGCACACACCCACTCACACAAGCACACGCCCACACACCCATGCACACACCCCCACATGCATGTCTGCACACATGCACACACCCATACAGCTGGCACACGCTCACACGCCCATGCACACCCGCACACATGCCCACACACGCTGGCACATCACACCCATGCACATGCCCACACACCCAAACACGCTGGCACACGCTCACACACCCATGCACACACCCACACGCATGCCCACACCCACACGCTGGCACATGCTCACACCCATGCACACACCCACATGCGCCCCACACACACCCACACACGCTGGCGCATGCTCACACACCCATGCACACACACACATGCACACACACGCATGCACACAGGCACACATGCACAGAGCACATTGTTGACACAGATTTGATTGCATGAGCTGCACTGGCTTGAGTGTTGGGCTGCCGTGGAGGCTTACCCAGAGGTCAGGTTGGGAGACGCTGCTCGTGAGAGAAGAGAACAGGAGCCTTGCTAGGGAAGATGTCCCTGGGTCTTGGCAGCCGCACAAGCCAGTGGAGGGAGAAGACCCCTGGGGGAGAAAGGGCTTTGGTGTCCGCTGGGCCAGAATGCAGGCCTTTCAGTCCTCTCCTTGCTTGGGACTGTGGTCCTGGCGGCCCTAGGGCGTCTGAGGGCCTGTCCCCTCAGGTGGGGCAGGTGGGGCTGGAATCCCCTGGATCTGGTGTCAGGCAGACCCAGAGGCAGGGCATAGGGGCCGCCTCTAGCCCTTTCAAAGGGACATTCGATCTGAAGCGTGGGGCCCAGTAAGAAGATTCCACGGAGGGCAGCGCGGAGGGGCGAAGGCGCCCTCGGCTGGGGACAGCCTTTCCGCAGTCCGTGCTCTGGCACGAGGCCCTTTGTGGGATTATCGCCCTCCTGGGAGGCACGGAATGCTGGGGGCGAGGGGCCACGGCTATATAGAGCTCACGTGGTCCCCCCGATAATGTGGCTGCTTTCTGCAATTGCTCTGTTGCCGAAATTCGAGGTGCAGCCCCAGAGTGGAGGTCGCTGTGCCCAGGACATTTGAGCCAGGGAGGCAGCATCCATTCCGCACTTGTCCTTAAAAATTTGAGTCGAGACCACATCTGCCAGTGCCTATACCGAGGGCTCCCACCCGATTCTAAAACAAAGTGGGCAGAAAAACGTCCAGAGAGGCGCAGGTGGCACCTTCCCTCCCAGCCTGGCTGTTCACAAACGCTGAGCTCTGAAGACTGTAGGGGGTGGGGGCAGGCCAGGGCAGTGATTCTTTGGGCCAGTAGCTTCCGGGTGCCTACCTGGGGCTGGCTTTGGGCAGCCTGTGGGTCCAGGGCAGCTGCCAGGTGGAGAGGCACTGGGGTACTGCAGGCAGGTGGGTGCTTGGGGTTTGCTCCCGGCAGCTTGGTTTCTGCTCAGCATCCAGCCCCCTTGCCTACACCCTTTGGTCCCCAGCTGCACCCCTCTGTATCAGTGGACAGCCTAGGCAGCAGAATGGGGACTTCCCACTGCCCCTGGCTGGTGCCCAGGACCCACCCTGACTTAGAACATCTGTGCAGGTGGAATCTGGACACTACCACGGGCAGGGGCAGCGCAGCCTTGGGAAGACCTGTGTGGCCAAGGCCTCCGAAGCCCGGTGGGTGCTGGGAGGATCTCCGAGTGTCCTGGAGCCACAGCCGGGGTGGGGGGCTTCACCTTGCTGGGCTGGGATCATCCCGCAGCCAAGAACCAAGGTGTGGCTCGATACTTAGAAGGACCTGCGGCACCACAGAGGCTCGGAGTCCCCTCACTGAACACAGCTGCAAAGTTCTGGGACCTGGCCCGGGCAGCTGGGTCCCCCGTGGCTCCCCATCCTGGCTGTGTCTGCTCTCTTGGACTGGCTGGTAGCGGACAGGGCAGGCTTTGGCTCAGGCCGGCTTCGATTGAATCCTGGCACCCACTGTTTGAAAGCTGAGTGACCCCAGCTCTTCCCGGGCCTCTCTGAGCTCAGTGTTCCTATCTGCCGAGTGGGGTGATCCATCCTTGTGGGACTGTGGTATCATCAAGATGGGTGGTCCCTTGAGGACCCCCAGCCTCCTGCCCATGTGTGTGTCCCCCTGGAGGCCACGGTAGGCTGCACACAGGGTGGCCGTGCCAGGTCTCTTCCTGTGGCCTGGGTTGACCTTCTGGGTTACAGGGCAGGCGGGCAGCAAATGGCCCTCAGGCAGGACTGCCTCCCACCAGGCTGCAGGGCCCCAGGTGGGCACAGCTTACCCAGGCCTCATCTCCCCAGAGCTGCTGGGCCCCCGGCCCTGAGACTTGGTGCTCCACTCACACGAGTTCACACTGACGGATGGGAGGGGCAGGGGCTGCACCTGACCACCTGCTGTGGTCTGGGCCATAGGCCAAGCACCTTCCTTTGGCCTAAGTTGGTGGGGTCTCAGAATGTGTCCACAGTTGCAGGCGTGCAGATATCTGTTGAAGGTCACCGTGGCCTGGGCAGCTGGACAGTGGTCTCCCGCAGGCCCGGTTCCTGTCTACACACTCCAGGTGCCCTCCTCTCAGGACAGGACAGATGGGGAACCGGAAGCTGCTCAGGGTGAGCTCATGAGTGCGCTCCTGAAAAACCACAGGCTTACCCGGCTGTGACCGTCAGGGTGGCTGAGCCTGGCTCTGCCCTGGGGCACCTGCTCTGACCGCCAGGCTCAGGGTCCTCTCTGCGTGCAGTCAGTGCTGCAGGCCAAGGTCCCCTGCCCCCATCACGTGATGCAGGGAAGGGCGCTTTCTCGGACAGGAAAGCTGCTGCGGGGCCGCTACCCACATGCCTGGCCTCAGAGCGGTGCTGGAAAACTCCCAAGGTGTTGGTTGGCGCGCCGTCCTCCCTCCCTCCCGGCCTCCTCCCGCCAGGCCGCCCTCTTGTTTGGATGCTTCCGGGTCCTGTCTGGAAGCAGAAGGGCCGGGAGGCTCCTCTCCCCAGGCTGCAGCGGCCAGGCGGCCCGAGACGTCACCCACCAGACACGTTTTGGATGGAGATTTCCCTAAGTTACTCCGCCGCTGCCTTTCGGAGCTAATGAGTGGTTCTTGGCGTTGTCTGCTGGGGCTAGCCGTCTTCATTTCTCTAATTTTTTTATTGCTCACGCTGTTAATTAAGCGAAAGATCCTCAGAAATGCGCTCGTGCCTGGAGGTTTCAGTGAAAAATGAGAACCCTCCTGAAATTTCCAGTAGTGAAGCAATTCAGCGATGGAATTCCGCAGTCTAAACAAGGTATCACTCACCTCCAGTGAAAGTTAGAAAAGAAAGAGTAAAAGAGAAAAAAAAGAAAGAGAAAAGCTGAAATTCAAGTGACCAGACTTAGTCCAATGCGACACGCTCGTGTGGAAACTCTGCGCGGGCTCCCAGAGACCAGCTTCTCGGAAGTGCCTGTTCGTTTGGAGGTGAAGGCTTAATGCGAGGATTCTTTCAGAAGGGGGAGCCTCACCACGTGCTGTTAACCCCCACCTGAGACCAACCTCACCTGAGACCTGCCTCACCTGAGACCAGCCCCACCTGTGGGACCAGCCTCATCTGGGACCAGCCTCGCCTGAGACCAGCCTCACCTGTAACCAGCGCCCCCCACCCGTGGGACCAGCCGCACCTGTGGGACCAGCCGCACCTGTGGGACCAGCCGCACCTGTGGGACCAGCCTCATCTGGGACCAGCCTCGCCTGAGACCAGCCTCACCTGTAACCAGTGCCCCCCCACCCGTGGGACCAGCCTCACCTGTGGGACCAGCCTCACCTGTGGGACCAGCTGCACCTGTGGGACCAGCCTCACCTGTGGGACCAGCCTCACCTATGGGACCAGCCTCACCTGAGAGCAGCCTCGCCCGTGAGCAAGCCAGGGTCTCCCACCTTCACATCCATTCCACAGCAGCACGAGATCCTGCGATCTTAGCGCTCTGTACACCCCAGACGGTGGGCCGAGGAAGGTGATAGGAGGTGGGCAACGAGTCCTGGACCACCTCTGGATCGGCTGGCAGGAAGCTGCTCCCGCTTTGGGGTCAGGTCAGGTTAGGGTCCTTCCTTGCCTGTGGCAGGCTACTCAGCCCCAAAAGAGGAAATTCACATTTTCTGGGTCTGTGGGATGGAGTTTTTAGATCACAGGAGACTCAAACCAACTTTGACTTCTCTGTCTGCAGATGCATTCTTAGTCAAAAGCGCCCGATGCACCGTTTCCTTGGGCATGACCAAGGAATGGCATTTCCAGATGATCAATCTGGGGACGGCAGTGGCCCTCACAGTGGCCGGAGTCACTGTGTCCAAACGTCGGTCTTGACGGTGTCTGCTGGTGCCCTGTCACTTCCATTTTCAGTCTTTTTTGACCACTTGAGATGGCTGTGGACGAGTCTCTGGTTATTGACAAGTCGATTTTCCGGGGAGGGAGGCGCGTTTCTGTGTGTGCACCGGGGTCTGGCCTCCTGTTTGTGGTTGAGCAAAGATTAGATGACGTTTCTCAGGGAGCCGTGTTTCCCTCGGTCCCCAAGACGGCCCTGCTCTTCCGCCTCGTGCCCGCCTCAGCGCACGGCTGTTGCTCCCACCTTCTATGGTCGGCCAGCAGCCTGCGGAGGTTTACGAGGTCGAAACTTCCGACAGGATTGTCTGTTTTCTGCCTTCTCCCGGTGCTGCTGCGTCGCCTGACCTCGGCCTCGGTGGCTGCTGAGCCTGCACAGGCAGGGTTGCTGTTTGACTGAGAGAGCTCCTCGAAGTGGTTCTCACATTCAGTCAGGGAGCTGGGGACCAGAGTCACTGGGCACGGTCTAGAAAGCAATAAAAACACACACAAACCCTCAAACCACCTTTCCCTTCTGTTGCATTCAATTTCAATAGGGGAGCTGGAGGCTCTAGCCACTGAGAACAATCCAGAAACCAATAACAACCCCCCCCCAACAGGCTCTCCCCTGGCGTGTTCTTATGTGTTTGAATAAACTCAACGCTAGACCCTTGGCTGTGGTGGGTGGAGGGGGATCAGACGCATTTCCAGAACTTTCTCTGTGTTCTGGCCCCACCCCACCCTTCCTCTGGATAAGGATGGCCCAGGGGATGGTTTTGCCTGGAAGAGGCAGAGGCCCTACTCAGCTCCACCTGCATGCTGGTTCCCAGGTTCTCAAGCCCTGGGCTTGCAGCTAGGGTGGGGGCACGAGGCTGTGGGTGGACCTCCCCCGGCCCCTCCTCTGTCCTGTCTTTCCCTGAATGGAGTGAGACCAGATTCTGGTTCAGACCCAGGCCCACTCACAATGACCCCTTTCCACACGTGCTGGGAGATTCAAAGAGTTTCCTGCACCTGGTCGCTGGTCAGCCACCTGTCCTCCGAGGTGAGGGTGTTTCATGGGCCTGGGCCCCTCCCACTCAGTGTATGGATGGAGGTGGTGCCTGCGACAGTCCCGGCCCTGCCTGGAGAATGGCTGTGGACCCCAAAATTCCTTGCACCCAGCTCCTGCACACTGGGGCCAGCTGGTAGCCCAGGCTGAGCCTCATTTCTAAGAGGTGTAGGGACCCCTGGGACCTGCCCCCCCCCCACCACTGGCGCTTCGGCCACGGGCACCATAGCAGCCTCCACCTGGCCGCACCTTCCGTGGTTTGTGAATCGCAGCTGAGGGAGGCGTGAGCGCTGGTTCTCAGGAGGCGGAAGCGGGTGGAAACTCCTCAGCACAGCAGCCTTCCCATACAGGGAAAATAAAATCCCCACCAAGCATCTCCAGGCCATAAAACCGATACTGTTCATTCGGGCCTTTTCTACAACAGCGTTTCCTAATTTAAACAGAAAAGCCCCTGCCAGTGAGGGGCTCCCGTGTTGCTCGCTCTGGGGCAGCGGCCACTGCCGGGGAAGTTCGGGGAGCCTCTGGCCGGGCTCTGTTGAATTCCCCTGTCACTGCGTCTCCTAGGGGCCGAGCCGATCCAGGCCGTTCATCCCAGGGCCGATCTCCCTCCCCCACCAGGGATGTTTCATTTGGTTTGATGAAAATGGGGAAGCCAAGCTGGTGACTTGCTCCAAGTTCCCCTGGCTGACCCACCCCGGCTACAGAGAAGGCTCCTCTGAACCACTGTGACCCAGCGTCTAACATCCACTCATTTATTCATTCTGCTGCAGTTCCATGGCTTTTTATGGGTGGCCCCACTCTGCACCTCCCAAAGCTCTAAGAAGCTCTGTTCCAGCCTCGAACTTGCTCATAGCTTCACCCGGCAAATAAGATATAACCCCCGCAAAGTATATGTGACATGGGGACCGGAGAAGAGATTGCCAGCAAGCTCCTTGATGCCCAGGTGCCCCCCAAACGCCACCGTGGGGCTGCTCCCCACCAGGACATGGAGCGTCCAGACCTGGCCTGGGACTGTCCAGCAGACGGGGTGTGACGCCAAGGCTGCTGCCTTTCCGAGGAGCTGCCGTCCACTTCCGAGGGCGTCCAGCTGGGAGACTCAGGTGCTGGAGCTGGCCCGTGAGAAGCGCCAGGTGCCCCTAAGGCTGGGTGGGGGTTGGCAGCCGCCGTCCAGCAGGCCTGCTGGAGCTCCTCCGAGCCTCTGCACACAGCTGGGGCTGGTCCCACAGGCCGGGCGCCTGACTCCCCTGAGGCCACCCATGAAATATGGACATTCCTCAGGCCATTTTCGCCTAAATGGAAGCAAAGGCCGGGTTCCCTGTGCTCTCCCCAGGGGTGGGTCCCGCAGAGAGGCAGACTGGGTGTCTTCTCACCTGACTCTGTCCCTGGGCAGACCCAGCCCTACAGCCCAGCTGTGCACCAGCCTGACACCAGCAAGTCCCGTCAGAGCCCCAGTGCCTCTGATTTTGAACTGGCTGCCTCACCGCCTGAGCTCAGATTGAAAAGGGCCAGGTCTTTGCTGAGGCATCGGCCTCTGAAGATCATGCCAGGCATCTAATGTAGGTTTCCAGAAGCAGCAGCTGGCACTCCTGTAGGGTAGAGAGACGGGACCCTCAGGCTCCCAGCCGAAAGCAGCATCTCCAGGACCTGCTTCGGGGTGCACAGGGCCGGCTGTCCTTGTGTGTGTTCTGTGGGGAGCCTTGAACGAGAAGCAGATGCCTCCAGGCCTCTCCCACCAGCTCCCGAGGTTGCCAGACTGGGCATCTCAGGGGACACATATCTGCAGTGGCCACCAGGCAGCCTGCCCTTTATCCATAGATTCTCTGTGGAGAGGAAGGGAGGGCTCAGCCAGTTTGCAGAGCTCAGGGTCTGGCTCAGGAAAGTCACATGGCTCCCCTCAAGTCTACCCGGAGACCGCGGCTGCAAACTCTCCCTGAAACCCCGAGCTCTGGCTCAGGACGGGGGCTGCTTCTCCGCTAAATGCCAAGGCACCATGAGGAGTCACAAATGGAAAGACCCAGTCCTGTCCCGTGGAAAGAGACTAATGAGTGTAACCGGGAGGTCAAATCCTGTCCCGTGGAAAGGGTATCACGACCTCTAATGGGGAGACCAAACCCCGTACCAAAGAAAGACAGTCATGGCCACCAACGGGGAGACCCAGTCCTGTCCTAACGGCAGCTTGAGCCTCACGGGCGCTTCCATCGGACGTGACCTGTCTGAGCCAGACAGGCTTTCCGAAATCCACGGTGTGTGAATGGGGAAACTGAGGCCCAGGGAGAGGCTGGTTGGGAGTGGAGGTCACCCTGAGATGCTACCAGTACTAGACTTGACTCAAGCGAGCGCTGCCAGGTCCCCACCCCCGAGACAAGACCCATCTTCCCGGCAATGCGCAGGTTGGTAAACACTCAGCTTTTTAGAGGGGCTCAGATGCAGGGGGAGTTGGTGAGAAGGGCCGGGGCTGGGCTGCATCCACTCCTTGTCCCGGCTCCTTATCCTGCTCCTCGTCCCGGCTCCTCATCCGCTCCTCGTCCCGGCTCCTCTCCCACCCGCCTCCATGCCACACTTCTCCATGCACTCCTTGTTCCCATGGGAGAGTCTGAGGGAGACGAGGGTCCTTGTGGCTGAGGTCACCTCTGCCCACAGAGAATGGCTCCAGGAGGCCCCGGGCAGGCCCGAAGCTGCCTTCGTTGAGCACCCACCCCTATGGCAGCTGTGCTGACCTCCTTCCATGATCACCCGACAGCCCCAGGTGGAGGGACGGCCCTGCCATACACACAAGGGCTGTGAGCACCAGGTGGAACCAGCTGCTCCCAGTGGACTCAGGTGGATGGAGGGCCCCCACTCACCCCAACTCTGTGAGCCCCAGAGACCCGGTTAGGAGCCAGCCTGGAGAGAAAGGGCTTGTCCCCAGAGGGCTTCCCTTAGGACAGAAAGGGCCTGTCCCCAGAGGGCCTCCCTTAGGACAGAAAGGGTCTGTCCCCAGAGGGCCTCCCTTAGGACAGAAAGGGCCTGTCCCCAGAGGGCCTCCCTTAGGACAGAAAGGGCCTGTCCCCAGAGGGCCTCCCTCTAACTGGGGTGATGGACAGATGGCAAGCGGTCAGATGGGAGATAAGTCACATCATAGAACCTGCCAGGAAAATCAATGGGACTGAGAGGGCTGCTGGATTTGGGAGGGTCGCGTTAGCCCCAGAACGGCTTTGTGGGAGGGGTTGCAGTTCCCCTTGTAGAGGATACGCTGGAGCCAAGGCTGCGGACAAGGGTGGACCAGGCAGGGTGCTGCTCATGGCACTGGTGTCACCTGCTCGTAGACACAGACAGCAGGCTCAGAGAGGACTCTGACTGTGCCCAAGGCCCTGAGCAGTACCCAACCCCAGGGGCTCAGAGAGGCGGTTCTGCTGGGAGGTGCCAGGCACGAGGGCTGCCGTTCATGAGGCGGAGGCAGAGGCTACTGTGTGCTCCCGAGGGTGTCAGCCATCAGGGCACAGGCACCCAGTCCCGCCCCACTGCTTTTCTGTAAAGACTTCTCCTCTCAAGTTACCGTGCCCTGCAGGTACTGAGTGCCCCCAGCACGGAGGTCTCGGGACCGGGCATGGTAACGATGCACATGCTCGGAGCTGCCTTTTCACTTCCGGTGCAAAACGTACTGTTTAGTGAGAAAACGTTACATCTAACGCTTGCCTTTTCTGGTCCGCACATGGGAGGTGAGTGGGAGGCGCACCCTGAAAACCCATCGGGCGGCGGGGTGGCCCCGGGGCTCTGCACAGGGGTTTGTACAACCTCGTGCTGGGTGCCGCAAGGGTGCGGGAAGCCTCCTCCCTCTGGCTGGGCACCCGCACCCCCCGTCTGGGCTCGGAGCCACAAGCTGGGAGCTGGTGTGCTTTGGGGTCTTCCAGCAGCTCCAGGCTGGCAACCTGGGCGGGGGCTGGGGTCAGGACTGTCTCAGGGGGGCCATGAAGTCTCAAGGCAAAATCTAACCCCAGGGGTGAAGGGGAAGACTTGTAGCTGTGGCCCCTTTCCACAACTCTGACATAGGCAGAGCGAGAGGGCAGTTGGGGCGGCTGCCTCTGGCCAAGTGGGCAGGGATGGAGGTGGTGGCCCGCCCTGGAGTCACCGTCCGGCTCCTGTGTAGCCAGGAAACGTGGGGCTGGCCCCGGCTGACCACCCTCAGCAGAGACTTCCCTGAGCTGACTGCTTCTCCTGACCTGGCTGAGAGGGGGAAAGTGGTGAGAAGAGGAATTCTCGCCCCTTCACACGGCTTTCCTCACCCACGTGTCCTGAAGGGCCCGGCTGGCGTATTTAGGAGAGCCCAGGCTAGCCCAGTGTCAGAGCAGAGCCCGGCCAAGCTCCATGTCCGGATGGGGGCCAGGAGAGCGCTGTGCCCCAGGCTCCAGGCTGGGTACTGTCCAGCACTGGGGCTTGGAAACACCAGGGCGGACACCCAGTGGCCTCCACCCTTCTGCACAGTCAGGCTGGGGGCAGTTGGGGCTCGGTCAGAAACCATCTGCCCATGCAGAGTCCCTCTCCAGAATCAACTGACTGTTTCTCAGATTTGGGGGACACTGGAATCAAGTGGGGAACAAGGACCCGATGCAGCAGGTCATGTGCTCTCTGCCTCTGGGCGCCCCGAGACCCCCAGCGTCTCTACTGTGTGTCTGGTCATGCAGGCTGCGGTGGCCATGCCAGTGGGCCCCTTAGATTGTGGGGTTCACATGAGTTCTCGGAAGCTGCATGCTGTGGTCGTGGTGAGGAGGAGCCAGCCCTAGGAAAGGGGTGAAAACCGGGCAGGGAGGGACCCCCACAGTGGACCGTGGACCGCGTGAGGCTGGCCTGCGAGAGCTCAGGGCAGACGCCTGCTCCCACCTGGCTATGGCTGAGGAATGGCCGTTGTGAGCCCCAAAGCGCAGGGAAGGATGGGGAGCATGCAGGGTCTGTGGGCCAGGCCTGTGCGCCCCAACCCACCTGAGTGGAGAGCAGGTGAGACAAGGAAGGCGTTCCTGGCACATTTCCCTGAGGCCCGAGAAAGTTTCAGAAGTTGCCACGCGTGTGTGGGCTCCTGCGATTCTGTGGTTAGGCTGCCGGGTTTCAGGAAGTGCAAGCAGAAGTGGCCATGCCGGCCAGCAGTGTGGTCTGGGGAAAGTGGTGGCCGCAGCTGGTGTGGTCTGTGGCTGCCGGTGACCCAGAAACGGGCACCTGAGTGTGCAGGGTAGGAGGCAGGCCGGGGCACGCAGGACAGAGCTGGGGAGGAAAAGGGGGACGCTCGCCGCCAAGGCCTGGAGCTGTGGAAGAGATGTGGCAGGTGGCATGGGGGTGCCTGGGCAGCAGGCACCCGCTGTCCCCACCCTGCCTCCCGTGTGGCTCCTGAGCACCCCTCGGTGGCCACAGAATTGTCAGAGTGGAATAACTTAAAAGTAAACTCCAGTTTATACAGCCATGTTACGCTGCAGAGACATGGGCCCCAAGGTCAGTGCTGGCCACTGGCCCCAGCCCGTCTCAGGCCTGCTCATGCCAGCCTGGCAGCCATTAGCTTGGCGTCAGGATCCGGTCAGTCAGAGGGCAGTTAGGGCACAGGAGTGCAGCCGTGACTCGCCTTCTCAGCCCCTGGCAGGTTCTGAGCCACGACTGGGATACTGCGAGGCTTGGCTGTCACTTCTGCTGGGCCCTGGTGAGCTGTGATGAGGAGGTGACTTCCACGCTGATGACCAGGAGCGCACTTTGCTTACTGGTGTGAACAGGCTTGTTTCGCACAACATGCAGGGATCCCCTGAGCACCGGGCAGCAGGGAGTGTCAGTGGCTGCGCCTTTCCTGCTTAAATGAGCAAGAACCTGGGTGCTTCCCGGCCTCCCTGGACTCCCTGCAGCCAGGGAGGCGGGGCCTTGTCCCCGCTGCAGTCACCACGGGACTCCCGGTGGCAAGGAGGGGGTCTGCAGGAGTGCCAGGTGGGTCTTCCTTCCTGGTCTTCTCCAATGTGGATGGAGCCACAGAGCCTGGACCCCCAGGTGCTGGTGACCAAGACCTTCATACAGCCGCGCAGGGGCATTGCCTGCTGGTGCTGGGCAAGATGAAGCAGCAGGAGGGCATGGCTCTGCTGCCCTGGCCTACTCCCCACCTGGGGAGATGATGGCCCAGGCCAGCAGCCAGGGGTCTCCCAGGGCCCTGCCCACTTGCCCGTGCTGAGAAGGCCCCTTTCCAGCTCAGTGCGTGAAAAGCCGGCCTGGAACCCTGCCTTCCTGACCACTAGCCCAAACCATGCTGGCACCTGGTGACCAGGCCTCCCGCAGCCCCGAGGCTGCATTGCGGTGGCTCAGGGCTGTCCCAGGAGGCAGCTTGGAAGAGGGATGCAGAGAAAGTGGCGGAGAAAGTGGCATAGCTCACAGCGCAGCGTGTCTCCCGTGGTTCTGGGCGGGGTGCCGTGTGCTGCTGGGGTGTCAGATGTGCTGGGCTCAGTCCTGCCCTCACGGGACATATGGACAGTGGTGTCCCCCTCCTGGGCTGGGGGACACTCAGGCAGAGAACCCACAGGACCTGGAGCACAGCCCTGTGCAGCTGTGTCCGGGGAAGACCAAGGACTGGAGGGGACAGACGGGGGGCCGACTGGGCTGCTGAGCTTGCCTAGTGCACCCTGGACTCAGCTTCCACAATTTGCGGGGTTGAGAGGACGGTCTCCTCCTCCAGACACCTGGGGACACAGGCACCCCTAAGACATGGCCACACAGTGTATGCTGAGGGCTGCCTCTGGCCCCCACCAGGAGGGAGGGTTTGAGGAGGTCAGGGGTCAGCGTGGGAGACGATTCTGTGGAGTCAGGGATGAGGTATGTGGGGGTCCATCTGACCTTGGGATACCCCAGGGGAGCCTCATGTCGCAGCTTGCTGTGTGGGTCCTCAGGCACAGTGGGTGGCCTCTGCCATCATCGTGGATATGAGGCTCCCTCCGCATGTGAGAGGGTCCTGGGGCCGGTGGATACTCACACTTTCTCCTTCCCTGTCTACCCTCCTCCAAACGGCTCGGTGGGCCCTGGCTTGGACACCCCACAAAGCACTCAGGACTTGCCCGGCACCATCCTGTTGCCTGTCACCCCCAGTGCCCTGGTGCTTCTCTATTTGGGGTGCAGGTGTGTACCCCATGCCTAGAATGTCCTGGACCCCAGGAAGGCCCCAGCACTTAGAACCCCCAGGTGGGCAGGAGGAGGTGTCCTGCTCCTCTTCCTCCTGCCTCTCCCTGGGTTCTCAAACCTCCCTGCTCATGGCAGTTCCCCCGAGGCAGCGTCCTCGCCGTCCAGTCCACTCCAGCCCCAGAGTCCTGCACACCCTTCTTCCCACCCACCGGTCCCCCAGGAGCCTCTGTGCGCCATCCCTTGTCCACGCTCTCCCTTGGACGAGTTGGAGCCATGGGGGAAGGAATGGGGTCACGGGAGGGGAGGAGGCTGGGCCTGAGCACCGAGGGAGAGGGCCTGTGTTTGGAGTCCACACCTCGTGGCTGAGGCTGGAAACCGCTTGTCTCCCCCGAGCTTCCCCTCTGCGCCTGGCCTCTTCCTCTTTTGCTGGCGGGCACCTTCCCTCCCTCAGTGCCTTGCTGCCTGTGTATTGAAAGGTCGTGAGGGCGGGACAACAGGGACTCCCTCTCCTGTCCCTGGACCAGCGAGGAAGACGGCCCCATCCCAGGGCTGTTGAGCCCTCTGAGGCTTCCAGAGCAGGGCGGATGGTGAGTGGGCCGTCTCTCCCTGTGAGAGCTGTTCAGAGGGGGTGCGCTGTGGCCCTCACCTTCCTCAGTTTCCTCAGTGCCCATCTTTCCTTGTGCCAGGACGGGAGCCTGGGTGGCTTCCATCCACTGCCGGGTAAGATAGTGCTGTGGTTTCTAGGAAAAGGCCACCTGTGGAACCAAGCAGGTGATTTTGTGCCCTTTTAAAACCATGCCAAGACTGCTCTCTGTGGCCCTCCTCTCCCAGGCATTCCTGTAGAGTCTCAGCTCCCTCTGGGGCCCCTGCTGTAGCCATGGGTGTGTGGGGTGTGCGTGCTCCTGGGGATCCTTTTGGCCGGGGCTGGGTCAGACAGTGCATTTCCCAGGTGGGGATTCTAGGGAGAGTGGTACCAGGAAGCTCCTCTTGTAGCCAAGGTCACGGGCAAGGTTGGGGCAGAGCTGAAGACTCTCTCTGCCCCCCACTGCATGAGGTTCAGCTGCGACTGAAAAGCTTTGGACTCTGACGGGTCATCTGCTGTCCGTGTGACCTGCCTCGGACAGGTTTCCCAATTTGTCCCAGTACAGAAAGGACATGCTGGCATCTGCCTGGCAGGGCTGCCAAGGGCCACATCTCCAAAGGGCCAGGGGTGCCCGGCACATTCTGGGCTGCTGTAAGCAGAGCCACTGAGCATGATAACAGCGTCCAGGCTGCCGCCCCTGTGCCCTGAGCTGTTGTCTCCAGCAGGTGAACCGCGGCAGGTGCTGGTCAGGGGCCCCTCTTTCCATAGAAGCCAGAAGCTGGCACCACCTGACATCACACTAGTGATGAACTTAGAAATGCCTTCTTCATTGACCCCTCCTGGCCCTGCCCTCCCATCTCCAGCCCAGAGATTCCCATCCCACGGCCCCTCTGGGGGTCTTGGCCTCTGCTGCTCTGGAGGGAGGCAGAGACGGGGCAGCCACAGGGTCTCCCCAAGGCCTGGAAAGGCTCCTCTAGGAAGCCAGGTGCAAGTGGGTAGGAGGCAGCTCCTTCTGCTTGGCCTCATGTAGAGACCCCGGGGGGGCCCACAAAGGACCGAGGGCAGGTGCCACAGATGTCCTGGGCTGGAGGAGGCACAGGGTACAGGAAAGACCCGGGAGACAGAAACGCTGCCATGCCTGCTGTCCCCACCAGTCCCTGCTTCTGTCCCGTCCTGTGACCTCAGGCACAGCCCCTGTCTTCAACAGGCCAGGTGTCCAGCTGTGCTCCTCCGGCAGGGCCGGAACCTGCCTCCACCTCTCTCCCTCCTTGCCGGCTCTGGCGCGAGTCCTTCCCAGCCTGGGAAGGGCACTAAGGCCTCCTGTGAACGTGCTGGGGGCTGGGCCTTTGCTGAGCTGTGCAGGACCCTCTGCAGGCGAGCGGCTCCCAGATGAGGGTCCTGTGAGTCCCTCCAGGGTCATGGGGCTGGATTCGGTTCCCTGAACAAGGCTGGAGGCCCTGGGTCTGGAAAATTCTCCTAGGCTGTGCCCTGCCCCAGCCTCAGCTCAGCAGGTTTCCTCGGGGCCTGCTCCCTGCTTCCTGCTCCTGGGGTGTCACCTCTTGGGCAGGGTCACCCTTGCTGCCCTCAGGGGGCTGTGGAGTCACGGGCTGGCGGTGGGGCTCGATAGTCAAGAAAGGCCCAGGGACCCACTCATCTTCCCCACTCACCCCTCCACCCAGGGGCCTCCCCCACTCACCCCTCCACCCACGTGCCTTCCCCAGACCCCCATCCAGCTGGGGAGAGGGATGTCTCCAAACCAGAAAGGTTTCCCTGGGGTGAAGGTCCGACCCAGGGCCTGGCCGCCCCAGGATTCGAGACCCCAGGCAGAGCCGCAAAAGCAGGGTGCCCTGGGGAGCACGACCGTGGTGCTGGACCCCTGCCTTCTAAAATGCCTTAGTTTCTCTGGGGGATGAACTGCTTCTCCTGAGGTCTACAAGGAGTGCTGTTAGTTTAAAGGAACTGGGGGTTTTCAGTCTCCTGGGCAGGCCAGGGGGCTTCTCTCTGATGCCCCTTTGCTGCCCCAGCCCTGGCACTGCACACCCGCTGGCCTTAGCTACCAGCCGCGTGGTCCTGAAGGCTGGGCTGCATCCCATCTGTGGTGCTGCCTCCATCTCCCCACCAACTCAGCCCCCACCGTTGACTGGCTGAGCAGCCTCACTGAGGGGGGCGAGAAAAGGAACTGGCCCAGCCCTGGCTGAGGAGGAGGGTCAGGCCCACCCACTCCTACAAGCCCTGTAGGACCAAGGGGACCCAGAATGGCGGGGGGTGGGTGTGGGAGCACAGAGAGAGCACTGAGAGGCAAGCTCCTCTGGGAATCCAGGCTGCCTGCAACGGGGACTCCAAAATCAACTTCCCAGGGGCTCCGCTCTTGGCCCCTGCCTGGGTGCTGGGTGCAGGGTGGGGGCAGCTTGGTCAGCCCTTCAGCTGTGGACGGGGCATCTGACTAACCAGTTCTACCGCCTGGCTCCACCGCCTCCCACTGAGGGACCCCTGAGTGAGTCCCCAAACTGCTCAGAACTCACGGTAACATACAGACAGTGCCGCCCACCGCCCAGGGCTGAGAAGTGCCCAGGAGAACTGGGCGACAGTCACGTGCGGCTTCAGCTTCGCCAATAACCAGCCTCACAGAGGCTGCGGAGCCCCTGATGCTTGGCACAAGGTCCCCCCCATCATTGGTAAAGGACTAGCTGAGCATTAGCCGAGGCCGGTGGGGGGCAAGGTTCCTGGTGTCCTGTAGGCCGTTCCTGGGCACTGGCTGGTGCTGGGCTGTGGGTGATTTGGGGTGCTCAGAAACATTCCAGGCACATCACAGAGCAAGGTGCTCCCCGACCCCAGGCCCACCGGCACCCACTGAGTATAGGGAGACACAGAGACAAGCATGGGCTCACGAGGAACCCGGGGGCAGGCTCACCCCTGTGACCAGGGTCACCCACAGGGCTGCCGTGGCAGGCATGTCAGATGTGCGTCAGAGATCGTTTAAGAGAAAAAACTCCCAGAGTCCCTCTGCATGGGGGGAAATGCAGGTGCTGAAGAGTGACTGGCCATGGGGAGGGAGTCAGGTGGGGGCCTCTCCTTCTCTACCTCCTTCCAGCTCAGTTATAGAGGACTGGGAGGCTGTCACAGACCCTCAGGGATCGGGGTCAGGTGGCAAGCACAGGCTGCCTCCAGGAGCCACCTGTGAGATTGAGACCACTGGGCTGGGGAGCCCAGGTGAGGCAGCCTTAGAGGGTGCCCGCTCCTCCGTAAACCCTGTCCTCACGGGTTGTGGGGCAGCCTGGCACGGCCCTGCGGGTCTCCGACAGGTGGCTGTCCCCTGGCATCTGTGGGAAGGAAGGGCCTGCCCTCCCCTGGGGCCTTTGGTCTTCCTCCCTGGCTAGAGAGGTGGGGACAGGAGCAGGGCTTGCCCCTGCCTGCTCTGTGACGTGCGCCCCGCGCCCACTCTCCTGGGAACAGGCAGATGGACGCCTGCAGCAGCCCCACATCCCGGACCCGTTCGCTTGTCATAAAATGCAGTGACTTCCAGCTGTGGTAGCTCCTGTCTCCCTGTCCTCTATGGGGTCCCCTCTTCCAGTGACCATCCCTGGCCATGGGTGGTGGCCTGGGCCATGAATGGGTCTTTCGGATATGATGGCTGGCCTCCGGGGCAGGTGAAGTGTTCTCTGTGGAGCCCCTGCAGAACCTCCACCCCCTGCCCTCAGTGGACGGGGCTTCCCGAGGCATCCCACAGGCCTGGAGAAGTGAGCTCCAGGCAGAACCCAGGATCCTCCCAAGCACCCCCAGTTCCCGAGGGTGTCTCCGCTGCTGCTGGAGTGCCCCCACCATGTGTCTGTTTGTCCAGGGAGGAGGGTGCCTGGGTGCAGTTCCTGTGAGGAAGACAGATGCACCCATGTTACCCGGGGAAGAGGGTGTCCTGGGTGAGGTTCTGCTGAGGAAGACAAATGCATCCACGCACCGTGTGAGGGCTGTGTGTCCTGTGGGGTGGCAGCGCAGATGGGGCGGGAGGACCTGAGCTGACTCAGCACAGCCAGATCCAGCTGTGGGGCCGTGCGAGTGAAAGGTGAGAGGTAAACGTGGCCCTGGAAGGGGAGGTGCCACAAGTACCTGCGACGGCTGTGCCAAAGCCCCCAGGGAGGAGCTTACTCAGGGTGACGGGTGGCACTTGGTCATGTGGCTGCTGCCTGACGTTCTGTCCAGGGTCCCGAGGAGGGGGCGTTGGTGGAGGCAGGTGTCCGGCCGAGGACGGGGCCACTCCCTCATGGGGGTGCCCTCGGGGGGAGCAGAGGCTGCAGGGCCCCGGGTATGTCCCCATCTCGCCCGCTGGCACCACAGGACCCCTGAGGAAGCCTCCTCGATGTGCCACCTCAGTCTGGGGAACAGACTTGGCCACGATGAGCTCAGCAATCCTCCTGCTCCTCCTGCTCCTCCTCCCGCTGGCCCCGGCGGCCGAGCAAACACTCTTCCCGAGAGATAGTGGCTCCCATCCAACGCACCTCGGCTAATCACCAGCCATCGTGGGAAAAGCCTGAGATGAGGCCGAGAGGCAGCACATTGTCTCGGGGAGATTAAAGCCCCAGGGCCGTATTGTCTGGCCAGGGGATAAATCTTCGTGCTGTCACTCAGGCACTGAATTAAATTCCCCTCGTTTTCTAAAGGGGCTTATCTGTCCTGAATGGGCGGTCGCACCACCAGCGTGAGCGGACGTCCCAGCACCTCCGGGACAGGCTGGGGAGCGGCGGCCGTCAGGGAAGGGCACACGGGGCCTAGAGAGGCCACAGGATCCTGGCAGGCTTGGCCTGAGCTGTGTCTGTCTGCTCCCTGGGCACCGCATGTGGTGGAGCTGGGGGACTTGTGGGGGTCTTTGCTCCTGGCCTGACAGAGCCAAAGCCACCAAGTGAGGGAACGGAAGTTGGCAAGGTCAGAGGGCCAGCCAGGAGTGGGGAAGGATGGCACACACCCTCAGGGCAGCTTGAGGCTGAGAAGGAATGCCAGCTCAGCTCAGCATGAGTGATCTGGAACTTTCTATGCATGGTGATGTCCATGTTAGAGCAAGACTGGGAAAACCACCCATTCCTGTCCCCACCCCCTGAGACCCCCAATTCCAGCCGGACCTAGAGCTGGAGCCCTAGGCAGGGACAGTCTCTGTGGCTGGGGGACCTCCGACAGCACAGCCGCTTCAAGGAAGGACGTTTACACGGTGGTTTTTCACATGCTCAGCAACAGGACTTCTTTCCAGCCCAACCTTGTGTGGGGTCCTAATTCACAAAAGCAATAAAGGCAGAGTTGGGGAGGACACGCGGCCACGGCAACGTCCCACGCAGCCTTGTTCAATGCTCCCGGGAGCCCCATTTCTCAGTGGAGAACCCAAAGCTCAGAGAGGGTATCCAGCAAGTCCAGGCCACACAGGGAGTCACGTGGAGCTGGTGCCGCCAGGCCTCCCAGCGGGCATGTGAGGGGACTCGGTGGGGGAGGGCTTGCCAGCACCCAGCCACCTCCTAGCTGTCACCTCTGGTTTCTCTGGGGCCTCTTGGCTCAGGCCAGCCTCCTACAGCAGTGTCCCAGCATGGAGGCCCGGAATCAGGCCTCCCACGGGAAGCCACCTCTGGGTCTTCGTGGCTGGGGCCCACTGGTGGATCTTAGCTGAAAGCTTCAGCTATGAATCCTCAGAACCCCATCCCCATCCCTGACCAGCAGGTGGGACCCCTCCAGCATTGCTGCCTGGCCGGTTGGATCTGCGGTGCCCTCCATTTTCACCTCCGGGCATTTGGGGAAGTGCTCCTGGGGGTTTTCTGCACGGTGCCTGAAGTTTGCCCTCGTGGCCGGCTTTAATATGCCTTTGTGGCCCTTTCTGGCTTTGCAGCCGTCTCCAGCTGCTCCTCTGAAGGACCATTGCTCGAACAAGGAGACCTGTTCGTGTTAGACTCTCAGTGAGCAAAGCCACCTGCCCGCTGGGGCCCCTGCAGAAGGGACTGGATGGGTCGAGACCGTCTGCTCCCTACCCCACATGTGGCTCCTCCCCTTCCTCCTGCAGAGCAGATACCCCGAGGTAGGTAGCCCCGCTGCTTTGGAGGTCAGAGCAGCCCAACCTCAGGGCCACCCAGCAACCTGGTGATGTGAGTCTGAATGTGTTATTTCCACTTCCTTCTCCCTAAAACTAGATGTGATCTTGCGTGCACAGAGGTGTTCACAGGAAGTCAGGTTCCTCCCAGTGTGGGTGCGAATAGGTTCACCGGGTCCTCCCGTAATCCTACTGGACCTGGGGCCACCGTGGGCCCGGTGTCGGGAGAGATGGGCGTCAGTCCCTCTGACCACCACACCGGTCCTGGTGAGCGGGGGTGGCTGGAACCAAGTTCTTCGGGCCACAGACTGGGCAGCTTAGACAGCACAACTTTGTTTTCTCAAAACAAAGCGCTCCTGAGGCCCCTGCTGGGCTCTGTCTTCTGCCTGTGTCCTCAGCTTCTAAGCACTGCTGTCCTATCAGACCAGGGCTCGTCCTAGTGGTTTCCCTTCAGCTTTATGGCCTCTTTAAAGACCATCTCTCCAAATACATTCTGAGCCCCTGGGGTCAGCACTTCACCCTGTGAATTTGAGGGGACCCGATACCCTTCCTGGCAATGCCATGATGCCCGGCAGTGGCTGTGGTTCCAGGTCTCTTAGCGTCACTGTTAGTGATAAGCCAGGACACCGCCAAAATCCCAGCCCCAAGGGGTGGTGCAGAAACACCTGTGCGGGGTGCCCAGGCCACTGGGCCTCTCCTTGAGCAGGTGTGCAGGGCAGGAGGGCACGAGAGTTCTGTAATTGGCATGCGTGCACCGTACCGAGTGTCCACATGAGCTTAAAGAGAGGCCTCAAAGCTGAGAGGCGTCCCTGGAGATCAGGGCTGCTCTGGAGAGCACAGTCTTGCCCATTTCTGTGGGTTGAGCCTTTTCAATACGATTTCAAGAGAATAAAATCCACAGGCCCCAGGGAATTTGCATACGGCTACTTAACATCAATTCTGTACGTTTTCTAAAAAATAAAGAAATCAGCACATCCACAAACTTCCCCATTGCAGCGCAGGACTACCCTGGGAGTTAACGCTTCCAACCTATACAATTTTTTAAAACCCAGCAGCTTTCCATAACAAAGGGCAAAATTCACAAACAAATTGCCTTCCTCCGCCACCACCAAAGTCACTGCTCCTTGGCCGGGTAAAGGCGTGTTGATAGCACACAGCTCCTTGGGCCGCCAGTGAATGGCGGAGTCCCACGGAGACAGGGTCCCCCAAGGTCTGATGAGAACAGCGTGGCTTGGGAGCCGACCCGTTCACTCCCCCTTTCCAGCCTTTTCAGGACTCCGGCTCCCAGGTGGCACTGTGGGGACCTGGGAGGTGGCCTCCCGAAGGGAAGTCAGGGCTGTGCAGAGGCAGCCCAGGATCTGCTGTCCTCCCTGGAAGGTGCTAGAAGGATCTGGGAGGGGCAGGAAGGCAGGCGCCTCTGTGCACAGGGCCTTGCTGTTCTAGAAGCTCCAGTGAGCAGGCAGAGGCCGCCCTGGGAGGGGCAGCGCTGGCAAGGACCGCGTGCTGAGCATCTCCAGTGGGTGGAGCCCACAGCAGTGTTAGTCCCAGCATTCACAAGGGTGGGTACTGCAGCCAGCCCTCAGGAAGCCCTCAGTCCAGCCAGGGACAGGGGCTCAGAGACAAGCAAGCCCCCGCCAGGTGAGACCCGCGGGCTGTGGCCGCCAAGGTTCTGGGAGCTGGTACTGCGAACCCCGCCCACACATGCAGGAGCGCGTGCCGGCCGCCCTCTCCCCACAGCCTTACTGCCCGCTTCATTCAGAGCTGCAGCCACCTCGTCACCCTGGCAGGCCCCTATGGGCTACAAACCCCTGGTGATGTCTTCTTGGGAGCCCCCCGCTCCCCACCTCACCCGCCCCAGCTGTGCGTCCCCAGGCTGTGGCCACCCCGCCCACAGACATGACCCCTGAAGGTCAGGGGGGCTTCTCTTGCTCTTCCAGCTCCTGGCAGCATCTGGCAGCCAGTAGCCATTTCATGAAAGCTCACGGAACACATGCATGAGTGGTGAATGCCGCCTGGAGGTGGGGTGGCCTCCGAGGGCAGTCCCCCAGCGCATGGGGAAGAGGCAGGGTGACTGTCCCGGAGCAGGGGTCATTGGAGGACCTGCTGTCCTTGCTGGAAGGTGCCAGAAGGAGCTGGGGTGGGGGGTGGAAGGTGCTGGAAGGAGTTTGGGGGGGTGGAAAGTGCTAGAAGGAGCTGGGGGAGTGGAAGGTGCTAGAAGGGGCTGGGAGAGTGGAAGGTGCTGTCAGGAGTGCCTGGGCAGGAGGAAAGGCAGGGCCATCCCCCCAACTATCGAGCCCTCCCGCGACGGCCATGGGCTACTCAGTGGGGAGCAGGAGCGTTTGCTGCCCACCCTGTGTCCTGCGGGCCTAGACCTGGAGAAACCAGTGTCCTGACCTCCAGCCTCCCTGGGCCCAACCTTGAGGGCCAGCCCAGCCTGCTCACAGCTCTGGCACCCAGCTTCCTCCAGGCACCTGGTCCAGAGCAGAGGCCCCTGACTGCACTGCTGCGCCCTCTCCCCTGTGGGTCCAGAGGTGGGACGGTGCTGTGCGTGGGCCCGTGGTCTGGTCAGGGCCGTCTACGGGCCAGGGGCCGGTCCGCAGCTGCTTCTGGAGCACAGCCTTGCACCTGAGGCCCCGGCCTGGCTGCAGGGAAGGGACCTCTCCGACGGTCACCCAGCTGGACCCCAAAGGGTTAAGGAGCAAGTGTGTGCTTTGTTCCCGGCATGTCCTCAGATGTGAGCCTAGTGCTGTCCCCAATCCCTTCCTCATGACTGTGATTAGTATTGCGGGATGAATAGGCCAGCGCGGATTCCTATGGTAACCTTCAAAATGCATTCCCTGGGCAGGCTCTGCCTCCCGCAGTAATGACATTCCTCACTGGGCCCACAAGCAGCATGCTAATTAGCGCCGCGCTGGCCTCGCCTCCCGCCCTGAGAACCCGGCTGGCTCGCAGAGGCCACTGCCGCCTGCAGCCCCTTCCCCTGCGGTGCCCCCGACAGGACAGGAAACGGGCAAGGGGCCAGGGCAGCCAGGCCAGGCCGGCCACGGAGGGTCTTCCAGAGGAGTGACCCAGAGCCATCTGCCATGGCCGTCCTCAGTGCGCCCCCGGGCTGACCTGTGCTCCTGGCTTAGTCAGTGGGGTCGGGACGTGTCCCCAGAGCTCTGCCCTGTCCTCCAGCCCCAGCTTCCCATCGAAGCTTCCTGGGTGCAGGGCTCAGGGCTGAGAAGGGGCCAGGCTAGGGCCCATCTCACCCTCGGCTTCAAAGGATGCCAGCCCAGGTCCCTACTTACTGCATATGGATGGAGGCCGGGCAGGATGGGCGGGGTGCGGGTGAAGTCCCTGGGGAAGCTTGTCTTCCAGGGGGAACAGCCCCGGGGGACAGGTAGCCAGGCCCACAGAGAACACCCCGCAGGCAGCTCTTTGGATGCGATGGGGGTGTCCCATCTGGAAGCAGAAGGAGTGACACAGACCAGGAGGGAGGAAGCCCGCTGGGCAGAGGGGCCGGGGCCCTGGGCCTGAGGGTGGTGACAGCCTAGTGCTTCAGGACAGGGTTCTGGCCCCACCGGGGCCTGAGCGGGCTGGAGGGTAAGAAGTGGCCCAGGGGCCCATGGGCCGGCGTGAGGTGGATGGTTTTGCCCGGCTCACACAGCGGGTACCTGGGTGGAGGCAGGGAGGGGGCTCCTGCCAGGGCCCAGGAAGTAGTCACAGGGCCAAGGCTGGACAAGGTGGGGGATGGGGAGGAGGGTGTGGGTGCGCTGGGTGGTGGAGCTGGCAGGAACTGGATTACTTATGGGGCTTGGGAAAGGGAAGGCACCCCCAGACTTCTGTCCCGAGTACCCAGACCAGTGGTGGCCTTTGGCCAGGCCAATGTGGGGAGGAGCAGATCCCGGAGGGCTGCCTGAGGGCCCATGTGGCGTCAGTGAGGCAGTGCTGCCCATTGCTGGGCTGGCACCTGAGGGCAAGGTCAGAGGCTGTGCCCGCAGGGCTGATAGGGCTGGCCCTGGTGACTGAGTAATAGGCACCTGTTCTCTAGTGGGCAGATGTGGCCTGATGGCAGCAGAGCCTGGGCCAGCGGAGCCCTCCCACCCAGCCGACCGGAAGGAGAGGGGCCAGCCTTTCTCTCCACTGCCCCACCAGAGGCCAGGATGGCAGCATGGCCAGGGGCCAGGCCCTAGGGCCAGATGTCCTGGGGTTAAACCCGGCAGGGGCAGCTCGCACCTCATGAGGGTGAGGCCCGTAGGTGCCCCAGGAATGTTGCCATCTGCTGCTGCTCTGGGCTCGGGAGGAAGCCGAGGGCCCAGGAAGCAGGGCTGTCATTTCCCAGGGCCAAGTGTCTCCAAGAGCAAAGCTGCTCACCTTGAACCTCGCCCCGCCTGTGTCCCCACACTGCTGGTCTTGGGGGACCAATCTGGTGGATTCCGGATGGCTGTGGCTCAGAGAGGCTTTTGGGCTGAGACAGAGCTGGGAACAGGTGGTTCCATGGTACTGGCTTGGCCAGGAGAGCCACTGAGTTTGTACCCAGGTGGTTTAGCGTGTGAGGCTTAGGGAGGGATTACCGGGCTCGGGATTTGGAAGCCAGCAGTTCCTTGGTGTCAGTCTGCACAACTAATTCTAAAGTAAATAGAGCAATCCTTTAAGTATATGTCACTTAATGCCCGACAGGGAGCCTGCGGGTCTCCTTACCACCAACCTCATTTCAGGATGGCTGCCGCTTAGCTTCTCTGTCTCAACCCATTTCCCTGATGGTGGGCGTTTGTGCTAAAGCCCGTGAAGGTGTCACAATCATCATGGAAGGCGTCCTGGTTGGATTTCCATTCCGTTTTGTCCTCCCTGCTGGACCAGTGCCTCAAAACCACCTTTCCTTGTGAGAGACACACAGGTTCCTTGGGAACTCTGCTGGCCAAATGCAGCAGGTGCTGGCCCCTGCCCGAGGCAGCCCCACTCACTCCCTGCCCCAGGCCCTGCTCAAGCACCTACCAGCCAAGCTCTGGCCTTTGATGGCCATGCCATGTGTCCAGCCTGGGGCCCGGCTTTCCTGGGATGTCCTAAGCTAAATGCCATGTGGCCCCTGCCTGGGAGCGGGGTTGGATTGCCAGGGAATAGCAAGGCAGCACTAGCACTGGGACATTCAGCTCCACAACAGGACATGCCAAATTGATTCCTTTCTCCAGATGGACCTTGAGTTGGGAGCTCTTATTATTTCAATTTCACAGCCTGGAAGATGTGGCCACAGCACAGAGTGTGAAATCTTACATTCGTAGGATGGGGAGAGCACACCTAGCAAGGGGCCATCAGTCTTGCCTTTGTCCTTAGTGCTTTTGCTTTCTTTGAAAATAAATCATTCCGCATTTCGAATCCACATTCTCCTTGAATTCTTTAGTGAAGTTTTACTCTCCATCATGAAGCCCTTCAACCCTCCGATAGTGAATTTTTATGTTATGGTGTGAGGTAGGGATCTCACTTTTCCTTCATGAAGCTGGTGGGTAAGCACCATCCCAGCCTGGTCTATGTAGGGGAAGTATTCATCTTTGGGATTTGCAATGTTACCAAGTAACCTGCAATATTATCTCTGTGACAGTCAAAGTTCTGTCCCAGTCAGGGTCTGTCTCTGGGCTTCCCATCTCTTCCCAGTCATCAGTTGGTCTATGCCTGAGCAATGACATAATGCCTGACACGGCTATTGGAGTAATACATGTGCTAGGGATGGGCACCCCGCCAGGTGCTGACCTCTGTTTTAGCAGGGGTGGAGGAAACAAGGCACAGAGAGATGGTGCCTCTGGGCAGCTGCTCCAGGTCTGGCACTGTTGAGAAGGCCAAGTGGCCCTGAGCTGGGAGCTGGTGCCAGATATCTGTTCCCTTCCTATCCCACCAGGAGGAGACTGTCTTGAGCAGGATCTTCAGAGGCAGTGGTTCCTTGGTGCTCAGGATGCCAACAGATTGTCCCAAAGGGTGCCGGCAAATTTTAAAAATAATGTAAAACAGCATGGCCAACATGGTAAAACCCCATCTCTACTAAAAAAAAAAATACAAAAATCAGCTGGGCATGGTGGTGGGTGCTTATAATTCCAGCTACTTAGGAGGCTGAGGTATGAGAATTGCTTGAACTTGGGAGACAGAGGTCCGGGGGGCCTAGATCTCACCACTGCACTCCAGCCTGGGTGACAGAACAAGACTCCATGTAAATGATGACAATAATAATGTTAAACAAAATCACATATTTTGAAAATCAGGTGTGTGCTGTGTAGTGCCCTAAAGATGTTGGGGTCCTTTACCTTCTTCCTGCATCTCAGGTTCTCCTTGTCTTGGGGCTAAATGTGCTGATCTGGTCCACATTTTGCACCAGCACCATTTGCCACCAGCTCCTTCAACTGCACCGAACACTGTGGATTCTAGTATTCAGTATTCTTGTATTCAGTATTATTATGACTATGATTACTTTACCCTTCACCAAGGGGCAGCACCAGCCTGGGGAGGCAGCTGCATCCCCATCTGCGAAGCCCCTGGGATGCAGGCTACGGTTCTCCCTCCTCCTGCAGACACTCAGACTAGCTCCCTAAACAGACACTAAGTGATTCCTCCCCACCAATCCCAGAAGTCAACTCCCTTTTAATAACTCTAATGTTAAATGCTCCTGGGAAGCCCTAGAGAAGCACCGCAAATCATTAGACTGGGGCTTCTGCTGAGGACTAATTGAGCGGCCCTTTGGGCTTTGGATCTGGGCAAGAATCCGAACTCCTCTAGGAAAGCATCAAGTTCATCCTGGGGAGTGGGCAGGGGAATTTTCATCCCGTCTGTGGGCTTGAGCAAAGGACATGAAAGCAAAGGTGCCTGGGAGCCACCATGGGGTCTCAAAGCCAAATTTCCCCCCAAATACCATGTGAATGGCCCATAGAGAGATAGGATGAATGATCACTGTGATTTTCTGGGGAAGCTCATTTGTGTTGGAGATGGGCTCAGGTGGCATCGCCCCTTTCCAGACACAGACACAGAGAGCGGCTCCCCCATGTCCTGGCTGTGGGGACACAGCACCCCTGGCTCCCCCATGTCCTGGATGTGGGGACACAATGCCCCTGGCTCCCCCTTGACCTGGCTGTGGGGACACAGCACCCCTGGCTCCCTCATGTCCTGGATGTGGGGACACAGCACCCCTGGCTCCCCCATGTCCTGGCTGTGGGGAAACAGCACCCCTGGTTCCCCCATGTCCTGGATATGGGGACACAGTACCCAGTGCTCCCCCATGTCCTGGATATGGGGACATAGTGTCCACTGCTCCCCCATGTCCTGGCTGTGGGGAAACAGCACCTCTGGCTCCCTTATGTCCTGGCTGTGGGGACACAGCACCCCTGGCTCTCCCATGTCCTGGCTGTGGGGACACAG
>CM052659.1:1693661-1707477 GCA_028533165.1 Leontopithecus rosalia
ACAGCACCCCTGGCTCCCCCATGTCCCGGGTGTGGGGACACAGTGCCCACTGCTCCCCCATGTCCCGGCTGTGGGGACGCAGTGCCCACTGCTCCCCCAGGTCCTGGCTGTGGGGAAACAGCACCTCTGACTCCCCCATGTTCTGGCTGTGGGGACACAGCACCCCTGGCTCCCCCATGTCCTGGCTGTGGGGACACAGTGCCCCTGCTCCCCCATGTCCTGGCTGTGGGGACACAGTACCCACTGCTCCCCCATGTCCTGGCTGTGGGGAAACAGCACCCCTGGCTCCCCCATGTCCTGAATATGGGGACACAGCGCCCCCTGCTCCCCCATGTCCTGGCTGTGGGGATGCAGTGCCCACTGCTCCCCCAGGTCCCGGCTGTGGGGAAACAGCACCCCTGGCTCCCCCATGTCCCGGCTGTGGGGACACAGTGCCCACTGCTCCCCCATGTCCCGGGGAACATATTTTAGTGATTGAAGTTGGACCTAATGTGGGTGTTTTCTCAAACATTCATGCAAATCATCATCTAAAGAGAGAATGTTAGGATGGCATGATCAGCTTGGTGTCAGCTTTCCCTGTCCTCACGTGGCATCTGAGTTGTGGGCTTCCTGTGGTCCTGGAAAGAACGTTCCGGCTCAGCTTCTGTCTAACGGAGTGTGGGAGGGATGGAGGCCGCGTGTGAGGGGCATATGCTTGGGGCCAGGGCCGCTTTTCGGATGAGAACAATTGCTGAGTCCTTGTCGTCTGAGGCTCCGGGGCGGGGTAGGGGATGGGTCTAAATCGAAGGAGGCCAGAGATTGCCCAGGTCTGGGCAAGATGGTGGGGGAGCCAGTGCCAGCTGAGCTTGGTGGGCTGGTGAGGATGTGGCACAGATGTCTTGAGGAATTGCTCCTGAGCCTGCCGAGTGTGGGATGGGCAATCTGAGGGGGAGGCTCCATGCTGGCTCATGTGCAGGGGTGCAGGGATTTCCAGGGCAGCCCCCGAGGCCCCTGGCCCTCCTGGCTGTTGCTGGGCCCCTATGCCCATGTGCTTGGCCTCCTGTGCCAAGCAAGGCCCCCGGGAGACTTGGAGAGAAGGGAAAGGGGTTTGCCCTTGGCCACAATCTCAGTCGGGTGCGGGCGGCACCGGCCTCTGTGTGGTCCTGCACTCAGCAGTGGCGGAGGCAGGGTGGACAAGAGTCTCCCTCCTGAAGGCGGTGCTGCGGGGGGAGTCCACACACGGAGGCAGGACGCTTGTCAAGGGGTAGAGAGCCAGGCCAGGCACCTGTGTGGACCCAGTTCCACGAGGACTTCCGTGGGGAGGAGAGGGGAGGAGGGCAGGTGAGGAGGGAGGAGGGACGACCAGAGGAGGAGGGGGAGGGGGAGGGGAGAAGGGAGGGAAAGAAGTGGGAAGAGGAACAGGGGGAGGAGGAAGGGGAGGACAGAGGAGGGCGTGAGCAAGGTAAGGGGAGCCCAGCGCACCGAAAGGAGGCGTGGGTCAGGGGTGCAGGCCCCCTGGGGCCGGGGCGCAGGCCGGCTTTCAGGTACCGGCCTTTTGTCTGCTGCCCTGGGCTCGCCTGTCAGCCCCGCCGTCAGAGGCCTAATCTTTTTTTCTTCGCGGCTGAAAAGGCCCAGCGCCGCATCAGACGACACAGGGCTGCTTATTCTCCTTCCCCGCGGAACCCAATCACTGGACAGCGCCACGATAATTCACTCCCCAGCCTGCCCTTTGAAAAGGTGGGCCGCCTCTGCGCTGCGCCCCAGCAAGATAAATCATGTACTCGAAATTAACTTCCATTGAGAGGGAGGGCAGGAAGAAAGGCTGACGGCCGGCCGGCGCGGGCGAGGGAGGACCGGCCTTGATAAACGTCAGTGCGGATAATTGGGGGGCTGTGATTAAGATCTTATCTAGGTGGGAAGTAAACAGGAAAGGCTTGAATAAAACTCCTGCCCCATCCATGCTCACCAACTTGGGAAGTTCCTTGTCTCCCTTTATTTTTGGGGTGAATTCAGAAGGGAACGACAAAGAGGGCATCACTCAGGATTCAACAGACTCGGAGGAGCCTCCGCATTTCCCCCGTGGTGACAAAGGGCAGAGGAAACAGAAGGACGAGGCTTTGTTCCCAAATTCCCACTCATGCGCAATGTTGAAAACTCAGGGCTGGGCCTCCATTGTGGGCCCCACGGACCGACCTCCCGGCCTCTCGTTCCGCTTCTGTTCAGTCATAAGTAAACGTTTTTCTCAAGTAAATGGGCCCCACGCTCGCACAGCCCGGCGTGCGGGAGGCAGTTTGCGGGCGAACGCCCAGGGCGTGTTCCCAGGCCTCCTCCATAGGGCCCGGCTCCAGCAGACTGCAGCTCCCACCCACGCTGCCGGTGGAGGGTGCGTCTGCCAGGCCTGTGTGCCGTCGCTGGTGCCCCTGCCCGGCCACATTCCTGTGGGCAGGGCATTCCCACGTGTGTGGGCCCCCCCGCCCTGCAGTCAGGCAGCTGTCCCCCGGCAAGGGTTTCTGCTAGCTAAGGGGACAGTCGCTCTCTCATTGGCAAGTCTGTCCGGGGTCTACACTCCCCTCATTGGAGTTGCTCAGGGACGCGATGGGGTGGGCAGCCGCAAGGGTCAGCCTGGGCTCCAGCCCATCATCCTCCTGTGGAAGAGGGTCCCGGGCCGGCCTTCTTTGGGGGAGAGCCTGTGGGGACTCACTGAGGTCATGTGTGCAAAGGGCTCAGCTGACAGTGACAAGGACTGGGTGTGCTCCCTATGCCTGGGAGAGGTCTTCCCAGACTGGGGCCTGGGGTACCTGGAGCCTGACTGGGAGCAGAGCCAGGGATGGCCAGCCTCAGCGATACTGGGGGCCTCATGTGGCGGGAGCTGTGGCCTGTGTGGCTCCAGCAGTTCTGAGATACTACTGGGCCACAGGGACACCCCCAAACCCAGGGTGGGGTTGGGGAGTCTGGACTCTACAGAGGGGGCTGGACACCCGCACTGTGCACACCGCATCATTTCCCACCAAGCACCAGCCAGCCAGTCTGTGGTGGCCTTGCTGGAGGAAGCATCAGGTGCAGGGGAGGGGAAGGGAGGGGAGGCAAGGACAGGGCGCGGGAGGGGTCAGCACAGCCAGGGGATTGCGACCCTGGAACTCAGTGGCTCCTCCACCCCAGGTCCCAGCCTGAGTGTGACTCAGTCCTCAACTGGGCAGGGAGGGTGCATTACTAGGTGCTTAGCAGAGGTGCCTGGAGAGGAAGGCTTGGAGAAGGGAGGGAGGCGGACGAGACAGACACGTCATGACCAAGGACAAGGCCTGAGCCAGGGGGAGGGGCCTGCGTCCATGGCTGGCCGCGGGTCACTAACACTTTGCTCTGAATAATCCCTCGTCCTGCGGTTTGTCCTGGGCTCTGCAGGGTGCTGAGCAGTGAGCAGGGCCCCCACCCACCAGACACGGGTGGCTCCCCACAGAGCTGACCACCAGACACGTCTCCAGACATGGCCGCATGTCCCAGGACAGAACCCTCAGCCGGGGCCCTGGTCCAGAGGCGGAGGCTGCATCCTGGCTGGGTGGCCCAGGCTCCCTCGAAGGCACCCCTGCATCTGCTTCCCTCAAGCCGACTCTGGGCTCAGAGGCTCTGGAATCGAAGGCGTTAGATGCTTTTCCTTGAGAACACTTTCTGTTTTGCTTTGAGGAAGAACTTTTTCCCGCTCGGGATGTGAAGAACCAACACTGGAGAGGTGCCTCTGCTGCCAATGTTTTCTTCGTTTGTTTTTAAACCCACTAGTCATGTGTGGAGGAGTTTTAGGAACAAAGTTGCCAAGTTTTAAAGTGTAGATTTGCATTTAGATATTCATTTGTGATGGCGCGATGTTGCATGAAGACAGCGGCATGTACCCATGCGAACCCAGACACGCACAGACACGCGCACACATGTGCACAGGCACACACGAACACACACGTGCAAACACACGCACACGTGCACAGGCACAATGAACACACATGCAAACACACATGTGCACAGGCACACATGAACCCACACGTGCAAACACACGTGCACAGGCACACACGAACACACGTGCGAACACACGCACACATGTGCACAGGCACAACGAACACGTGCAAACACACATGTGCAAACATGCACACACGTGAACAGGCACAATGAACACACATGCAAACACGCACATGTGCACAGGCACACATGAACACACGCGTGCAAACACACGTGCACAGGCGCACATGAACACACGTGCAAACACACACATGCACAGGCACACATGAACACACACGTGCAAACAAGCACACATGTGCACAGGCACACATGAACACACACAAACACGCACACGTGCACAGGCACACATGAACACACGTGCAAACACACGCATGCACACATGCAAACACACACACAAACATGCACAGACATACATAAACACACAATGCAAACGCACATGCACAGACACACGAACAGACACATGCAAACGCATGCGCATGTGTGCAGACATACATGAATACACGTGAAAATACACTGGTGCACAGACACACGAACACAGGCACACATGCATGCACAGAGGCAAGCCACCCTCATGTAGCTGGTTAGACGGTGGGGTGCAGGCCCCGGACGGGGAGCTCCTGAACCTCACCAACCAGTCACCACTCCAGACCCACCGGAGCCATCCCAGGCCAGCCCTGCGGGTGATCTCTGGAGCCCCAGGTGTCTGGGGGAGGGAGGAGGAGGCCCTGGCAGGCCTGCAGACTCACACTCAGCCCCCAGGTGAGGGGAGGCACCTCCCTGTATACCTGTCCGAGGTCCCCTGCTCCTCTGACCTCGCCCCTGGCTCCTCCCCAACCCTGGCTGGTGACCTCTGGGCATAGCCGCTGGAGTCTGGCACACAGGGTGACACATTTGGTTTTCAGCCACGGCGTGGGCCTGGCCAGCCTCGTGAGCCCGAGTGCTCCACCCTTCTGCGCCCTGCTCCTTCATCCCAGACCATCAGATTCCTCGGTGAGTGGCTGGGGGGCCCTCACTATGGGATGGCACCCATCACCTTGTGACCCCACCACTCCTGGGTGTCCCCCCATCACAGTTCACGAGACCCTCCTGTGAAGGCTTCAGTCCCCCAGACAGCCCCAGCTGTCCCATCGGTGGGGGCAGAGGGGCTGTGAGAACGTGACAGCCCCATCAGCGCCCGTCAGGAAGGGCGTGCAGGGGGCCGGGAAAGTGGAGGAGAGAGCAAACACGCCAGCTCCTGAGCAAACGCAGCGCAACGGGAAGATGACAAATGATGGGATTGTGTCAGCTTGAGAGAGACTGGACTAATGGCACGTGGACTTTGCACTCTGAGGATCAATATTCCATCAGGCGGGGCGCCGGCCTGCAAGTGGCGTTTATGTGGACAAAGGCGAGCTTGGCGCTAGTCTGTGCACACTGCCCCCGGCGCCAGCCTCCGCTATAAGCCAGAGTGAGGCCCAGAGGGGACAGGGGCCACCAAGGGTCTTGGCATCCCCTGAGTGATGAGGGCAGAGGCCAGGATGATGGAAGGTTGCCGCTGCCCTGGGCATGTAGCCCTTGGCCTGCAGTCCTGACCACGGCAGGGCGTCTCCTATGGCTGCAGGTTGGCATGCTAAGGGTGCCCTCGGGCTGCTGGTGGCCAATGCCAGGGTGCTGTCTTCCTAAAAGCTGCTTCTGCTCTACCTGGCTCTGCCTACCTCTTCTCTGGCCTCCCCTGGGGCCCGTGCTGCAAAGTCTGCAGTGTCAGGAGGCCAGCACTGCAGCCCCCACCCCGCATCCAGCACCTGGGGGCTGCTGTCTAGGCTGTCCATGTCCAAGCCTCCGCGAGGACGCCAAAGCAGCCCCTCCCGGAGTCTGCAGCTCTCCAGGGGGCGGGGCTCAATGGCAGGTGCTAAATGCAGACTGGTGGGGCAGATGCCCTCGCATGGCGGTGTCAGGCTGAGTCCTGGGGGTTCAGGGAGGTCAAGGCCAGGCCTGCGTGGGTGGTCATCTCAGGGGCAGCACTGGTGACCATCGAATTGTTCCTTACCAGAGAGAGCAGGTGGTAGGAAGGGACAGTTCCAGACCCCACGGCACTTGCGTCTCTGCAGTGTGTCCTTCTCACAGGTAGACAGCAGGCAGGGCTCCCTGGCTGCCCTGCACTGGCATGCTCATTCCACGGTGCGTGCTGAATACCCGTGGCTTGAGAACTGAGAGCCAGGGTCAACGGCGGGGGCGACAGAGGTTCAGGGGTGGGCGGCCCGAGGGAGGGTGGGTGGCCTGAGGGAGGCCTACTACCTCCCTACCTCCCTGGTCTCCCTACCTCCCTACTGGCTCCCTACCTCCCTGGTCCCTTTCTCTGGGAATTTTGCCCTTAAGATGGCAGCCCAGCCTGGATGCCCAGACCCCTTTCCCAAGCCGCAGGCCCTAGACTGGGCTCGGTCCCTCGGGGACGCGGCTACTTGTCTTTCCCTGGCTGTGGCAGGGCCTGCTGGCTCTGCTCAGCCCTTCCTCTCTCCCTGCCTGCCCAGGACAGGCTGCCCTACAGGCCCATGGCTCCGGCTCTAATGGCAGACTCCACGTGGCCTGTCCGCACAGGTCTGCGCCGGAGCTCTGGGCAGGCGATGGTCAGGCTGACCTCGAAGGTTGGAGGCCACTCCTGTCCACACCCTTGCTGTTGCAGCCGTGAAACCCTCGGCCCCGCAGGCCTAGCTGCCCCATGGTTCTGGCCCTGCTGGAGACTTGGTGGAGGGCCTGGAGCTCCGTGCGCCCCACTCTCCACGCCTGCTCCTAGTCAGGCCCTGGACAAACCCCCTGCCTGGCATGCCCTGCAGCGCAGCCTGGATGCAGCCAGGGCCCGACCTCCCTCCCCCATGGCACTCACACCTGGCATGGGTCAGGACTTCCGTTCTTCTCCCATCCTGGAAGTGCAGTGAGTCTGAATGGTGGACTAGGAGGAGCTCCCAAAAACGCCAGCCCGGAGTGGGGTGACAGGTGTGCACAGCTGCCCCCAGCAGCCACAGGAAGAGCTGGAGGTGGGGCTGCTGTCGGGGGCTGCTTTCCGGGTGGGAGGAGCCCCTCCTGCGGGCCCTTCTGCTCCAGCTGCTTCAGCTCCCGACGCCCAGGGTCGTTCTTTCCCCTCTGTGAGCACCGCCCCGGGCTGACCCAGGCTTACAGGCATTTTAAATACAAATACGGCAAGTGGGGGCCGGGAGTGCTGGTCCCAGCATCCCGGTGGTCACAGCCTAGGCCTTCCTTAGGAGTCGGAAATTGGATTAGACCGTGCAGGGATGGGGCCGATTGAAACCAGGGGTCCGGAGTGTCTTTGCAGCGGTGGCTGGGGGCTGGTGGGTGAGGACTTGGTGGGAAGGAACACCCTTCCTGCCCCGGAGAGCCTGTGAGGTGTGTGTCTGGGGAGTGGTCTGGGGCCTGGGGACCTCGCCATGCCCCCTTGCCTCTGGCTACCACCCAGTCCTCACCTGCGCTGCCCCCACCCCCAGCTTCCTTCCAGTTGATTAGCTGAGTTGTCCAGAGCAGAAAAGTACTCTGCCTCCCCAAGGCCCACCTCCAGGGTGAGGAGCAGGCCAGGTCCCACCTCTGGAGGGAGCCCAGCACCCCAGCCTAGTCCAGGGTCGGGTCCGCCGGGCCTCCTGCTGACTGCTGGGCTGAGCCACAGGCCCGGGCCGCCTGGTCCTTGTGCTCCAGCTGTTGGGTGCTGGCTCTCTGTGGACAGCGGACCCCGGGCCCTCTGGTCTTAACGAGGCCGCACACATTCGTGTTTCCCCTTGGAATGCACGGCGGAGGCTCCAGATAGCGCCGCAGATTCACAGGCTCCAAGAGGTGCCAGAAATCCATGAAAGCTCTGCGTGTGCGTGTGTGTTCATGTGTGTGCATGCATGCATGTGTTTGCGTGCATGCGTGTTTGTGTGTGCATGCATATGTGTTCACGTGTGTGCGTGCATGTGTGTGTGTTCGTGTGTGTGTGCATGTCTGCACATGCATGTGGGTCCACATGCGCGCTCATGCTGTGTGTGCGTGTTTGGAAAGATGACGTGTGCCTGAGAGCATGCACACACACACACACACAGACACACACACACACATGCACACGCACAGAGCCATTTCCCCAGCCCTGTGAAAACACATATCCCCAGAAGGCTGGTCCAGACCTACTCAGAGGGCAGGAAACGGAGCCATCCAGAAGGAAACAGTGTGGAGGCCTGGTGGTGCGGATGGCATTCACACTCCTGCACCCACCTGGCCCCTCGGAAATGTGGCAGCCATGGGGAGGGGCTCCTGGATGTGCCTGGACACCCCTACACAGGACCAGAGTTGGCGAGGGGGCAGCTTTGGGAACTAGAGGAGGTCGGATGCAGGGTGGTGTGGCCAGGGGCCTTCCCCGGCACAATGGCATCTACCCCCAGCTCATGGCCTGGTCTCTATGAAGATGGTCAGAGCAGGGGAGGCGAAGCTGGGACAGAAGCAGAAGGGTGTCTGTGCGACTTTCCCCATGTGCTCAGGTGCTCTGTGACATGTGACGTTCCTCCAGGACTGGCAGTCAGGGGTTGTCAGGGACCCCCAGAGTGGACTTGATCTCAGCCTGGGGGCCACATGGAGGCCCAGGCTGCTGGTGAGCCAGGGCGTGAGTGCACACACCTGTGTGTGAGTGTGTGTGCTCGTGCATTCCTTGCGTGTGCACTGGCAGATGTATGTCCCCAGGGCCTGAGGCGCTGCTGTGCCCAGGTGGGACTGAAGACTCCCATCAGAGAAAGGCCTGTGGGAGTCCCTGCCTGACCTTCTAAGGCACTCTGGCAAGAAAAGACCCTGGTTGAGGACTGAGACCCTGGCCCACAGGGTTGCCTGACCCCAAAACAGGCACAGAGGGGCCTCCCTGCAGAGCTGGGGTTGGCCGGGAGGTGGGGGGACAGTATGGCTGTCTCTGCTCCCAGTGCCTCCTTCAGGCCAAGGGCCTTTGTAGCGGAACTCGCTGGCCTGGTGACTTCCAGCTGCAGAGCCATCGACCCATGGCTGGGCGGCCCCTGCCTGGCAGAGCCTGGCCGTTTGCTTTCAGGAGAAGCCTGCCCCAGCGGCCACAGTGGGGCTTCCTTTCCAGGCACTGGTGGAGGGCTGGTGCCTTGGCTGGTGCCCTGGATGTGCTTTGTGCGGCCAAGCGGGTGACCCGCTGCAGGCTGGCCCTCCGGGGTCTGGTTAATCACCTCTCTCCAGACGCTGGCGTGGAAAGTCATTTCCTTGAGAGGATGTTGGGAGGAGGCCTCCCCACCCGGCCTGGCCTCCACGGCAGCCTGGGCCAGACTGGGGGATGCGGGGGCTGAGTTTTCCCGTGTGGCCTTAGGTCACTCCACAGCCTCGGGCCCCCAGATGGGGACTCAGGTGCTGTCTGTGCCTGTCGTCCAGGGCAGGGGAGTGAGTCGGGGTGCTTTCTCTCTGAATCGGGCTGCTGATAGTGACCGGGCTTGGGAGAGGGTTCTAGAAGTCTGGCCACAGCCCAACGAGGCAGATAGGAAACTGAGGGCCTCAGCCCGGGAACGTGGGAGAGTGGCTGGTGTGCCCTGTTTTGTACAAAGAGATTTTTATGACTGATCCTTTTTCTTCGTGTAAGCCATGGAGTTAAGTGTTTGCAATTGCTGCAGATGTTGAGAAAGGCCTGCCCCTGTCACGCTGGATTGTCCCTTGCTCAGCAGCTGACATGGCCCATCTGCAGTGCTTGGGGGAGAGCGAAGCCTGCAGAGGGGCAGTCCCCAGGGTCCCTGAGGCCCCAGAGCCCCTTCCCTGTCTGGAGGCTGGTTCTTGGAGGGGAGAGAGGAAGGGGCACCCAGGCCGCAGCCCTGCCTGCTCGCCCTGACTCAGGAGCCCTGCCTGGTGGCCGGGGCTGCAGGTCCCTCTCCTAGTGCTGAAGAGGCCCAGGCGAGAGGCTGGGTGCTGGTGCCTCCTTGCTCACAGGCAGGTTGAAGTGGCCAGTCTGCCCACCAGCCCTCACCCTGCAGGTGGTCCTGAGTTTCTGTGGGGGATGGAGGGGCCGGCCCTCGCCGCCAGTGGAGTTATCAGCTCGCAGTTTGAAATCCAAGTAATTAAGGCGATGGATTAAACCTGTGGGATGTCTCCATGCTGGCCCCATCACATTGTTCTGAAAAGATCGTGTGTCCTCCCTGCCCCCCAGTCTGGCGGCCTCTCCTCCCGGGGCCCCGGAAGATTCCAGGGATGTGTCTGGTGTGCCTCAGCCTGGTTGAGGTCACCACCCACCGCAGGAGGGAGTTTTGGGGTTTGGCCCAAGGCTCAGCAACAAACAGGAGCTTCTGAGTGGCTGGGAGGGGAGGAAGGGCTTTGCTCCTGAACCTGGGGGTCGTCACACACAAAAAGACCCTTCACGTGTGTACCTGGTCACTTCTTTTTAGTGACCCCAGAGCGTCTGCCACCATCCCCTGAAAGCTGGAGAAAGAGAAACCCAGAAAACTAGAATGGAGCTCCAGAGAGCCCCGCCCTGTCCCCACCTTGTCCCTACCCCGTCCCTACCCCGTCCCTGCTCCCATCCCCACCCCCGTCCCTGGCAGCCCCCGAGATCGGGAGGCCCCCTGCCCTTGAGTCTCAGTGCTGGAGCTTCGGACACCTTTCTCGGCGAAAGGCAGGGTGGGTGGTTGGTGAGGAGGGGTCTGGAAGCTGCAGGCCTCATGGGAGTGACCCCTGCCAGGCGGAGTGTGGGGACCCGGTTGGCAGTGCCGAGCCGGCCAAGATGCAGGGAGCTGGTTCTGGGTTTGCACTGGAAATAGGACAGGATCAACTTGTTAGCTGTTAGGACGCTGTGCTGGGACAGGTGAGCGTGTGTTTCCTCTGCCTTTCTGTCGTGCAGGAAAATGCTGTAGTTAGTGCCCGGCGTGGAGGCCACAGGGCAGCTTGCCTGTCATGGCACCCACAGGCCCCAGGAGCTAGCCTGGCCCTGAGCTGTGAGGTCAGCTGGCCTGGGCCAGAGGGAGCCTGCCCCAGGAGCGGGGCCTGGGCAGTGGTGCCTCCGGGCCTAGCACCAGGCCCTGAAATGGCACTGGTTTAGGGCAGGGCACAAGTGGGAGAAGGAGATACTTGTTTTTAAAACCAGCTTTTCTTTTAAAAGCCTGTCCTGGAGAAAGCAACCTGGAGCTGTCTTCAAGACCGAGCTCAGAAAAGACCAGCTCCTGTTTAAAACAAAACACAGTGAGAACGAGCCCCAGGTAGCCCAGAGGCCCCCCGGCCGGAACAAGCCGTTTCTGTGGAAACTCCCGCGCGTCGCCCGCCGCCTGTAAGGCCCGCTGCCTGCCCCCGAGTGGCTCCCGGCCTGGGCCCAGCCTGGAAGTGCGGGGCAAAGGGCGGCGGCGAGAAATGAATGGGCTTCCTAATGCCGAGAAACAGATGTGAGCCCGTGCCGAGGAGGGAAGGACAGGGAGCCAGCTGGTGAGGGGATCGGGACGGCGCCGTGGGGGACAGCAGCCCTCCGCCTCGGACACCCGCTGCTGGCCCTCCTCGGCCAGGCCGGCCGGGCCTCCCTCCAGCCAGCACCCCCTCCCCAGGCGGCTGAGGACCCCGGAATGCGCGCCGGGTGGGCAGTGGAGGAAGAAGGGCCGCAGCCCGGTCGGTACCCTGGCGATGCAGTGAGTGAAACATGAAAAATGAAAGCAAATCCCACTCTAATCTCCCCGAACAAAGGCCTTTCAGTTGGACGGGAGTGGCAGGCGCGGGCGGTTGGTATCGCCAGATCTTTTCCATGAAATGCGCACCCGGCAGAGTATGGATCTGATTAGGGAGCCGGCCTCACCGTGAGCCCCTTTCCTGCGCACGGTGTCTGTGGGGGTCAGGCGGGCACGTCCGGCCGTGGCGGGGCCGAGGCACAGGATGCCTGCTGGAAGCTTCCGCCTACGCTGTCCTCCCACCTCCCGGGCAGTGCTGGGGAAAATCGGGGCATCCCTTTCAGTTTCTAATGGACCCTGAGATGCGCGGCCCCCACGCTCTCTGTAAACCCCTCCTCTAGCCGGTTGCGGGGGCAGTGCTGGGGAAAATCGGGGCATCCCTTTCAGTTTCTAATGGACCCTGAGATGCGGGGCCCCCACGCTCTCTGCAAACCCCTCCAGAGGGGTCACCCTCTAAGGCGTCGCATCGACCGCAAACCTGAAGCAATGTCTCTTAAAAGCTCTGCCCCAGAAGCAAATGGACCCCTTGAAGGTGACCGGCCTGCCCAGGGGCCCACCTGGTGGCTCCAGGCGGCCGTGTGGAGGAGTTTCGGGCTTAAGCAGAACAAACAGAACTCAAGTACCTGCCAGGGGAAGAAAGGTCATTATATGAGTGGAAAAAAATGGAGCCTCTGGACTCAGCAAATACCACAGCCCTACCCTCCTTTCAGACACCCTCCCGCCCCCACACTCAACACAGCCCAGGAAAGGAAATCAAATTTAGGGTTTCCCTCACTGGCCAGAATGGTTAATTTAATAAGGGGTGGGAGATGCTGTTGGATTTTATTTTACTTTATTTCTACTTTGAACAGGTTGAATCTTCCTGTAAGGCTCTGGGGAGGCGGCTGGGAATGAGAACCAGCCCAGCCTTGCAAATTCAAACCAGGACTGGAGCCGCTCGGGAGCCCGAGGCCGGGGGCGGCTCAGGGGGCTTGGTGCTCAGAGCAGCAGGGTGCAAAGGGCCGAGGTGGGTGGGAAGAAACCATCTTGATTTTACGGTGTCCTGGGTGAGATGTCAGCATCCTTTGGTGTCAAGTTGGGCCGCCAAGGGCTGCATGTGAGGCTGTCGTGCCAGCTGCATGCTCGAACCTCTTAACACGGACAGCAGCCTGGGCCTTCAGCACACCCCTCCTTCGCCATTATGCCAAAGCCAGGCCCTCGTGCAGGGACAGGGGCCGAAGGATGCCTCAGTATCAGGTTCCCAGAAATGTGTCTGTCTCCATGGCAGAGTCCTGCGGAAAATGGACAGGACCCTAAGAGGTGGCTGTCCTGGGCTGAGGGGTTCAAAGCAACGTACCTCCAGGTCTCTGACAAGCTTATGAACCCCCAAGTGTGGCACCATGCAGAGCAGGGTGTGGGCAGCTGAGATCAATGCCTGGGCATGGGTGGAGGGTGTCTGCCCGCAGTAGTGTGACACCACTGGCCTTCCTGGAGGAGGGGATGGCCCTTCGGTGACGTAAACACCTGCCCCACCTGGTTCACCCTTTCAGCGCAGGTCACAGAATCCCACTCCCCAGTGAGGGGCCCGAGTCTTCTCGGATGTGACAGGTGCGCTGGAACTTGGGGCGGGTGGCCAATCCCACGCCCCTTTCCTTGGCATGCTGAAGGCCAAGCTGTGGTGAAGCGAGAGTCAGGAGGTGTGGCTGGGAGGGTGGCCACAGCATTTTCTTCTAATTTGCCTCTCAGATGGCCGGAGAGGCAGGGTGCTACTGGGGCACCCCAGGGCTCTGCTCCAGTGGGCACACACTGAGTCTGAGCTCTCAGCGGCTGTGCTGTGGGCTCTGGGGCAGGTCAGTTGTCTCTCCTCACTGGGGACAAGACAGATACTCGTGTCCTTGTCCAGGTTAAATGAGGCCCTGCCTCTGAGTGCCTGGGCCGGGGTGGGGCGGCTCAGCGGCTGTCAGCCTTCCCAGGTTCCCGCCCCACCCCATAAGGTGGGCATCCGGGTCAGCCCCTCCTCCTGGCTCTGTGGGGAATGACTTCTCTCTCTGAGGCTGCTTTGGTGCCCAGCGTTAGATGTGCCCCCATCTGTGAGAACCCCCAAGAACTGTTGGGCCCTGTGTGCTCAGGAGGGAAGGGCCAGTGGAGGTGGAGAGGGCCGTGGAGCCGGCCACATGGCTCCTGGAGTCCTGGGGGGCCTGTCCTCACAC
>CM052659.1:1707577-1730927 GCA_028533165.1 Leontopithecus rosalia
AGAGAGAGAGAGAGAGAGAGACAGAGACAGAGACAGAGACAGAGAGAGAGACAGAGACAGAGACAGAGACAGAGAGAGAGAGAGAGACAGAGAGAGACAGAGACAGAGAGAGAGAGAGAGACAGAGACAGACAGAGAGAGAGACAGAGACAGAGAGAGAGAGACAGAGACAGAGAGAGAGACAGAGACAGAGACAGAGAGAGAGACAGAGACAGAGAGAGAGACAGAGACAGAGACAGAGAGAGAGAGACAGAGACAGAGACAGAGACAGAGAGAGAGACAGAGACAGAGACAGAGACAGAGACAGAGACAGAGAGGCCCAGACAGTCTCCTGCTGTGCAAGAGCCCTTCTGAGCTCCGACTGGCTTCCCTGAGTGGGTCTTGGCCTGGCTGGGCTGATCTATGACTTTCACCCTGACCTCTAAATGTGACCCACTGTCCAGTGACTGACCGTGGCCAGGACAGAGGTGACAGCCCCAGCCAGGCTGGGAGGCAGCTGTACTCACCACTATACCGCCAACGCTCAGATCAGCTGGGCCCCTTGGCCGACCCTGACCCTTCCATTTAGGAGAGAGCCACCTGTCGTGTCCCAGGCCTGCTGTGTGGAGCCACATCTGCGGTCCTGCCAGGCCTTGGAGGAAGAATGAGGGCCGGGGTTCAGATGTATCTAGGCTCGTGTCCCTATCACCCTGCTGGCAGCCTCTCGAGGTCCCCCTCCACCTAAGACAGACTCTGGCAGGGCGGGGGACGTCCATGCCCTTGGTGGCTGCCATGAGGGGTCGGTGTGGAATCACGCTGGCTCTAGGGCCCAGGTCTCCATCCACAGCCTCCACCCTGCTCCCACCTGGGCAGCCATGCAGGAAGTAGGCTGGAGAAGAAGCCCCTGGCCTTGCGGGTGCTGGAAGCGGGCAGCTGCATTGTGGCCCCCGCGCCCTGTGGTCCTGGGTGCAGCTTCTGCAGTGCTCAGGTTCCTGCCGGCTCCTCAGGAGTCCCTGGGGGCTCTCTGGGCTCTTCCCTGTCTCTGAAAAATCTGCTCAGCTGACCCAAACCAAACACCGTTCTGCTGAGTTTCTCTGCCTGGGACATCTCCTTGCTAAGGCACGGTCAGCAGCCCAGGGTGGACGGTGGGCACACCCCGCAGAGGTGCCTCCTCGAAAATGTCTGGGCTTCCCCAGCCAGCACTTCCTACACCTGAATCGCTCCGGCTGAGTCTGGCTTCTTAACGGACAGCCCAGCCCCTGGGGTCTGGGCCGGAGAGGACACAGAGCCGACAGAGGAGGCTGGCCAGTGCCTGCCGATGTGGATGGGCAGAGGACAGTCACGGCACGGGGCACCCTGCTCGTCCTCTCTGGGCGTGGGCCTCGGTTCAGCACAGGTTTCCTCCGACCCTCCAGAGTAGCCACTGTCACCATGGGGTACACGGAGAAACTGAGGCCCGCCACTCAGGGCTGCCTGGCTGTTGTGAAGGGCAGAGTAGCCGGCTCACCGGGACACGCACTCGAAGCACAGGCGTCCAGGGGACCGGCCTGGCGGGTGCTCGCCACGGCTCGGGAGGAGCAGTGAGTTTAGGGAGCAGTGGCGCAGGTCCCTGGACCAAGCTCTGCTTTCATTTCTTTAAGGGATGAAAGGAAAGCTTCTCCCAGTGGCTCTCCCCAGAGCTCAGCCATGTTAGCTGTCGGTGATGGCAGATTGGGGCATTTGTAAGGAGTTTCGCCTTCTCGAGAGGCCCTGACCCCGCTATGCCGGCCCCTTGGAGCTGAGCACGGCGCGGGCGATGGTGCTGTCCCTGCGCTGGCCGATTCATTAAGGACCGGCTCCTTTGTGGGCCCCAGCTCCAGGCCCATTGCTGTCACGGGGCTGTTACAGGCATAATGACAGGGGCATTAGAGGCCTGAGAGCAATTAACAGGCTGCTTAATTAGCAGGAGGAATTAGCGTTTGAGTGGCGGATCTTCCCGTAAAACCTTGTAGAGAGCCGGGCAGTTATCTGATTATGCATTGATCGGGCTGGGTTCGTCCTTAGGTAATCCTCTCCCTCTTGCAATCTGTGAATATACAACTGTTTAACTATTCCAAACCGAACTGTCTCAATACACACAGGGAGAAAGGGGCCATTGTGGGCCTGGGCGCCGCTGGCCGCTCTTCCCGGCCCAGCTCCTCTGGGCTTGTAGAGGCACAGCGGGTCCCCGCACCCCTCTCGCCGCCGCCGCACGAGGCCAGCCCGGCTGTGCCTGGGAACTGTGTCGGCTAGTCCGGCCCCAGGCCAGCCCAGCCACAGGTGCCAACGCCATCCTTCTCCCCAGGTCTCTCCCAGGCCCTGGGGGCTCAGTCCCTCAGGTGGACGCAGCAAGGCGAGAGGAGCTGGCTGCAGCTGCCAGGGAGGGGCAGGCCTGGTTACCCATGGCAGTACCTGGGGTCCAGACAGCCCTCAGTGAGGGGAGTCAGGCCAGAGCAGGCTCCTTCAGACACAAGGGATCCCTGACCCTGCTGTGGTTCCTGGAATACCTGGATGAGCTTTGAAAACCCAGGGATCTGTGCCCATGCCAAGCAGTGCCCTCCCGTGCGTGAACTCTGTGGTGTGTGGAGGGCTGGGGACTGGATGGGGGGCCTCTAGCCCTGAGCTCTGGCCAGGACCCCACCCCATAGGGCTGGTGCTTCTGGAGTGAGAGAGGAGCAGATAGGAGCCAGTCCTGGCGGTGGGCTCCCCGCTGGGCCTGGGACCATGAGGTGTACATTGTCAGTGATGGCCACAGCACCTCGAAAAGGCAGAAATAGGAAGGTGCAAGGAATGTTCCAGAAGGGCTTCTGTTTCTGTGCACGTGCGGTGTAGGTGGGGCGTGGCTGCTCTGGTGTCAGGCCCGGGCTGACCGTCTGTTCTGGCAAACTTTAGCGGGTGGGGAGTAAACCCTGGACTCAGCTGGGAGCCCCTGGAGCCTGGGAGCAGGGCAGGGTCACCGTCGGTCCTGGACACGATGGCCGAGGTCCTGTCCTCACACTCTGGCTCAGCCCAGCCTGGGCCCCGAGCTGGAGGCTGGCCGTGGAGACAAGACTTAATATTAGTTTTAAAATGAAGAGGGAAAGGCCAAGGAAAAGAGAGAGAGAGGCCCAGACGGTCTCTTGTTTTGCGAAACTCAAAATAGATTTCAGCAGTGTGCTTTTTAAAGACAAATCTTTGTACTCTTCTGCGATCCTCGCTTGACCTCTCACAGTTTCTGGCAAGGGGAGCCTGTTACGACTTGGCATCCAGTTATTTAAAATGCACCACGGCGGTGCACAGGCATTGCCAAAAGCTGATATATGTTGGTTTCTTGAACCTTGCTTTTCTTGTTTGCTACATGTGATATCATCTTACCCAGATGATGCCCTCGTGAGATACATCCCCCACCCCTTCACTTTGTGGGTGCAGCCAACGTATTTCATTGTATTGCTTGCACCATCCGTGTCTGCAGAGAAAGCGAAGGAGCCCAGTGAGGCACGGCCCTGCTTCCCCGGGCACTTGGGGAATCTTTATCGAGCTCAAATGATTAGACCTGGTTTCTGGTTTCATTTTGGAGCACTGGCTGCTAAGCAGATCCATCCCGCCTGTAAACCGATACAGATGCTCAGGGCCACTGCATTCCCTGGTGCCCAGGACAGTGGGGCGAGGGTGAGGTGGGCCACCCTGGGCCACGTCCCCCATGCGGTGGGTGCAGAGGCCCGGCCTGCACCTCTGAGCGAGAGGCCAGTTTGCCTATGGTGAGTGTGAAGGCCTGATGCCCGGCCTGTGAAGGCAGTGTCCCCAAGGTGCGGGGGACAGTGGGAGGCTGGCAAGCCACAAGCCCTGGGTTCAGGGAGGCTGTCGGCTCTTGGCTGCTCACCAAGGGGCCTGGCTTCCCGGGGCAGAAGGCCAGGTGCCGTGGCGGTGGAGGAGGGGCTCCCACCTCCATCAGCCTCCTCGCATCTGGGAGGACGTCCTCCAGCTTTCTCCTTAGCAGCCAATTCCTGAGAAAAGGGCCACCACGCTTCCATCCACTTTAGAGGGCGCTTGTATGAGAATCTCACCCCTGTCAGCGCCGCTCTGGAGGGATCCACTCCGCCTCTCACTGGAGAGTGACAGTTCTTCCGTGTGTTTGAAATTGAAGGCTAGATCTGGGTCTGGTTCCCTACCCATGCCCTGTGCTGAAGGACCCGTGATCTCGTCCAAGAGGGAAACAAAGACGTCACACTTGATAGGGGCAGAGAGGCAGCCGTGGGAATCTGCTGGTCACGTTCAACACCGGGGCCTTGTCCTGGAGAGTTTGGGGGCTGCAGGATCAACTTTGATTCCCTATTTTATCCCAATTAAAGTGGCGTTTATAACACTTGGGACTCGCTTCTGTCCTGCCTTTTTCTGATCATGACGTCCCATGCACGGCTCTGGGAAACGAAACCCACAGTGGCGGGGACATTTAGAAACAGTCCCTCCGCTCATCCTCCAAGCCCCAGGACCCTGGGGTGGCTCTGTCGTGCTTACATCTTCTCCCTCAAGGTGACCTGCAGGCTCAGGGCACGAGGGCCGAGGACTCTGGCTCGGGAACCCAGAGGGTGATCGGCCACGGTGACCGGCCAGCAAGCTGTGGACTGTCCAGTCCCTCCCACCGTGCTGCTGGAGACCGCACCACCCGTGTTGGTGGGTGTTTTCTGGTGGTGGCAATGCTCCACTGGGCTGGCTCCCTTGCTGGACTCCTTGGGTGCAGCCTGGAGAGTGGACAGTTGTCCACAGCCCAGTGAGTGTCCTGCTGGGAGCTAGATCTGCAGGGCTCTGACTGACTCCAGCCCCGGGAGCCTGCCCTGGGTGGGGGTGCATAGCCAAAGCTGGCAGCCTCAGTTTCCTCATCTGGAAAGTGGAAGCGGCCACGCAGATGAGATAAGGAGGGTAGTCCTGGGGAGGCCGGGGGGTGTGGTTGCTGCTGCCTGCTTCTTCCTCCCCTAGAGGGAAACCAGGAGGGAGCCTGTGCACCTGTGTGCGTGTCCTGTCTAGCATGTGTGTGCACATGCATACACATGCATGTGTCCTGCCTGATGTGCACGTGTGTGTCCTACCTGGCGTGTGTGTGTGGTCGGGTGTGCACATGTGTGCATGCCCTGTCTGGCTTGTGTGTGTGTGTGGGTGTGTGCACCTGTGTGTGTCCTCCTTGGTGTGTGGGTGTGCATGTGTGTGCTTGGGGGTGTGTGTGCACATGTGTGTGTCCTGCCTGTGCACCCACAACACAGGCTGAACCTCCGGGGTGTCGCCCAGGGCTGCTGAGGGCCCCTGGGGAAGGAGCTGGGGCAGATCCTCCCTGCTGGGTGCTTGAAGCTGATGGCCAGGACCACACGGGGACCTGGGGCCTTGAAGCAGGTTCTCTGGGGTCCTCTGTAGTCGCGTGGGAGAGTCCAAGGGCCGTCAGTGCCACAAGTCGGGGCTCGGTGCTCCTCCAGCACTGCCCAGTACCTGTACGGAGCAGAAATCCCTGGAAGAGAAAAGAGAATTGGGGTTTCGGAACCCCTTTTCCCAAGGAAAGCCTTGCTCTGCCCCAACAGGAGCTGTTGTCTGTCTGATCCTCTCCCCACTCTCTCTGTCTCTCCCTGGCTTCCTGCCTTTGCATCCCTTTCCTCAGGGCCCCGGGAGGCGTTCAGCCATTTGTATCCACCATGGGCATCCAGAAGGGTTGATGGGCCAAGGCCACCATCTGGGCTGGGTGAGCAATGCTGGGGGCTTGCTCCGGAACAGGGAGGCCCAAGCACCACAGAGGGAGGTGGATGCCTGCTCCCCTCACAGGTCCTGGGCTGCTCGCTCAGTGCCCAGGGTCAGGGGCTTGGGAACAACTGAGTGAGGAGGCCGTGGGTCTCAGTGAGAAGCCAGCAGAGCCTCTGGCCCTCACCTGCACAGGCCCAGCCCGTCCTGGAGGCCAAGTGCCAAAGGGTTTCCCGGGAGCCCAGAGCAGGCAGCGTGGACCTTGGGGTTCTGGGGAGAAGCTGGGGGCTCCCAGGCTGTGGTCCGAAGCCACCACTGTGCCCCACATCCCAGCGTGTCCTTTGCAAACCCAAACCAAATACAACGGCAGCCTTCGCGAGAGGCCAGGGTAAGGAGCAAACACACCCAGGGTGGGCCCTTCCTGCGGCTTTGGAAACGGGGGAGGCTGAGCTGCCCCCAGAGGCCGTCCCCAGGGCCTGCCCAGGGCTGCCCCCTCTCGAAGGGTTTCCTCGCTGAGACATCACTGCAGTTTTAATTCACACGCTGGGATGTCAGGGAAGGGCTGATGTCCGCGTCCCACGCGCAGCTCTGCATTCTCCGTAACTTGCCGTCTTCTGTCTGGGGACGTTTGTCTTCAGTTTCTTGATTTCCAAGAGCCCGTTTCAGATGTACGTCACCTCCCTTCTTTCAAATACTGTTGCCCTTTTCCCTGCGAGCCGCGCGCCCTTTCCCTTGGTTGGGGGCCGTTTCTTGCCGTTTCTGCGGCTGGCACACGGTTCGGGGTTTTGCAGCGTCAGGGCCGGCCCCGTTCCGCGCTCCGGGCTGGAAGGCCTCGGTCTCCTTCTGCAAGTTGTGCCGTGTTCACATTAGGTGCGCCCCAGCATCCTCCGAGTTTGTGGGGTGGAGGAGAACCTGACCCGCCCGTGTTTATCCGGAGGTGCGGCCCCGGGGAGGGACGCTGGGAGCGGGCGCGCGCAGGGAGCGGGTGCGCGCTGAGAACGGGTGCGCACAGGGACCGGGCACGCGCAGGGAGCGGGCGCGCGCAGGGAGCGGGTGCGCGCAGGGAGCGGGCGCGCAGGGAGCGGGTGTGCGCAGGGAGCGGGTGCGCGCTGAGAACGGGTGCGCACAGGGACCGGGCACGCGCAGGGATGGGCGCGCGCAGGGGCCGGGCGCGCGCAGGGACGGGGCGCGCTCAGGGACCGGGCGCACGAGAGCCCCGGCCCTGGTATTCCGGCCGCATCACGGCGTGTGGCTGGCTCTGCCCTCGGCTTCCTCCGAGCTGTGCCGCGGCCATGGTGTTCGGTCATTTTAGGTTTTTTCATCATCCTTGTGATCCACGTCAAACACTTAAGCTCCTGGAAAGCAAAGCTGGCTTTCTCTCCAGCCACTTCTCGTCATTGTCCAGTTTTATGTACTTATTTTGCCTTTGAGAAAAGCCGTGGAGTCATTTTCTTTCCGTTGAAAACGGCCGATTTTGCACTGTTGTTACGTTTCTGTGTTTGAGTCGGGGCTGGACGCTTTAGAACCCAGAGCTCTTCCTGTGAAGGAGCGTGAGAGGGCTGTCCCTTTCTCAAGACTCCTAATAAAATGGCTTTCACTCACAGTTTGCAGCTCCATTCACAGCGTTTCGACCCGTTTCTCACTGGGTTTTACTTCAAAAGAATTTTTAGCCAGGAAGTAAAAAAAAAAAATAAAAATCAAGTGGAAATAATTAAAACTCTTATAAATGCCTCCACTGCAGAAAATAATAAAAATGAGACAGTTTTAGCGACCGTGAGCACATATTTCCGCTGATGGCACCGGAAAAGCCAGGGCTGCCCACGCCTCCGGCCTGTGCTACGTGGGGAGAAGCCGGGGCACCCCCATTTGAGGCTACCGGTGATGGTGCAGGCCACCGCGTGCAGGTGCAGCTCTGGCCCCGCAAACCGCACAGGGGAGGCCGTAGCCCCAGCTATGTCCCGCAGAGACACGGTCCCTCCGATCAGCCCCACCACCAAGCCTTCCTCCTCCTCCCTCCCGGGCCTGTGTCCTAGATAAGCCTGTTAAATTAGCCCCGTAATACTTAAAATGCTAGTCCATTTCATATGTAAACAATGACAATTTTTTTTCAAAGGGTTTAGGATTTAAATTAGTTTTTTTTTTAAAAAAAAAAACCCAATTACTGCTATTTAATTCGAAGGAGAGAGTTCTTTATGTGCTAATTATATAGCTGGGAAATGAGCGATCAGGGCTCAATGGGGCATTAGGGGCACTTTTTAAAGGTTGAGGCTTATGTATCCGAGTTTGGGGTTTGCAGTCTGTGCTCTGGGCCTTGCAGGCGACTTTGGAAGTAGGAGGACAGTGGCCCGTGGAGAGGAAGACTTCGTCATTCCAGCGTCTTATTATCTAAATGGTATCTATGAAGCGTCAGGACCTGGACGTGGTCCCTGGTCCCTGCCCAACTGATTCTGTGTCGGGTGGGCAGAGGAGAGGAGCCTGCTGGGTGGAGGGTGGATGGGACAAGGGACCAGTGCCTTGGGCCCTTGGGAGGCCTGAGCCTTCCAGGACTTTCTAGAAACTTCCAGAGGGGCACACATGGCCGGCCAGGCAGATGGGCTGCAGGGCATGGTCTCACCATGGACAGTTCCTCACCTGAGATCCTGGAATGCAGAGGGAGCTCCTCAACTGCTGCAGGTGGCTCTCCCCCTCCGCACCCCCCTTGCCTTCCTTCCTTCCCACTGAGGGGTCTCTCTGACAGACCTAGAGCTCCCATGAGGTCCAGAATGTTCTGGAGCCACCCCATTGATACTGTTGCCTGACACGTCAACACCTCTGCCTCCCGAGAGAGACAGAGTAGATGATTCATTTAAAGTGGAAATTATGCTCACGGTGAAGTGACCCTTATTTGATTCAGCAGTTTTTGAACAGGTCCGAATAGGAATTCCCCAGGCTGGGTAGGGTGGGGGTCGAAGAAAAAGCCCCCATCAGGGTGGCTGGGCAGAGCCATGCAGCCCGTCCACTCACCCGGAACCCGAGCCTCGGGCAAACACAGACCCTGTGAATCTGTCCCAGACTTAGGGAAGATGGACCTGCAATTGCCTCTGTGCTGCATTTAACCACCATGGGATGGCACATGTCTTCCGGAAACACTGCACCACATTTCCAAGCAGTCAGACGCCATCCCTGCAGCAGGTGTGCCGAGCCGTGCCTCGGACTGGGTGGTGGTCACCTCTGGACATGCGTGGCCCACTCCAGCCCCGCAGCCTCCAGGACAAAGCCTGAAGGAGGTGGTCACTGGCTTCTGGAGGTGGAGAGCGGCTGGTCAGATGCCTTGATGCCCTGGAGACTCAGGTTCCAGGGCAGGTGCTGTGGGAAGGCCAGGGAGGTCTCTGTCCACGTCCCTTTTGGAGGTTCCTACAGGAAAGCGCAGGCTGCTTTTCCCACCCCAAGCCAGACTCTCCCAAGGCAAGGAAGACACCTTGGGCTATGGGCCTGGGGGAGGTTCCTGTAAGACTATTTTCAGAGGGGCTTTTCTCAGCAGAGGGCAGAGCCATGGGGCTTGGTCTCTCAAAACCACGTCCCTGGAACCACCTGGAGATGACACCCAGGCTCTAGTTTGTGCTGCACGGTGGCGAGAGGAGGGTGGGGTCTGCCCAGAACTGCTGCCCAGCGCCTGCCCCCGATGGAGTGATGCCCAGCGACCTTCCGTTCCCCTTGTCAAGATCCACTTTCGCAATCCCGCCTGATTTCTACAGAAAGCTACATGGAAGTTGTCCGCTCCATTTTGCAGAGGTCAAGACTGAAATGGCTCAGCTAGGGCTAGCAATGCCAGGCCAGAGCCTGCTCCCCCATCTCCCCTGCATTCGAGGGAGAAAGCCCCATGAAGTGGCTGGCGCTGCCTGCTGGGAGCCAAAGGTGTGGCAGCAAGGGGCCGTGCATTGGGGGAATTTGTGCACAATTATTTGACATAAGTCAGTCCCTCCCTTACCCGAGAAGAAATGATCGGCCTCCAGGAAGCTGGACCTTGCCTTGTTCAAAACAAACACAGGGCCGTCTGAGAGCAGCCCCAAAGCACACACATGTGAGAAGAAGGCCAGAGTTTTACTTTCCTTCCCGAAGGCTGCAGAGGACTGGGGAAAAAACAGGGAGCACCTCCAGTTCAGGGAGCGTGTCCAGTTGTGTTGAGAGTGGGGACCTGGGCTTGGGACCATCCAGTGGTGTCACTGGGGGGGCCCTGAGCTCAGGACTATCCCTGGGCTCACGCTGGGGCCTCAGAGGTCAGCACCTCCCAGAGTTGACATCCATGGGAAGGAGAAGCTTCAGCACAGAGCGAGGATCGTGTGGAGGAGGCCAGAGAGGCATCCAGCCGGGGACAGAGCTTCCCTGGAACGCGGCGCCCAGCTTGGTTCTTAAAAAAAGGATGTGGACAGCAGCGGAGACTCAACCCTGAGGACGGACGCCCAGGCAGCAGGCACGGCTTGGGCATGGACTGGGCGGGGGCACGGGGAAGATGCCCCTGAGGTCAGGGCTGAGGGGCCACGCTCGTGCTAACAACCCCCTCCTCCCCTCCCCTCCCACGAAGCCTCTGGCATCAGAACCCACGCCCTTGCCTGCTCCTGAGAAGCCCCGACCTGGAAGGCCCGTGGAGCCTGCCTCTCCTGGAAGGGGGAGATGGGAAAACAAACCGAGAAAAGCTTCGGAGTTACCGTGGCGGCGTGAAGGGCCTTGACCTAATTGGCCCAGGAAAGTCAACATCGGCACCTAGAGTGTTCAAAAAACTGAAGATTAAACTTAAAGCGATTAGACAACTTATTTTTCTTTTTCAAGACATTAGCTGGTCAAAAATGACAAAAATGTCCTTGAGCCTCCATGAGGCAGGGGCGGCAAACAGGCGGCCTTTTGTCTGGCAGAGGGGCCTGACCACCCGCGCCCGCGTGGGACACCCGGGAACCCACCTCCCGAGAGCCCGGCAAGGGGATCCGGCCGGGTATTAGCCGGGATTAGCCGGCCGCGCTGCTGGCATGGTAGGGGAGCGGCCGGCCACCCGCAGGCCGGGCCTGGGAGGCCCTCCTGGTCCTCGTGCTGCTGCCCCCGGGTCAGGGGCTTCTGGAAGGAAGGACACTTTCCTCGGGAGCTTGCTCTTTATTTGGGGGGCTGCAGAGCACCCCAGGAAACAGCAAGGCAGCTCCCAGAGTCTGGCCAGGTCCCCACCAGTGACCCTGAGTCAGCCCATTGGCCCCGGGCCCGCTGCAGCCCCTTAGCTTGGAGTGGATGGGCCATGGTGGCCCCATGAGCAGGGTGGGGGCCTCGGGGGATCTGCGGTGGGGGCAGGGTGGGCGGTGCGAGACCCTTCACCATACCAAGCTCTTCCTGCCTTGCAGACACCGACCAGGGGCCCGACATTTCCCCAAGAAAAGAAAACACAAGAGCCCACATTTCTTATCTGAGGTAAACAATGAGCTCCAGGCATCCTGGGAAGGGGTTTCTCAGTGAGTTCGACGTGCCAGGAGCTCTCAGCGGCCGCTGCCAAGGCCAGTAGGGGCCTGCAGGCGGGTGCTGGTTCTGTGTTCCGGCCTGACCGAGCCCTCCCCCTCCATGGCCCACAGGTGACACGCCAGCTGCGAGCCTGGGTAACCTGAGCCCGCCTGACGTACCGCGCCGCCCCTGGCGTGGCAATGACAATTGAAGGGTCTCTCCAGCCAGCTTCCGGGCACTGGCATTGTGGGGCCTGCACACCCTGCTGGGACTGAGGCGTAATTATAGGGTCCGGTTACCCCAAGAGACAGGTATTCACATTGTTCATGTCCGCGGAGCTGGATGATCCCAGGCCGGCCGGCCCTTCCCCGTGGCTCCCTAGGCCGGGTCTCCCCGTGCCCTCCCCCAGGCTCCTCTTCCATGCCCCTTGTTGCCCCAGCCCAGAGAGCCTGGGGCTGCAGAGTGGGGCAGGGGCATCTTAGTGGCCTGGGCTTTCGGCTGGGCAGAGCCTGGGTGTCTCCCTTCGCTTTTCCAGCAGTTGAAAGCAGAGCCCAGGTGCGAGGAGATTGTTTGGATCTCTTTGTCCGGGAGCCACAGAGCACCGGGCCGGGCGGGTCTGGGTGACATCGCTTCTCCCTCGGCCCAGCAGCTGCCTGGGAGGAAAAGGGGTCTCAGGCAGCTTCGGTTGGGGACCACGGGCTTTGGGCCTTCATGGCAGGGGCGATGCTGCCCCGTGGACGGGTTGGCGGCCTGGGGCTGCTGTAGCTAAAGTGGAACCTGCTGGCCAGCCCCACACGACTCTCCAGGGTCTCGGCTAGGCACGCCGGGCACTGAGTCCTCAGAACCCCTGTCCGGGGCAGCTCTGGTATAGTCCGTTTTACAGACGAGGCAGTGGAGGCCCTGGGAGATGGAGGGACCAACGGTCCCCTCTTAGAGTGGCTGGGCTGGGGCTGGGACCCACGCCTGAACCCCGCCAGGGCCCCCTGCATCACGGCGATTTCCTGAATTAGAGTGGGGTGAAGCCGGCTTCCAGTTTGGGGACACAATGATGCCCCAAGTCCCTGGTCTACAGGTGTTCTGGGCCAGGGCCAAGGACTGTAAGGGGGCGGGGCCTCCCTTGCTTTCTGGGGCCACAAAGGACAGGACATTTCTCTTGCCCTCCGCTCTGGCTGCTGGGTGTGCACGGAGGTGTGGGCTTCTCAGGTGTCCTGGCCCCCACCCCTATCACACTCCCTGTCACACACTCTGCCCGCAGATGGCTGCAGGCTCCTCCCACTCCATACAAACCCCTCCTTCCAGCAGCCCTAATCAGTGCTTCCTCCTGTCCCACACTGAGTGACTGGGGAAGCCGGGGCTCCAGGATGCTGGGAACTGACCTGGTTTAAGGCCCACACTGGCCAAGATGCCCGCTGGAACTTGGAGTTATAAACAGTGACGTTTCTCCTGCCGCCCCTGGCTCTGGGCTGAGGAGGGGCTGGTGGAGGGGAGGGCTGGGCCCTGGGGTTCTCACCCCCAGGGTCCCATCACCAGACAGATGGAATGGGTGGGAGGGCCTGGGAAGGAGTCATCCCATTTCACAGGCGGGGAGCCTGAGTCAGAGACAGGCAGTGCGAGAGGCGGGAGTCCGGGCCCAGCCTGGAGTCACTGCCACCAGGAAGGGTGACCCTGGCCACCTCTGGCATCCCCTCCTCAGCCCAGGCTTCCAGGGGACCAGGGCTCTTCTCCCAATGCTGACCTGGCTGCCACTGGCCCAGGGGCAGGCATGTGAGGCGGGTCACACGGTACAGATTTAGATGCGAGCCTGTCACTCAGAGCAAGGAATGTGGCGTCTCCCTCCTTCCCTCAAAGCCTCATCATGTGTGAGACAGAGAGGCTGGGGAAAGTGGTGGCTGCTGGGGAACATGGAGTCGTCCTTTGCCTACTTCTCCCTAGGGGCCCAGAGCATTCCAGCAGCAGCTCTCCTCCGTGGACACTTGGGGTCTGCTGCAGGGGAGGCGTGGGGTGTCAGACAATGCTGCAAGGTCCCAAAGGGCCATCCAGGAGGACCACCTGGAGGAAGCGGCCTGGTGTGGATGGAGGATGGCGGAGGCTCCTGGAAGCAGCACTGGCAGGCTTCCTTCCCTGCGGGCAAACGCCGTCCCACGAAGGAGGGAGTCAGGTTTCCCACTGGCGTGTTGATGAAATTCCAGACGGGGGAGGGGGGAGTGGGGCTTGCCTGCTCTTCGAAGGGCCCCGTTCTCATCCTCCTCCACAGGAGCACCGCACAAGCCAGAGGAGGCCGTAGCATCTGTGACCGGGCGGGACCTCACTTGTCCGGAAGTCCCTGACTTTGCCGGCCAGGCCACGCTGTCCTCCCTCACTGACACCGGCCAGTTTCCAGGGCCCAGCACCCATTGTGCTAAACGTCCGAGGATGAGTTTGAGGCCGGTGGTCCTTGGACTGTGGCTGGAGGGTCCATCCCTGGGCGAGGGGCTGAGGGGCCGAGGGGCCTGTGTGAAGAGCTGGCCAGGCAGGGGTGTCCTGCTGGGGGTAAGAGTTCTACCTAATTCCCCCCCACCCCCGTGAAGGGCTCCAGCTGACAAACCCAACTCATCATTCTCGGGACAAGAAAGCATGGGGAGGGGCCCAGCCCTCTCGCAGAGAACTTCCTGCTTCCCTCGCCATTTCTCTCTGTCCCCGTCCTGTCCTCCCGGGGAGAGGCCGAATCCTCCCAGCACAGCCACCGGGCCTGGCTTTGTGTCGAAAGGAAAGGGTCTGCTTCCAGCACAGCAGTGGCTGATGTAGGCTTTTCTGCATCCACCAGTAAGAGAGTGGAAGGCAGCACCCACCCAGTGAATACAAAGCTGAGACTCAGGGAGCCCCAGCTGGGAGGCGTCTGAGCTGTCCCTAGCACCCTGCGTCCCTGTGCTGTCATGGCTGTGCCCCTGGAGCCAGCGTTGGGGTCTGTGTCCAGTATCTGAGGTTTCACTTTCCTGTGCTCGTGAGTTAAGTCTTCATGCGGGGCTGGTGACCTCACCTTCCGCTGCCGGTGACATACTTGCCCTCATGCGGTACTTGGAGGTGTTTGGGAGATGTGGCAAAATTTGGCTGGAAGGCAACAGAGGGAGCCTGCCATCTTGTCAGAACCCCTTCCTTTCCAAATACGGTGCCAGTACCTTAGGATTGGGGTTCCAGAAAGTTCCGGGGGGGGATTTCTCGAAAGTTCTGGAAAGTTCCAGAAGGCGTTCCTGCTCAGGCCAGTGGGTGCCAACAATCAGGTATTCCAGCCATGTTCAGGGTCACATTGGTCACTGTGTGAGGAGGGGGCCTCTGAGGGACTCAGGCACCCCCAAGTGCAGGCACAGAGCCGGCTTTTCCTGGGCGTGGCGCAGCTGCCATCTTGAAATCGAGTATGTTGCTGTTTTCGGGATACTTCAGTAAGAGGGAGGCGGGGCCTCTCACCTCCCCCTCGGCCAGTTTTCCTGTGTGCTGTGGGCGTTCAACTTTGACCTTTGGGGTAAGATAATGGGACTTGTGTTCTCGGGAGAGGCTTCAGTGGGGCTCGGGACCTCGTCTGCAGGGATCCAGTTTGCTTCCGTGACTTATCCTTGTTGACACATGTAAACGCAGACACATGTGCAGTTCTCGGGGTCTTGTTTCAGAGGGGATGGTAGCAGCCCTCGTGGTGGTGGGGGGTTCCCACGTTTTTGCCCCACTTGGTGCCACCGGGCCTCCCCTATGTGGAGCTGAGAGTGTCAGAGCATGGTACTCAGGGGTCCTTCCACCATCTCGCTGGCACCGCACCTGCTTTCCTCCCTCCAGGAGCCAAGGCCTGTGGATGGGACCCGTGGGAAGAGCAGGGCCGGGGCCGCCCTTGGGGACTTTGGGGTGCAGAGACTGAGGCCTAATAACGAATCACGTGCCCCTTGGCCCCAGGCGGGCCGCAGATTGATAGCAGGTGACTTGCTTTTGTGGGTGCTGGGCACCTTCGGGAAAGCAGATGGGACAGAGCTGCTGGCAGGGTGGGGTCCCTGAGGGCAGCAGACCCAGGAACTCAGCCCAGCAGCGCCGCATCCGGGGCACCACGAATGCCATGGTGAATAGTGCTGGGCATTGTTGCCACATCTGTGGTTGCCGGTTCCTGCTCTCCAGGCCCAGGCGGTGATTCTTTTTCTCATCTCTGTGCAGAGAACTTTGTCAGAGCTGTGGCCTGCTGGCTGGGACAGAGCCACCTCAGAAGCCCATGCATGTGACCCTCGTCTTGTTAGAAGGAAAGGGAGCTGCTCCCATCATAGGGGAGGAGCTTCAGGCTGAGAGTGGTTGGTTGGTGGGGGACAGTAGGTGGAAGATGGTCCTAAGACGCCCAGCCACCTCTGTCCCTCCTCCCTGAGACGCCCAGCCACCTCTGTCCCTCCTCCCTGAGACGCCCAGCCATGTCTTTCCCTCCTCCCTGGCTCAGAGCTGTCCCCTCGAAGGCCTCCAGCTGGGGACCGTGCACCGTGACCTTGAGGCCTGACAGACCCCTCTTAATTATGCCTGCCAGACAAATGTGGCAGCCTGGAGTTCCCGTGGCCGGCTCCGGCGAAGCATCTCCCTCCGAGAAGGGACTGCAGGCTCTGGATTTTGACAAAGTCAAACGCGAGGCTGGCATTTTAAAGCAGCATGTCGGAAACGCGGCTTTGGGAGGCGATTGTTTCTTTCACTTTTAGCCATCGGCTGCACCCCGCGTGGTCCTCGCTCCCCGGCGGATGCAGCCCCCGGATGGCCACTGCCTCCAATCTTTGTTTAGGAACCTGGTTTTTATTAAATGTAATTACTTCCCTTTCTGGCCTTAAATCAAGGGTGGCCTCAACACAGGGACAGCATCAATTTGATTTAATTACTCTGCACTGTAGCCTTCTGAGCCGAGATGTGGCTACTGGGGTCTCATGTAGGGGCCCCAGCTCAGGACGTGCACCGAGGCCTTGACGGGGCCACCGAGGTGTTTGCCTCCGAGAAGGGGCAGGTGAGGAGCCTGAGCTCTCTGACCCCCACCCCTTGCCTGCCTCTGCAGAACACCGGCCGGACCACGGTCTCCACTCTTCAGTGATGTGTTTATTTTTCATTTGCCATTAAAACCACGTTGGCTCTCTAACTCAGGGCAATTCATTAAGGGCCATTTATCTTTTGCAGCGATATTTTACCCGAAGAGCCAGCTCAGGGCTGAAAAAAACCGAGACAGCGTAGCCACCCGGCAGCTCCGAGAAGGCATGTGGGGGGCTCACGGGCTGCCTGGCCTCCCAGCCCATGCGGGTCCCGCCTCTGTTTCCGTATCGTGCGTCCCGTGGTCCGATGGATGGGTCTTCCTCGGCAAAACCGTCATCCACGCAGATCCTCCGGAAGAAAAGCCGGAGCTGGTGAGGGTGCCCCTGGAGAAGCAGGCGGACGGAGCAGGGGGTACTCCCAATGCAAATCCCTTTCCCTCGGCATGGAAACCCAGAGCCAGCGGCAGCCCCGGAGGCCAGGTCCCCCAGGTTTTATCCAACATTACCCACGGCAAGAAGGTACAGGCAAGGTGGGTCCTTGCTCTCTTGGCTCCCAGAGCTCTGGGGGAAAACACTGGAAATTATTACGATGATTTGTTAAATAATAGAAAATGTTTTTCATTCCCCAGTTTCCAGCTCTCGGTAAAACCATCCTCCGTCCGCCGCTTCTCATCCCGGATATTTAGACTTATGGGCCAATTTGAGGGTATTTTCTCTTTCTACCGTGATTAATGGTCCTATGAAACAATGTCATCACAAGTCACCTACCTGCCCTGTCAGCTCGGCATCAATCTCGCTGGGCTGGGCGGTAATTTATGACTGGTGCCTGCAATTTGCAAACCTAATGGGGAGGAGGGACGGGGGAGCCAGCTCCAGCGCAGTCTGCAGCCTCCTCGGTCTCCCCCCATTAGCAGAACAAATGGCGCAGAGATCAGACATCATCTCCAAGGCTCAATAAATATTTTATCAGCCATAATGGAAATTGTCAAATTGATCTAATTGTACAATACGTTATCAGTGAGATATCAAAGCTTGGCCTGGCCTCTGCCCAGACCCTCCCGGGCTGCCCCAGCTGCGAGGATGGGCGTCAGAAAGCCCAGGGCGGACCCCGGCGTGGGGGCGTTAATCATACGTGGCCACAACGGCCCGTTAAGGAGATGATAAATTTTGTGGAAATAAATGGCCTTCTTCTGTTGTGCACTGCTAGTCTTGATATTTGAAGCAGAGAGGGAAACAGAGAAATAGAAAGATGGAGGAGATGGGACAGATTCAGAACTTTCTGGAAGCACAGATCCGCTGTCACTGTCTGAGTCAGGGTCGGGGCGGCCTTGGGTTGGTCGGATGGACCACAGGAGAAAATGCTGCCTGACCCGTCCTGCGCAGAAGCCTGTGCCACCCACAGAGGGGACTTTACCCTTCCTGGTCCTCAGGAGCCAGTGGCCCTCAGGCCCCACTGGGGCAAGACACTCATGGCGCCTGGGCTTTCCGAAAATGTGCACTTATCAGCCACGGGGTCACGCTCTGCGGCCCGTGCCAAGCACGACTGTCCACCCTGCAGGAGTGGGAACGCGTTTGAAAACCAAGTTCGTGAGAAACGGAGCGGTCCCGTCCAGGGGCATTTCCGGGGTCTGGTCCTCCAAGAAGAGGTTGGGGCAGGGCTGGGGGCAGCTGTCAGTCAAGCGTCTTTCACAGCCAGCCAAGACCTTTTGATTTCTAGAACAAACAGCGACGTCTTAGACCTGGAGCAGATTTGCAAAATCGAGTGAAAACATCTGGCTGTGCTAACAACCCGCAGCCTGGCTGAACACAGGGAGCCCCGTCCGGGGAAGGGGGTGGGGACTGGCCCTCCCCGGCTCCTGCCAGAGACCCGAGCGGGGCCCTGCTGCCCGTGGCCCGACAGCGTGGCCCTCAGCTGCTCCATCAAAGCCTTCGTTGACCTTTGGCATTGCTCCTGGGTCTCAGGGCGGCGCCGTCGGACAGGACTCACAGAAGCTCGGGGATCCTCCCCACCTGTGGCGGCATCCACAGGCATGCGGTGCCCGGGCGTTGAAGAGCATCCAAGGCTTCAGGGAAAGCAGCCCGCCTCTGCCATTTGTGTTCCCCACATGCGGCCCCGGGGTGCTCACAGGCAGTGGTGCATCTGGGATTCCCAAGCCTCGTGCTCCCCCGAGAGCAGGTAATGACCTGGACGTGGACTGTCTTAACCGGAAGCCCAGGCATTTACAGAATTCCCTGTCCACCAAGCTGTGAGGGGCAGCTTCTGTAAGGGGGAAAAGGGGTCCAGGGGTGGAAATTGATCGGCAGCTTTGGCCAGGACCTTGGTGTTACAGGCTGCAGAGCGTAACCTGGGCAAGGGACCCACATGGCTGGCCGGACCCTAAGCCGTCACATCTCTGGTGCCCTGCAGCCAGGGCCCCTTCAGTGGCACCCCAGGCGGGAGGCTGGTCTCTCAACAGCAGCTTTTCCATGAGCGAATCCATCACGTTTGCTGGGATGCAGGATTCAGGCTGCATTGCCCGATGAGATCACATGAGGGCTGGAGAATTTGCACCACAGGTGCCCGCTGAAGCCCAAGCTCTGCCTTTTCAGTGGCCTTTCATTTTAAATGAAAATAAGACGGGAGACCGGGTGGCCACAGCCACACTGGCAGGGGGGCATTGCTGCTTGGCAGCCCCTCGGCAGCTGAGCGTTCCCGCTCTGCTGAGATGCAGGGACCCCTGGGTGTGCGGGATGGTTCTGGGCAGTGTGGACGCGGTTCCAGGCTGAGGGCTTCGCTGGGTGTCAGGACGCAGGGCAGCAGGACCGTAGGGCCCCTCACCTGCCCCGCAGGCGGCCTCCCCTCTCAAGCTGGGTTCAGTTCCTCCCCACTTCTTTCTCTTTCTTCTTAGCAAAGCAAATGACAGCACTTGAAACTCCTTTTTGTACTTCTTTTCTTTTCCAGACAGAGTCTCGCTCTGTCACCCAGGCTGGAATGCAGTGGTGAGATCTCTGCTCACTGCAGCCTCCGCCTCCCGGTTTCAATTGATTCTCCTGCCTCAGCCTCCCAAGTAGCTGGGATTTTTCAGATGAGGTATTAGGATGTTAAGATGTGGCATTTACTTCCAAGGGGTGTATGCCACCCCTCCTGGCTGATTTTCACATTTTTAGTAGAGACAGGGTTTCACCACGTTGGCCAGGCTGCTCTTGAACTCCTGACCTGAGGTGATCCACCCCACTCAGCCTCCCAAAGTGCTGGGATTACAGGCATGAGCCACTGTGCTTGGCCTATTCTTTTTTTTTCTAAATAGTAAGGCCCAGAGGGTAGGCATGCGTCCCACATCTGGTCCACAGCCCTGGGGAGCTGAGGCCTGCCTGTAGAGGGAGGAAGAGGGGCTGGTAAGTCTGGGGTTTCTGGGGCATCTTGTCCCTGTGTCTGTCACAGTGAAGGCTCCACAAGCTCATCCGAGGTGGAAGGAGGATGCTGATGAGTCCTCTCTGCCGCCTGTGGAGACAGCTGCCTGCTCACCTGGCCTCTCCACGGCCACTTTGTTTCTTAGATTTCCTCTCTGGCCCCCTCCCATGGGGGCCTCTCCAGACTCCAGCCTGGGATGGAGGGACCCATCTACCGCCTGGGCCCAGCACTATGGGATGGAGACCTTGTGACCGGCCACAGAGCCCCGGCTACCACTGCCCCAGGAAGGCTCTGAGGCTGTGGGCACCGTTACTGCCCCTGATGGGGGCCCAGCCCCACGGGGACTGAGCCCTGGTGCGTGGGCAACTTGGGTCCCTGGGAGGGAGACAGGCGTGGCCGTCCCTCGGGATGGTTGCAGACAGCATCCATCCTTTGACTTTGGGAAAGGCTCCTCCCCATCCCAGCTGCTCTGGCTGCAGAGAGGGGCTGCAGTCCCTGCCTCATGGATGCTGCAGTTCAAAAGGGCCAGGTCATTCCCACTTGGCCAGGCCCAGGCAGGGCGTTTCCAGGTGTCCAGGGCTCACCCAGCCTCTGCCTTCCCAGCTGTACTCTGAGGAGGATGAACTAGAGGTGGGTGGGGAAGGGGGCATCTGTGAGCTGTGTGAGGCCTCTACTCTGTGTATCTGCAAGCCCCCCAGCACCCCGCGAGCCCCCCAGCACCCCGTGAGCCCCCCAGCACCCTGCGAGACACCACTCTGTGTGCCATGTTCAGGTGAGGAAACCATGGCTGCCCAGGGGCCACAGATAGGCTTTGCATCCAGCCACTCAGCTCAGGCCCTGTACGTGGTCATCCCAGCAAAGGGCCCTTTCTTGCCCCTAAATTTGGGAGCCTCAAGAATGCTCTGAGAGCAGAAGGCAGAGATATACATGTGTCTCAGTCACCTTGGGTCAGGGGTTCCTTCTGCTCTTGACCACCAGGTGAGGGCGGGGCTGGTAGGAAACCCAGGGGTCCTCACTCCTTCCTTCCGCCTCCGAGCGAGTGTCCGGGCCTCAGAAACCCCTGCCCTGAATGAGAAGTGCCCGCAGCGGCCTTAGCCCTCTTCCCATCATGTTGGAAGGAATACCTTAGATGTCCCTGTGCTTGGATGTCTGTGGAACCAACCCCAGTGGGCCCCACATGGGCTGACCTGGCAGGTGACCCTCCATGCCAACCAGCAGCTTCTCAGGAGCCATATGCCTGGTGTCAGCAAGAAGCCCCTCTGGGCTTGAGCTCCTGGTTGCTCTCTAGGAATGTTCATGTGTGGATGGAGAGGGTGAGTGGCACTGTGTCACCTCCTCAAAGCACCTGTCAGCCCATGAATCACAGGGGCCTGGAGCTGGTGACTGGCCCCAGCCCACTGGCCAGTGACCTCTGATGCTCCAGGCCAGGTGGCCACACTGTGCTTCTGGGTGTCCCCCAGCCTTGCCTCCGCAGCCCTGGAAGGAGGAACGGGCCTTGGATGGCAGCCTGGGCTGGACAGTCCCCGGGGAAGTGCCCAGCCACCCCAGGAGGCTTCTCCCAAGAGTCCCCTGACCCAGCCACCTCCAGGCGTTGGTCCCTCTCTGCGAGGCATAGCAGTGAAATTCCATAGCAGAGCCGTGAACCTCCCGCAGACCTGTGTCCTATGAGGTCCGTACCAAGTCAGGAGGGGCTTCAGCCACCTGCTCTGTCTCTCACCTCCACCCCCTGCAGAAAGCACTCTGGCTGGGCTGACGGCTATGCAGACAGTGAGGTCATCCCTGCCCACCGAGACTCCCGATAACCTCATTAAGAAAGTGCAATTTATCTAGCTGGGTCCATTTAATTATCTAATTTGTCTGAGTGAGCCCTGGCTCCCTCTTGGCCCAGCAGGTGGGTAGCCCAGTCAGCCCGGGGTCAGGCTGCTGCCCTGGAGAGGCCCCTGGTGCCCCCCAGGTCACAGAAATCCGCAAGGTGTGAGCAGCACCTCGGACTCACGTGCCTCACCGTGGGGATCGGGCCTCCTGAGCCCCGTTCGGGGTGCAGCGGAGCCCTGTTTTCTGTGTGACGGGGCTTTGACCGAGCAGGAAAACACTCAGACGCACCCACCCGGCGTACTTGGGCACCAGGGCTCTGCCGCACCACAGACTCTCCAGCCCCGCACATTTCAGATGTTCCTCACCCCAACTCCTTTCCCTCCAAGGGTGGAAACTGAGTCCACTGACCGATGGACATTCGCCGACTTCATCCGAGGGGGGCCCTCCACTAACAACCACGGTGTCTTTGAAAAGATAAATGGTGCATGGGGATAACCGCATAAACCATTCGCAAATTCAGCCAGAAGCAGCTCATAAAAACGATCTGCTTTAAAACCATTGTGCCGCCTTACCGTCTGCTGTCAAAGGTGCGGCGGGGGTGGTGGTCACCTCTAAGCTGGGGCATGAGGCAGTGTCATCGGGGCCGGATAATCTTGGACCTGGAAGGAAAAGAAAGCCTTGGGGCCCGGGCTGTGTGACGTGAGGCACCCGAGCCTGCTTCTGTCCCTGTCCCTTTCCCCGGCAAATCATCCTCAGGCAGAGCTCTGACATCCACAGGGAGACCCGGGCCTCTGACCAGGTGCCCTGGGCAGCATCACAGCGCTGCCCGCCTGTGCTGAGACGTCCAGCTGTGGGCTCCGTCACCCTGTGGCTATTTCTGCTGTCTTTGCTCTGAGGAACAAGGTCTCCAGTGTCTTGCAGGGTCTTTGTGAAGAAGGAGACCCTCAATCTTGACCTTGGGCTCTTTGCGGAGGCCCAGGTACATCTCAGTTTCGCATCACACACAACACTGGCCCCGAGCCAGGTTCTGGGCACCTGAGACCTGGGCTCCTGCCCAGCAGGTTATCCCTGCCTTGGAGGCCTCACTCAGGCCATCTCCCCAGGGTTGGTTCTCATCTGTAATCCTGGGGCTTGGGCCAGGACAGGAGGCAGCCAGAGGCGAATTTCAGGTTCCTCCAGGCCATGGGGCAGGCTGAGGGGCCGATGCAGGCCCCCTCGCCCTAGCCAGAGCAGGGGGGTTCAGATGCACTGGGCCAGATTGTAGTCTCTGATTCTGCGTGGACCTCAAGCCCCATCCTGTGAACCCCGTCCTGTGAACCTCGTCCTGTGAGCCCCATCCTGTGAACCCTGTCCTGTGAACCCCATCCTGTGAGCCCCGTCCTGTGAGCCCCGTCCTGTGAGCCCTGTCCTGTGAGCCCTGTCCTGTGAATCTCATCCTGTGAATCCTGTCCTCTGTGAACCCCGTCCTGTGAATCCCATCCTGTGAACCCTGTCCTGTGAGCCTGTCCCGTGAGCCCCGTCCTGTGAACCCGTCCTGTGAATCTCGTCCTGTGAACCCCGTCCTGTGAATCTCGTCCTGTGAACCCCGTCCTGTGAATCCCATCCTGTGAGTCCTGTCCTGTGAGCCCCATCCTGTGAATCTCGTCCTGTGAACCCATCCTATGAATCCCGTCCTGTGAACCCCGTCCTCTGTGAACCCCATCCTGTGAGCCCCATCCTGTGAACCCCGTCCTGTGAACCCCGTCCTGTGAATCCCGTCCTGTGAACCCATCCTATGAATCTCGTCCTGTGAACCCTGTCCTGTGAACCTCATCCTTGAACCCCATCCTGGGAACCCCGTCCTGTGAACCCGTCCTGTGAACCCGTTCTGTGAACCCTGTCCTGTGAACCCCGTCCTGTGAACCCGTCCTGTGAACCCGTCCTGTGATCCCCATCCTGTGAATCTCATCCTGTGAACCCTGTCCTGTAAACCTCATCCTGTGAACCCAATCCTG
>CM052659.1:1731427-1820292 GCA_028533165.1 Leontopithecus rosalia
CATCCATCTACCCATTCATCCATCCATCCACCCATCCATCCATCTATCCACCCATCTATCCATCCATCCACCCATCCATCCATCCATCCACCCATCCATCCATCCATCCACCCACCCATCCATCCATCCACCCATCCATCCATCCAACCACCCATTTATTCATCTATCCACCCATCCATTCATTTATCCACCCATCCATCCATCCATCCACCCATCCATTCATTCATCCACCTATCCATCCATCCATCCACCCATCCATCCATTCATCCATTCATTTATTCAACCATCTATCCATCCACCCACCCACCCATCTAGCCACCCCGTCCATCCATCCATCCATCCATCCATCCATCCATCGGTCCGTCAATCCGTCCGTCCGTCTGACCATGGAGATATACTGGGTGCCTTAACCTGCCAGGCAGTGGCCATGCTCTGGCTTCTGAACCCTCTGAGCAGACACTGTAAATGAGATCCCATCTCCCACTAAAGCAGTGGACGCTCAGAAGAGTTACGACCTGTTCTCTAGAGATAGCGCTGGGCCTCGGCCTCGGTGCTGCCTCGTCGGGAGCTGTGCTTCCCCATGGGGTCTCTAAGAGCAAGGCCCAGTGGCTCTTCAGGACGGTGCTGTGCTGCTGTCCCTCTGCCTCCTGACGGTGGCTGGGTCAGGCCCCCTGGGGAGGCTGCAGGGACTCAGCCATAGCGTAGGCCCTTGGCTTTAGAGATGCACGAGGCCATGGCCTGAGCCCCAGGAGGTGGCCATCCTCAGGCAGGAGGGGCTTCGCGCAGAGGTTCAGGCCCGTCCTCCTTGCTGCCTGCTTTCCCAGTGTGCCCTCCTCTGCTAAGCCCAGGCCAGAAGACAGGCTCTGAGGACAGCTCCCAGGAGAGCAAACTAACAGGTCGTTTCTAAAGGGCCCCTAGTCAGGGAGGGGCCCAGGAATTGCCAGCCCAGAAGAATGAGTCAGTCAGCCTGAGGCCGGGGCCAGCCGGGCCAGAGCCAGCTCTAGGTCCAGCGGGGCTCAGATCTGTTCCTCCTTTCTTCTGAGTGGGGGAGGGGCTGCCCCCACCTGGCCTCTCTGCTTGGTGCTGTGGCCCGCCCCCTGCCACCCAAGGGATCTGCGGCCTCCTCACCCCTGCGCTCCGTGTCCTCAGGCAGCAGCTCTGGAGAGGTGAGCTCTGGGCCAGGCAGGGTCTGGAAGGGGTGAAGACCGTGGGCCTGGGGAGCAACAGCAGGCCCCTAGAGCTCTAGGCTGGGGGTGTGTGCTGTCACACACACGTGTGCTTGTGTGTGTGTGTGCACGTGTGTGTGTCTGAACTAGTGCGGAAGCCACGTGCAGCTGGGATTACAGGGCGGTTCCCCCAGGAGAGAAGCTCCCCGAGGTGCAGCCCCCAGGCTGGGCCAGATCAGTGCTCCTCTGGAAACAACCCATTGTTGGCTGTGGGAGAAACGGGGCAAGGAGGGTCACCGGGCGTCTTTTCGAGGCGGGTCCTCTACGCTGGCAAGAGTTTCTCTCACTATGAGTTGGTCCCAGAGAGCCCCGATTCACCCTTCTGGAAAAGGCAGTCCTGTTTGGATCAAAAAATAATTAGCTGGGCTTTAAGTGGGGGTTTCAAGTACACATTTAATTTACGCTGATTAACAGTCATATGCTAACCAGCTGAATATCAAACCCTCACCATCGAGAAGCGCGGGCCGAGAAGTAACAGAGAAAACGCAGTAAATACAGTTTCTATAACCGGTGATTATATTAATAACATGCAGCACTTGTCTTACAAAATTCAAATTAATATGTGCGTATCTACGTAGAGATCCAACTTTTGATTTCACATGTTACCAGGGAGGCTTCCTTTGCGAGCTGCACTTTAAAGAAAGCCACAGCTTCTGTAGCAATTAGGCTGACGCAGGAGAACACAGTGAAATCGGTGCGGGGCTGGCGCTCCCCTTCCTGGGCACGCTCCTGATCTGGGGCCCTTTGTCTGTGAGTTTCTGATTTTAGAGCCGCCGCGTCCCACGGGGCACTGCTGCTGCTTTCCGTGTGCACTGTGACTCTCACCGGAACCTGCCATGTCCATGCTTGTGACGAGTCATTAGGATCTGCCTTGGCGAGCCACCACCGTGTCCCTAAGTGGACGGACGGGTGCTGTCACCGCGGGCTGGCACACTCTCCCTGCGTGTAGGGGGGATTTCAGGGGACGGACGCTTTCGAGGAGGCACTCACATCCCCACGGGGCGGGTGGTTACAGGAGGGGACGGAGCTGTCTGTAGCTGTGGCCGTCTTGCACATTCTATGGGAACGGCTTCAGACTTCAAGGAGAGGGAGGCCAGGTGGAGGCATGGTCAGAACGGGCAAGGGCTGCCCGGGAGCTGCAGCACAGAACTGTGGGTGGCGTACGCTCCCGGCTCCAGGACCAGCCTTCCTGCCTCATCCCGCAGACCTCCTGCCCCCGTGGCCCTTCCCTCTTCCCCTCGGCCCCCATGGCCCAAACTGGGCTTCCCGGTGTTCCTAAGGCCCGGCACGGGCACCCATTCCGGCTTCACGCTGGCCGGGAGACCTTGCTACTGGTGGCGGTGGAATAGGGCATGGGGCCCTGGCTGAGGTGTGCGCCGACTCCTGCTGACCCCCAGGCCGCTGTCAGGGCAGTGGGGAGCAGGTATGAAAACTGCTGGAAAAAATCCCTTTGCTTCATAAGGAGGGGGATCATCAGTCCAAGCAAATGAAAAGAAACTCAAATTCTGTCTTAAAAAACAAAGCAAGACAGCAAAGCAAGTCTTTGGTTCCCGTGGGTGAATGGAGGCTTTGTATGAACCAGCCCCTGGGCCATCCCTGGTAGAAACAGACTGTTTCTTCCCAGACGCCAAAGCCCACCTGTGGGCCCTGAGGCCTTACATCAAACTCCAGGCGTGGGCACCACATGGGTGCCGAGCTCTGGGGGCCGGCCTGGCATCCCCCTGACCTCTCGGGCTCTGGAGTCCTCCTTAGGGACCCCAGGTTGGAGGGAGGTTGTGGTCCCGCTGACGTCTCCAGGAAGGGCCCTGGGAGAGGTGTCTCCCTGGAGGCGTCCTAAGCTGGCTCAATCATCGGCCGAGGCAGGCGGTGGGACCCGGGGCCCATGGCTCGTTCCTTGGAGGGTTTTGAAAGGAAATAAAACAGGAGAAAGAAAATCCAGGCTTGGCCGCGGCCACCGTGTGGCTTCGCCCGATTAGCACGGCCTCCGAGAGAGCTTTGGTTCAGGTCCGCGGCGTTTCGGCCCTGCTGTCTGCCTGGTAGGTGGTATCGCTGCACACAGATTTGCACCGTGCGTTCTCTGAGGTAGCGGAAAAGGGGCCCCTGCATTGTTCCCCGTGCACTTGCTCCGCGACCAGCCCCTTCCATCTGTTTTCCTTCTTCCTTCCTCCTGCCTCGTCTCACCCGGGGAGGGAGGGAGGGCCGCAGGCTCCCAGCACGGCCTCGGGCCTGGCCTTCGCAGCCCCTGAAAAATGAGATCATTTCCAACGGCACCGTTCTCCACTTTGCAAAATGTGCCTGCGTTTGCGGGCAGCAAATGTTTCGTCTTTTATTTAAATAAAACCTAGGTGGTGGCAAGGCTTCGGGGATTCGGCGAGAGACCAGCCCGGCAAAATCAGCTCAGGGGCGCAGCTGATTTTGCTTTTCCTTGGCCTGACCCTTCAGAGCAGCAGGCACCCCGCATTACCCTCGTCTTCCTCTTCAGAGCTGCTTGGCGTAATGGATTTCTTTAAATTAATAATGCGTAGAAGGAGATTTACAACACATTGCTAAAATATTGTCTTTGCCTTTTATTCATGCATTTGTCACTGTGGTCTCTAATCGAGGTTCTCAGAGAAGGGATAAATAATGAAGAGAGAAAACAGCTCTGTCACAATCCAGGACCATTTGCAAATTCATCACCGATATTCCTGGGGAAGGAAAGACGGAGGAGATGACAGATACCCTGCCGCACTCATATATCTCGTTGATTTCCTCTCCCATTTATTTAGATAACCTACTTTGAGCCGTGATAGAATGAGGGTCCCGGGCTGCCCCGAGCAACAGATGGAGCTGTCTGCAGGGCTCCCGGGCGCCGGGACACTTTCCATGCGTTTGATTGTGGCCACTTTGAATTTTAATGGTGATCGGTTTGATCTTAGGTGACTTTGGGGGAAATGATTCTTGGAGGAAAATGGTCAGAGGTCATTTCTGCAGCAAATCCTCTGTCTCTGTAGAGGAAAAAGTAGCTATTGCTTCTATTTTTGTGGCTGGATTTAAGTTGATGGCTATCCTTAAAAAGAAGAATGGACCCAAACCCAAATCTATGCCCCAGAAAGGATAAAAGGGGTTTCGAGTTTGAAGGGATTGTCAGCTGGCACCCCCCTCCTGAAAAAGGCAGGGGCTGTGCATTTGGAGGTCTCTCTCTGTCTAGATGATTTTTAACTCGCAGGAACTGGGAAGGAGGAGGGAAATAAATCTGCTTTGGGAATTTTTTCTCCTGACCAGACAGAGTTGGACCTATTTGGAGAAGGCTCCGTCCTTCAGCCCAGGGCAGGGCTCACCACTGAGGCCCTGCCCAGCTCAAGCATCGGCCACAGTTCCAGCCACAGCCCCACGGCCCGAGTGGGCTTGCATTTCGCCCGTAGGGGAAGCAGAGGGAGTGGCTTCTATCTGAGCCTCTGCCCCAACCGTGTGACCTGAGGGAAGCAGGTGTGGGCGTCAGCTCTGGGGCGGCCTCCAGCTGTCTCGGTGGGGGCACGTGGTCTCCCAGTGAGTTGGGATGGACGGAGCTGTAGGACTATGGAGTCTGCGTGTGGTACAAGCTGTTCACCAGTGAGTGTCGGTTAGAGGCTGGGCTGGGGCTGAGCATGAGGGCCAAGAGGTGACTGCCAGCCAGAACCGGCGTGGCTGCCCAGTGGCCCAGATGGTGGTCCCAGGGCAGAGGGTGTCAGCACCTGCCGGGCTCAGCCTGCTGGGCTCACAGGGCGGGACCTGGAAGAGGGGGGCCGGTGATGACCACTGAGCCCGTTCGAGAACTCAGGCCCTCAGGGAGCCTGGCCAGATCCGGCAGATGAAATCCAGGACACCCAGTTCAATTTGAATTTCAGATACACGGCACACAAGGCTGTCCCAAAAACAGCCTACATTTTGTTGTGTTTACCGCATTTATGCTATTCATTGATTGAATTTGCAGCGTTTGATCTGGGGCCCTGCCCCCAGGCTCCCTGCCTTTCTCAACCCCATTTGAAAAAGAAAACACCTTTGTTGGGGGGGCAAGAGTTGGTTGTCCCTTGAAAACAGACGTGGGCCAGATCCAGCTGTTTGGTAGGATATAGTCCTTACTGGCAGAAAAGAGATGACAGATGAGAGAGAAAGGAGACTGTGGGCTACAGAGAAGTCCTGGGTGGTGAATTATGGGGGAAGATGGACCTGTAGGGACTGTCCATGATGGAATGGTGGGGCCTGAAGACACCTTTCTCAACAGTTCCCAGACTCGCACCTGCTGGGCAGGGAGATGTCTCAGCAGATGACGGCAGGAGCCTGGGTTTGGCCACCGGTGGAGATGGTCTCAGAGACAGCACCCAGATGGGCAGAGCGTGGTGGCTGGTGAGGCTGGGGATACACCCAGGGTCACCAAGGCCACCTGGCCTCCGCCAGCACCCCCGGGTGGACGTCTCAGCCCCAGCACCCAGAACGCCATCTTCCTCACACTTAAACCTCTCTTTGACATAGGACAGATATATTACTGAAACCACAAAGTTACAAAGGGTGAACAAATGACTGCTCATCGCAGAAAATACAGAAACAGATTTGGAAGTGGAAGATCTTGCCTCTCTTCATCTCGAGATGATATCTGGCACATTTTTTCAGTCTTGCACGCACCATGTAGAGAGACACGCGCTCACACAGACACGTGGTTTCTGGTGTGGAATACACTGCTCAAGGTTGTGTGCGTTCTGTATTGACAAGCACGCCCGCTGGCCACCAACTCCGTCACGGGGACAGGGAGCCTCTCCTTTGATCGAGCCTCTCCTGCAGACATTCTAGAGGGGCAGCCACCGCAGAGGGGAAGAGGGCTTGTCCAACTCAAACCCGGGGCCTGCCCTCAAGGGGGTTACTTTCCCAAAGGGGGAGCCAGGCTCAGCTGAATTTTAAAACTTGTCTTCTGCTGAAAATGTACTGTGAGCATTTATATTTGAAGTATTTAAATTTTAATTTAAAATTTAAATGTAATTAAATCTAAAATAATTTTAAAACAAAATAAAAATCTAATTAAAACATTTTTAAGACACGTCTTCTCGCCTATACCTAAGTCACTGATATTTCAATATTTTTGCTGAGTCATTTGAATCTTAAAATTCAGTTTTTGTTGACATGCCGAGAAGGCATGATGACTTTGCAATCTCATGGCGACGGGCTTGAGCAGCTGCTATGGCGCGAAAGAGGAGACCAAGTTGACGGGTTTGTTTGAGATTTTTCTTTTTTTTTTTTTGAGACGGAGTCTAGCTCTGTTCCTCAGGCTGCAGTACAGTGTGCCCCAGTCGGCTCACTGCAACCTCCTCCCAGGTTCAAACAATTCTCCCTACCTCAGCCTCCTGAGGAGCAGGAATTACAGGTGCATAAGACCTCGCCTGGCTAATTTTTGTATTTTTTAGTAGAGATGGGGTTTTCCCATGTTGGCCAGGCTGGTCTTGAACTCCTGGACTCTGGCGATCTGCCCACCTCGGCCTCCCAAAGTGCTGGGATTACAGGCATGTACCACCGCGCCCGGCCGAGATTTCTCTTTAGGAAGTAGAGTGTGAGCCCCTGATCGGCATCCCACCAGGGACAGCCTGAGACCTTGGGCTGGAGGACCCCGAGGCAGACAGGGAGGCCGGAGGCGCATGGTGGGGGGCATGAGAACTGAAGCCGGTTGCCCGCCCTGGCGCCTGAGCTGTGTGTTGTGGATGCAGCACCAGCCCCGTGAGGAAGCACAGCTGCATTCGCTAGCTAGGACCGCCATCGCAGCACACCCGGCAGCCTCAGACTGTGGCCAGGACTGCCATCGCAGTGCACCTGGCATCGGACTGCGGCCAGGACCGCCATCGCAGCACGCCCGGCAGCCTCAGACTGTGGCCAGGACCGCCATCACAGTGTGCCCAGCATCAGACTGTGGGGCTTGCACAGCAGGATTTTCCCTCCATGGTTCTGGAGGCCGGCGGCCCGAGGTCACGGTGTCTGCAGGCAGCTGGCTCCTCCCAAGGCCTCTCTCCTTGGCTTGCAGATGGAGTCTCCCTCTCGGGTCCTCACAGGGCTGTCCCTGTGTGTGTGCGTCTTCATCTCTCTTCGTACAAGGACACCAGTCGATTGGATCAGGGCCCACCCTGGTGACCTCACTTTACCTTAGTGACCTCTTTAAAGACCTCGTCTCCAAATCCAGTCCCATTCTGATATCCTGGGGATTGAGACTTCAAGATGTGAACTTGGGAGGGTACAGTCAGCCGGCAAGGGTGGGTGACGGCCGGCGTGTGGGATGAAGAAGTTGGGTGGGAGTACAGGTGGCCTGATCCGGACCCTGTCCTGGGACAGGTTTTGTCAAGGTCTTATGCTTGCCAAGGGGTTAGCAGGGGCTCCAGGTGCTGCCCATAGGGGCTGAGAGCGGCACCTACCCCATCAAAGTGGGCTCGGGTGAAAGGAGTGTCCAGAGAAAATGCCGGACACCCAGTTAACCTTACACTTCAGATCAACCACGAACACTTCTGTAGTGTAAGTATGTCCCGAATATTTCACGCGGCATTCTTATACAGAAAAATCATCCACCGTGTATCTGAAATGCGAAACTCACTCAGTGTTCTGTATTTTTATTTCCCAACCCAGCTGTGCTGGGCTGAAGTCACACACCCAGTGTCAGGCACGCGTTCACGGGAGGCGCCGGCAGTGGGCAAATGGGCAGCTGGGCATTTCCGAGCTCCTGCAGCCAAAGCCTTGCTCTTGGTGCTCAGAGTTGGGTGGTCCCTGCAGGGACCAGCCCCCAGGAAACCCCGGTTAGGTGAGGCTCCTGCCCCGATGCTGCCTGCATGCACCGGGCAGGCAGGATGTGCTGGAGCCTTTGCTCAGCCACTGTGGCCTCCGCAGACCCCACGCCTGCTGCTCAGCCCTGGCTGGCAGTGCGGGTGTCGGCTGAGCTACCACATCAGCCTCATAATGAACTCACCAGGCAATCGTGGGTGCCACAGTGACGCTGTGGAGGATGGGAAGGATGAGGACCCTCACGGAGTGCCCTCCCCCTCTTCCAGGGTAAGGGCAACATGAGGGGACAGGACAGGGAACAGCCTGGGCTGCAGAAAACAAAGCAGGCTCCTCTTTCCTGCCCCGAGCTGTGTGTGGGGGGCCCTCTGGACTCCTCTGACATGGGACAGATACATTACAAAAATTACAAAGGGTAAAAATAATGACTGCTCATCACAGAAAATACAGAAACAGATTTGGAAAGCTCATCCCAGGGAAGCACACGCAAGACAGGCGAGAAGGGCCATCCTGGTCCCTGTCCTAGAGCCTGCGGGGGGCTGACAGGGAGACCCTGCCGACGATGGGGACCCTTGGCTCCAGGCAGCTTTGCCTCCGGTGCTGTGCGGTGGGCGCCTCGGGACCTCCCCAGCTTCATGGACGGGGCACTGTTTCCACTTGCGCTTCCAGGCGGGGTAGCTGGGCTCAGAGAGGCCAAGCACCTTCCAGGGTCACACAGCCAGCAAGAGGCTGAGCCCGGGTGGGAGCCCTGAGCTGTTTTTCGGGCAGGATCCAGCCGGCAACTTTTTCTTCATTTTTCTCTACTCCCTTGACTATGCTGTGTCCGTCTATTTGGAGACTCTAAAAAGGGGAGAAAAGGGAGGACAGTGGTGACCCCCACCCCACCAAGCCTGCAGGCAGCGGCCCGGAGGGGCGTTCTGCTGCCCCCACTCCCTGCCTGGGTCCTCTCCTCTCCCAGGAAAGAAGGGGCTCGGCCGAGGACAGCTGACAGGTGAGGGAGGCTAGCAGGGAGGGGCCAGCGCAGAAAGTTCCCGCGGAACAGGCGGTTTTCGGAGTTTCTCAAAAGACGGCGAAGGGGCGCCTCGGCCCTCAGCAGCAAACACACACGCAGCCGCTCGAAAGTGCTCAGGGAAGAGTTTACTGGAAACTTGGCCCTGGAGCCGGGGAGGGTTCTTTGTTTGCTGGTCACAGCCCCGCCGAGTACAAGCCGAGGTGCTTTCCCACATCTTGTCAAAGGAAAGCATTTCCTCTCCTTTCTCCTCGAGCTGATTAGCGGGTCGGGCAATGGCGTGAGGAGATGCTGGGGGTAGGAAAATGGGGGTCATTTTGGAAAACCTCTTTGTGGATGGGTCGGGAATGGGGAGAAAATGAATAGTTATAAGCTCATTTCCATAGAAACTGTCTCATTATCATGCTGGCTGCCCGCTGGACCAGGCAGGGCTTCTTGCCAGCACCAGCTCCACAATTAAATGTCCCCTGCCTGCCCGGCGCAGAGAGGCCGGTCAGCAAAGAGGGCTCCAGCCCCAGCAAGCCCGGCCACGGGAGCCTCAAGATCCTTTTTCTTGAAATATCAGAGGCCGGAGGAGGGATTTTTGCGGCACCTGAGCGGTCCAGGGCAGGCCCATGCGGGTGGCGGCCCGGCTCCCAGGCGCAGGATCTGGCGTGCTGTCTCCACGCAGATTGGGGCCACGCTCAGCCGAGCAGTTCTCCCAGGCTTCCCTGAAGACGTTTAACAAAAGCCCTGGAGACAATTCGGCTTGAAATCACCGCTTGTGTCCCCCCGTCCAAGGGCTGCACTGGGGCACTTGGTCGGACGTCACCAGGGCGGCTCGGCCCCTCCATGCGGGGCCTCCACACCACCTCTCAGGAGGCTGCCACCCCTTCCTGTACCGCCAGACGCCCCGAGACCCCAAAGCCATACATGAGCACATGGTGTAAATGTACAGACGTAATCTCGGTCATAACCACCCGAGAGTGCCCTCCAGTTCATTCACTACACCTGGGTCACTGCAGAAACATCACCCCTCTCTGTGCGCAGGACGCTCTCATCACCCGCCACGAAAACTCTGTGCCCGTAAACTGGCTCTGCCTCCCTCCTCCCGCAGCCCTCAAGCTTCGGCTCCGCTTTCTGCCCCTGTGGATCCGCAGGCTTGTGTGTCTAAGACGGAAAAGCTTGTCCCAGGGAAGCACATGCTGGCAACTCCTGGGAGAGCCTCGGCGGCAGCAGCCCCAACAGAGCCCACACCTGCCCCTTCCCCCGGCCGGGATCGTCATTACGGATTTATTAACCCCCTTTCCCCGGCTTTGTGAGTGGTCTGGTCCGGAAAATGGCCTGCTCCCAGGAAGTGAATAATTTAGGATTGACAGCAGCGAGCCCGCGGGAGGAAGCCTGCGCTGATGGAAGCAGACTGGGCAGATGAGTGGCGTGGACAACTCAGAGCAGCCGTGCCCGCGCCTTCACCCTCAGTCCTCCCCTGCAGCAGGGACCTCACGACCCCTGTGTGACCAGCGAGGCCATGCAGGCAGCCAGGGAGGTCACGGGTCCAGGCTCTAAGCAGCACAGGGCAGGTGGCATCCTCACTTCGGGTCTAAGTGCTTTGGGAGGGGGTGCGTGCAGAAGCGCCTGGCAGGGCCCTCTTCTGGCGGGTCCCTCAGCACAACCATCAGGTTCCAAGCTCAGATTTAGGCGAAGGACGTGGATCTCCCAGGCACGGGCAGCCCGGGGCCTGAGTGAGCACCTCTGAGTGTCTGGCCCAGAGTCGGTGCTGAGTGAGACCGATCAAGCAGCGCCAGCCAGTAAAACCCACGCGGCGTGAGCTTCCTGTCCTAACTGGGTGCCCCAGCCCGAGTGGCTAAAACAACAGACACTTCTGCTCCCAGGGTCCTCAGGGCAGAGCTCTGGGATGCAGCTGTGGGCAGGATGGCCCTTCCGAGGCTCTGAGGACCTTGTCCCGGCCTCCCGGGGGCAGCTGCCATCTTTGGGGTTCCCTTATTTGTAGATGCATCAGGCAGCCTCTGCCTTTGCATGCACATCGGATGCTACCCCACGCGTGTTCACATCCAAAGCTCCCTTTTATGAGGGCACAGTCATTTGGAAGAGGGATCCCCACCCCCCAACGAGGTGAACTATCTCAACCCGTCATGGACCCTTCTTCTAAATGATGGTGGCTAGGAGTGCAGCCCAGGAATACGGATCACTAACCGTCTCCGACTGCTGCGGACCCTCTTTCCAAGGGAGCTCTGGGGTGCAGGGGACGCTGCTGCCAGCAAGGCCCCGCTGGGATGCTCCCCTCCCTCTAAAGCGGGCCACTCTGAGGCTGGGCACTGGCCCGCCGCGCCCTGAAGCCTGTCTCATCCGCCAACTTCCAGAGGCCGCCGCCTCGTGAATTACACACCACGCAGACGTCCGGCCAGCGGCTTGAGCATAAAGCGTGAGAAACAGAGGAGAGCATTCTGTGTCGTGGTTTTGTAAGGTTTGAAAAGCGATTTAAAATAATTTTAGGTTGTCCTGGGGTTGGTGAACAGTGTAATAGGCAATTTGAGAAGGCGAAGTTTTTAAACTGAAAGGTTCTGCCTCCTTGTTTCTAATTTTTAGAAACATGATGGATGTCAGCCGTGAGGTTGGGCCGACGGCTTCTGGGAATGATTTCCCAGCTTGTTCGGACCCAGGCGGGGACGCCGCGGGGAGGGCAGGGAGGGCCGTGGCCACATGCAGAGTGAGGACGGCTTCCAGTCTTCAACTGGAAACCTGCACCCGGCCTCCCTCAGCTAACCTCAATCCCGTGAGCAATCCGAAGGCCGTGCTGAGTGGACCGAAAACTTTCCCGGTGTGCAACTCACTCTGGAAACCAGGGTCGGACGCGTGAGGGATTGCTCGCTAAACGCGGACGGCAGGCGAGGGGCTGCAAGGTCGAGTGAGGTGACCTGCGAGAGAAATGAGGTCAGGGTCCTGTGTGACCATGGGGTCAGGCGTCCCGGCAGCCGTGCGGGGGAGGGGCTGTGTGTGTTGGGGGTGGGGAGAGGGCTGTTGGGAAACCGGGTCGTAGTGCTCTGCCACCGCCCCGCCTGCCTCCACTCTCCGCCGGCCCCAGCTCCTCGGGAGATGCGGTGGGAGGGCCGTCGCCACCATGGGGAGCCAGATGGGCCCCGTGCCTGCTCCCCAGAGGTGCAAGCCATGACCTCCGCCCTGCACAGGCCTCCTGCCATCCTGGGGATCAACCATGTTCCAATGGTAAGCTGGCACCTCTCTATGCTAGGTAGCCCAGCGCTTGGGAGATGCCTGGGCACAGCCTGTTGGGCCAATCACAAGAGCTCCAGGGCCCCCTCTGTCTGGTCTTTCTTGGAGGGACTCAGCAGGCAGGCAGTCTTCTGGCATGAGCACCGCTGGGCTAGGAGTGGGGCTCACCTAGGCCCAGGGACAGGGAGGCACCTGGGCTCAGGGACAGGGACTCACCTTTCCTCAGGGACATGAACTCACTTGGGCTCAGGGACAGGGATGCATCTGGGCTCAGGGACAGGGTCTCACCTGGCCTCAGGGGCATGAACTCACTTGGGCTCAAGGACAGGGACTCACTCACCTGTGCTTGGGGACAGAGGCCCAGCTTTTTTTCCCAGTGGCCACTCCGTTCTGCTGTGGACACCCAGCAAGGTGCACGGTGAGCAAATGCTTGGAAGGGGCTCCCTGGGGCATGTCGGGGGCCGGGATGCCGGGCGAGCCCCTCCTAGCCCTGGTCTTTCCTGTGCTCGGGTCTGAGTGGTGCATGGGAACCTCACCTTGCTTTCTGTTTGGCTGAAATTCATTAACTGCCAGGAAATCATGGATTTCCAAGCACAGCTTTTTCCGTAGCCTTTTGCTTAGCAGAGAAAATCAAATGGGGGCAAGCAAGTAATGAGAAACAGCTCCCAAAGAGTTTGCTCAAGTGCCGGGCTGTCTGACGGTGGGCGTTCTGCGGAGGCGACTCCGATGCCCACGAGGGGTTCCCGCCAGGTGCCACCGGCCAGGCGCCAGGTGCCCTCGGAGGTTTGCTGCGGTGCGTGTGGACAATTCTGGCAAGGAGAGCCAAGCGCCAAGGCCCATCCAGGCGAGGCTCCCACATGCTGCCAGGTGACGAGCTGCTTTCGCTAAGCCCACGTGGTTTGGGGGAGCCCTTTAAATGAGGCCTTTTCAGGAATGCAGCCCCAGGGAACTGCTCATGAAGGGGACAGTCCCTTGCACCAGCAGTAACCATGGCTGCTCTCACCTGCACATGGGCCCTGACTCCCGGACCCATGAGGTTGAGCCGAATGCCTGCCTCCCATCACCCCGGGACGATGGCTGGGAAAGGGAAGCATAGCAAGGCCTGGGGCCTGGCACAGGTGGGGAGAAGCCGGAGGACCGACCCAGGTGAGGTTCTTTGCCTCTCTGAGCAGCCCCACGGTTCTCACGGGTGAACTGGAATTGCCGCGAAGCTAACTGAGTCAGGTGCTGGCCGCGCGCCCAGTTCAATTACTCTGTCCTCATGACGGCCTGTGAAGCAGGTGCTGTTGCTATCCCTGCCGCAGAGACGCTGCCACAAGGCCCAGAGACTTCAAGGCACTTGCTTGAGTATGCACTGTGGACACCATCCAGTAAGGTTGAACATGCACCCTCCAAATGCCCTCCCCAGAAGGACTCCAGGGAGACAGTCCGGATCGCACCTGGCAGCAGGGAAGGCTCAGCTGGGGCTGGTCTACACTGCTGCTGCTACTACCACCAGGGAGCCTGAGAAAGCGATTTTTCCAACAATATGATCAAGAGAAAAATAGAGGAGGAGGAGCCAGGCCTCCAGCCTGTACACAAAGCCCAGCAGTTGCCCTTTACGTGAGAGGAATTTCTGAAAACGACCGTATTAGAAGCCAGTCCTGAAATCCGTCATCAGCAGAAAGCTGCTCCCAATTTTCTGGGGATTCAGGCCTGCAAGGGAGAGCCTCAGGGTTAGGAAAACTGGGGCTGGAGGAGGTCCCCGTGCTTGTCACCAGGGTCACATTTGGGCTCAGGTGCAACTGGGGCCAAGGGCCTCCCAGTCAAGAATCCTGCCACCGGCGAAGAAGGCGCCACCCAGAGCCCCCTCCCAGCGTGGCTGTGGCACCGCCCCTGCTCCTGCGCAGCCATCCTCCCACCCCCACCCCAGCCCCTACCAGCATCCCACAAGTGGGCAAGTGGTTACTTCCAATCTTGCAACACCCACGGTGGAAGGAACAGGTGGAAAGATTGTTGAGACTTGTAAATTAGTTGCTAATGAGGAAAATTAGGAAATTTGCTGAGGCATAAAAAATGAGAAGTCCAGAGAAAGAAGACAAATGGAGCCGTCGCTATTCCCGCCCCACCCCCGCCCCTCGCCCTTTCAAACCCTGGTTTAGACCAGACCCAAATACAGACCTGACGCCTGGGTTAACGCAAAGAAATTGCATTAAAATGTAGAGGTGATTAATTGGATTAATGTGGAAAAAATGGTTAAAGTATGTCAGGGAAAGAGGAGGGAGCGGGGCCCCCTGCCACCTGTCCGCAGGTGAGAAGCCCTGGCCTGGAGCCGGGGGTTGCTGCCCACACCCCTCCCACCTGCGCTGACCCCGTGGCCCTGCCCAGGATGCGGGTCCAGGACCAGTGTGAGGGGGACGTGGGGCTGTAGCCTGTAGGCCAGTGAGTCAAACAGACATCCCCACCCCTGTAAGATGGACGTCCCAAGACCCTGGGGCGTGCGGCCGCTGGGTGCTCCAGCCTCTCCTTGGGAGGCTTGCGGCCCATCCCGTGTGTGGCCTCGGACACTTTGAGCCTCAGCTGGTCCTGATGCTAAATGGTGCCATGGAGGTGCTGTGTGGATTTTCTGCTGTTTCTTTTCAACAAAACCCATGGTGTGGAGCCTCAGGAAGAAACTAACCTCATAAAAAGTTGACTTCTAAGAGCTTTGCATTCGGCCCCCACCGTTCTGAACACATAGGGTTGGAAGACACTCCTGGGCTGCCCCGGAGCTCAAGGAAACACCCACGGTTGCCATGGATCCCAGTCCCCAGCGGGTCTCCTGAGGCCTGGGGTCGGGAGACACCACACACAGGTAGGAGTGCAGGCCGAGGAGCTCCTGGGCCCTGGGTTTGAATCCAGCGACACCCTCTCCCGTACACAACCTGGGGCAGGTCCTGGCTTCTCTGTGCCTCAGTTTCCTGAGATAATAACAGACCTAGCCCCACGGCTGTGTGCTGAGGAGCAGATTATCCCTGTCACCTCCCCGACAAAGAGGGTGACAGAGGAAAACAAAGAAAAAAAATGGAGCCCAGGCCCCAGGGCCCCCCAACACCTGCAGCCTGCACCACTTCCACCGTCTCTGGGCTTCCGCGCGCCGTCATGCTTTTGAGGGGCAGGCAGGAAGGGCCGGGCGCCCCACAGCCCCTGGTTCCCCTGCGAGCCTCGGGTGCTCTCCCCTGGCTGCAGTGTCCACGGGCCGAGCTGGGGTCAGCGGTGAGCTAACGCCTTTGTCAGGGTGATTAATAGCGGAGGGACTGTCGTTAATTCACTGCCTAATGACTGCGGCCCGCGCGCTCTGAGTAATCGGGTGATGTATGCGGCCCGCGCGCACCTCGTGGCAGAGGTGAAAATCATTTCGACAAGTCAAATATTGTCACGGGGAACAAATGGCTCTCCCTGTTAATAAAAATTAATGAATTTTTTTCTTTCTTTCTTTTTTCTCCTCGCCGCTGGCCTGCTAAATGAACCTGCAGGGCGGCTGAGCGCAGACGGGCTGGGACGAGTTAAGTGCTTGATTCGATGGTTAAAACTATGGACGTCTTCATCAGCGCAGGCGCGGCCAGTGGGCCAGGGTGGCCTTGCACCTGCAGCCTGGCCGCTTCCCCCAGGAGTGTCTGCAGGCCCTTCCGGGGTGGGGGTGCAGAGGCCCAGGCTCTCTGGCCCGAGGGTGGTAGGGCAGCTTCAGAGGGCTCTCCCCATCTCTCCACTACAGCCCCACTACCGTGTGGGCAGGAATTAGGGAGCAGAGCCAAGTAGGTTGGGACTAGGTGGTGGGCAATGCGTTTATCCAGGGAGGGCCCTCCTGGCCCAAAGAGCCAGAGCCCACAGTGACACCAGTGTCCCCAGGAGCATCTGGGTGGCCCCCAGCCCCCACCCTGGCTGCGAGGGGCGGGGAATCAGGCCTCAAAGACCTCAGCCTCAGCAGCTCCCCACCCCCACTCTGGTGGGAGGCCAGGCCAGGGCAGCGAGCCAGCCCGCCTCTGTGCCCAAAGGAGGCGGGGCCCAGGGGTGCAGGAGAAGGGAGGGCCCGCACCCACCACTGGCAACAAAGCTGTCCCAGCCACCTCCTTCGCCAGGAAGGGGAAGCACAGGAACACAGACAGTGCCCTTCCCACCCCACCCCCACCCCAATGGACACCCCCAGTTCTCATCCCAGCAGCCGGGGCTGTCGGGAGTCCACAGCCTGCTCTGTCTGCAGTGGCCGTGGTGGAGGAGGGCCCCAGAGAAATGTGTGTTTTAGCTCCCAGAGCTAGGGCTGATGGCGCCGGCCCAGGCGAGGCATCCTCCCCAGCCTACCCTGGCTAGAGAGCCCCCACAGCCTCACTGCAGCCCCTAAGAGAAGCCTGGGGCAGGGGCACCCCATCCCAGCGGGACCAGGCAGACCTGCACCCTCTGGACTGATGCGCAGCCCTCGGGAGCCCTCTCTCCCTCTTGCTCCCTCCCCGATTCTTATTTCAGGACCATGTTTGTTTACTTGAGGCGTGTCTCGCTCTGGCCTGTGCATGGCAGCCACAGGCCCAGTTGGTAGGAACTAAAGAGATAAATAAGTCTATAAATAGTTTGGTGGAGGTCGGCCGTCACGGCACTTGCTCAGCATTTAACCCCTTGTTCCTCCTCCCCGTTGTCCGGGCAGAGCCAGGGAAAGGGAAGCAGAGAACAGAAATCTCCAAGTGTGTTTTGTTTTCTGAGCGAGCCCCAGCTGAGTGCACTTTGTCTTCGCGTGGCTTGGCCTGCGGGTTGCATCCGCCTCCAAGCCCTCAGTGTCCCAGGTGATCCTGCAGCAGGCAGATGTGGCCGTCCCGGGGCAGCTGGCCATCCCTCCCTTGGCCCTCGGTGTTCCACTTGAAGCTTCCGAGTTTGCAGAAACACAGCTGCGTGTGTTTAGGGGCCCTTCCCCAAATCCACTCTGGCTGCAAGCTGAGCTGCCTCCTGTCCTGCCCTCCTTGGGCTGGCTAGCCCAGGTCCCTCTGGGTTCTGGTTGGCTCCATGGGGCCTTTCCTTCCTCTTTCTGGAAAGACCCCGGGACTCCAGAACACCTAAGCACCTGGCTGAGCCTCCAGGAGGAGCCTGAGGAAGCCTCCATGTGAGACGTGACCCCAGTCTCCGTGGCTGCCCAGGTCTTCCACCAGCCAGACCCTCTTACAGCCCTGCTGGGATCAGGGCCTCCTGGACACAAAGTCCTGGAGCAGCGACCCCAGCCCCAGGAGCAAGCCCCCACCTCTGCCCTGATGGGGGAGCTGCAGTCCCTTAGAATGGGGTCCCCATTGTGGGAGGAGCATCCCTAGACCCAGCAGGAGGCTGTGAGGTGCTCCATGATGCCCCTGTGATGCCCTTATGCTGCTGTGGGTCCTGTGCTGCCATGCCAGCTGCCCGAGGTGTGGAGCCGACTGGCGATCAGGGCAGAGGTGGGGTTGGGGACAGCATCACCCACTCACATGCAGGTGAGGGGCAGGGCTTGTGGCTTTGAACTTCCCCCAGAGTCTTCCAGGTTGGATGTGTGCCTGTTTTACAGAGGAGGAGGCTGAGGTCCAGAAGGCGTCAGAGGCTTCACCCCAGTCCCACAGTACACAGGCTGGAAGGAGCCCCCGCCCTTGCCTATAGGACCGAGAGTCAACCAGGGTGGAGGGGGAGGTCAGTCTCTCCTGCCTTCCAGAGAACCGGAGAGTGGGGCAGTGGGGCTGCTGAGAACCTCGTCCCACTTGGAGGGATAGCCTGTGGTCTTTGTTGATTCTGAGAGTACGCAGTAGATTCAGAGGGTACATGCATGTTCATGGCGTGTGCGTCACAGTAGCGAAAACGTGGAGACACCCGAGTGTCCCTCCACAGATGAAGAGATAGGCCACAGGAAGCCTGCACCTGCATGGAGTATTACTCAACCCTCAAAAGGAAGGAAATTGTGACACACGCCACCACCTGGAGGAATCTCGAGGGCATGGTGCTAAGCTAAGTAAGCCGCTTGTGAACAGGTGAATACTGCATGATCCCACTTACGGGAGGTCCCTAGAGTCATCACATGCAGAGGGGCAGAAAGTAGCATGACGGGTGCCAGGGGCTGGGGCCGGGGGGGATGGAGAGTGAGTGTCGGACAGGGTAGACTTTCTCCTTGGGAAGCTGCAGGCGGCCTGGAGATGGGTGGTGGGTGCTGTGAGGGGAGGGAGGGTGGGTGTCCGACGGGACACTTTCTCCCTGGGAAGCTGCAGGCGCTGTGGACATGGGTGTAGTGATGGATGGCAGCTCACAGTGTGAATGTGCTTAACGACACTGGGCGTGCACAGAAAATTACTGAAGGGCTACATTTTATGCTGTATGTATTTGCCCACAGTGTCACATTGCCAGGTCTCAGTCGTGGCGCTGGCGCTTGGAGCCAACACCCCCTGGCATGGGAGGGGTCCAGTGTGTGAACAGCACAGGCAGTGAAGGGTTAAGGAGAGGTACCCCGGTCTGGTCGCCCAGATGCTGCTCCGTGCAGGGCCGGGGAGCCTCGCTGCGATTCAGGAGGGAAACAGCGAGATTTCAGCAATCCGTGGACTACCTTGTTGCCCCCGGGGCTCGGGGAAGTGGTATATTAACCGAGGAATAAAGGAGAGGAAGAAAAAAGGCCCAATCACGTCTCTCTGAAACAAAGAGGCTTTTTACCAGGAACAAGGCTTGATAAAAATTACAGTGGCATCTCGAGTCATTCAGTGCCTGCCCGGGGCGATGGAGGCGGTGAGGAAATAGAGGATTCAGGTCTGAAATGGGAACGCCGCTGTCCCCGGAGCATTGCAGGGATAACTAATCGTCTTAGAATAATGCATCGGCTTTAAGTAGGGCCAGGTGGCCTGAGCTGCCCGTCAGAGGCCTCCGTGGCCCTTTGTGAGGGCCAGGCTCAGTTGGGCTGGTCTGGGGCGATTCCAGGGGCTGGGAGGGGTGTTCACGGGCAGTGGCTTCACGGACTCCAGTGGGACTCCGTGACGGCCTGTGCAGCACACCCAGGCCTACCCGCCTGCCCCCGAGACATGGGCTGCTCGCCCTTCCCCTGGTCCATGGACCCACTTCTCTCTGAGCTGCAGGGCCGGCCCCTGGGAAGGGGAGCAGCGGTCAGGCATCCTCCAGGCTGCGATGGGGCCGAGGCTCCATGCTCAGCAACGTGGCTCTTCAGGGCAGTTCCTCTTCCTGCTGTGAGCTTTTGTTCCTTCCTCTGTGAGATGGGGGCCCAACAGCCGGCTTCAGCTTCCTGGGGGGCCAGTTAGGGCCACAGGGGCTGGCAGGGAGGGTCTCGTGGTCTCAGCCAGGCCTGAGCTGTGGTCGCCTTGGTCTTTGTGTGAGTATCTTGGGTTTGTTTTAACAAAAGAGCACAAACTGGGTGGACTGCACACCCCACTCCCGAGGCCAGAGCACAGAGCCCGGCTGCGGACAGGGCCTTGCTGCCCCAGAGGCTCAGGGAAGAGCGCCCCGCTCACCTGTCCCAGCTTCCCGTGGCCCCAGGCGGTCCCTGGCTCTCAGCACATCTCTGCCTCTGTCGTCATACGGGGTCACCTGTGCCTGTGCCTGTGTCCTCCTCATCCTGTAAGAACCCTGGTCTCACTGAATTAGGGCCCACCCTAGTGACTTCACCTTAACTCGATTGCGAGGACAGTCCTTATTTCCAAATTGGGTCACATTCTGAGGCCCGGGAGTGAGGCTCCAAACTCACTTTTTGGGGTGACATCATTCAACTGTTATAGTCTTGGGAGCCGCCGGCCAGCCTGGGTGGCAGTGGGGGCTGGTGGAGGCTCCCCGAGTCAGAAGGCCGGGTCTGCGCTCACCTGCGCGGCCACCCAGACAGGCCCGGGAGAGGTTCTCAGTGCATCTCCTGCCACGCTGTGGACTGTCCCTGCCTCCCTCCACGTCTGTGACAGAGGCGAGTGTGTGTGAAGGTCGCCAGGCCAGGGGGCTGCATCTGCTCAGGACCGGGGAGACAAGGCAGGAAGCCCCACTTTGTTGAGGGAGTTCCTGTGCCTTGGTGGCTCCGAGAGAGCTGGGAGTCTGTCTCCAAGGCCAGGCTCTCCCAGACCCTTATGACAATTCAGCTCATCAGCCCTGCAGCTGGGGTCAGCGTTCCCAGTCCCTGTGGGCCAGGTCCCGGGTGCAGGTTTGGATGGAAACGGCGATGGATCGTCATTAATATTTAGCATGTTTGCAGAAAGAGCTTTCTCAGTGCTGTTCACCTGCCTCGTTAGAGCGGCCTCTGCGTGCTGGGCGCAGACGCTACGGAAGGCAGTGACGATGACTCCCAGGGCCACAGGGCGGCCTCCGCCCCGGCTGGTTGGGAGGTGGGACCGGTGGCCAAGGCTCCTTGTCCGTTTCCTGGAGTTAGGACAGTTTTGTTCTTGTCTCGAAGCCAACATCCAGGGCGAAGGGAGAAGCTACTGCCTACAGCACATGGTTTTAAAGACAGAAGAACAAGATACAACTCCATTGGTTCCCACGTTTCTTTCTCTAGCAAACTATTTTTGGGAAGGGGATCGTCAGGATGACCCTGCCTCTCCGGAGCCCTCCCCCTGCAGAGGGGCCTTCTGCTCGCCAGGTCCCACTCTGCAGAGATGCAGGTGCACAGAATCCCCTGTGAGGAATGGGAACACCGTATTTTTTCTCTAGCAGTTGCTCCGTGTGTGTCTGCCCTCCCTGATCAGCTCGCACAGCCGCAGCCTGCCTGATGCTCCTGCCACTCCCTCTCCCTGTTTTGTGCAGGGGGAGGGATGACCCTTCACAGCTCAGGGGGGACTCTTAGGCACCCAGACAGGGGAACTTTCACCACCAGGGAAGGAAAGTCAGAAGTGGGAGTGAGGGTCCTGCCTTCCACCTTTTCTGTTAGAACTGCCTTCTGGGTTCCCCTCACCCTTATCCATCCATCCACTCACTTATCCATCCATCCAGACATCCTCTTATAAATCCATCCACCCATCTACCCATTGATTCACCCACCCAGTTATTCATCCATTCATTCATTAAGCCATCAGTGCATCCATTCAGCTACCCATTCTTCCTTCCATCCATCCATCCACCCATCCATTTATCTATCCAGTCAACCATCTTCCCATCTATCCCCTCATCCATCTACCCAGACATTCATCCACCTATCTATGCATTCATATACCGTCTGTCCATCCATCCCTCTATCCCCTTATAAATCCATCCACCAGTCCATCCCCCATCTGCCCATCTATTCATCAGTCCATCCATCCATCCTCCATCTATTCTTCCATCCACCCATCCATCCCCTTATAAATCCATCCACCCATCCATCCCCCACCCACTCACCCATTGATTCACCCACCCATCCATTCATTCATTAACCCCTCATGCACTCATTTATCTATCCATTCTTTCTTCCATCCATCCTTCCACCCACCCATCCATCCACCCTGCATTCATGCACCCATTCATCCGTCCATCCATTAACCCATCTAAGCACTCATCCATCCATTTTTCTTTCCACCTACTCATCCATCCATGCCCTCATCCATCCGTGCATTAACCTGTCCACCCACTTGTGCCCATCCACTTACCGTTTATCACTTATCCATGTATCCATCCACCATCTGTCCGTTCGTCCACCCATCCATCAACTCATCCATTTACTGTTCACCCATCCATCAACTCTCCATCCATTCATAAATTCATCCATCCACCCGCCCACCCGTCCATTCATCTATTTACCTCTCGATCTATCAATCAACCGTGTATTCACACTCCCACCCATACGTCTTCTGCTGGACGTGACGAGGGACATTACTGAGTGCCAGGGAACGCCTTCAGGTGTTCTGTCATTGTAGGGAGAACACGAGGTCTTAGAGTGGCAGTTGAGAACCAAAACCAAGACTGAGCAGCTCCCAGCTCGTTCCTGCCTCACTGTGTGGCCTTTAGAAAGTCGCTCACTCTCTCAGCTTTGCTTCTTTGATGTATAAACTGGGTGCGGTCACAGCTCTGCCTTCGCCTTAGGACTGCTGCAAGAATGAGCTGGACCACCGTACCAGCTGCGTGCTCTGTGGCCCAGTCAATGTCCGGCCACCAGGCAGTCCCCAGGAGAGCGAGCCAACGTCAGTGCTCTAGCGTCTCATTAGAGGCTGACAGCTGCAAAGTTACTCCTGGAATCATTCTAGACTCGAACAGCTGTGTGGTCAGCCGGTGGGGGGGACTGTGTTTCCTCTCAGTCCGGCGGTGATGGAGGATTCTCCGCCCTGAAGCTTTGCCTCTGTTTGTAATCACATTGATACATTGGCAGGAACTGATCAGTGACTTAGATACTGCTTTGGATGGGCCAGGTGAGACTGAACGCAACCTGAGTCCCTCGCACCCTGAGGTGGCCTTCAGGGAGGAGGAGCTACCTCGCGCTGGGTCCTGCCTCTTCAGAGCAGGGTGGCACAGCTCCTTGGAGGAAGGCCCTTCCAGCAGATGCCAGGCCATGGTGTCTGGCTGCCTCTGGGAAGGAGGCTGCAGTTAAAAACGGACTTGCAAGGCTCGGCCAAGGCTACGTTTTGTAGAAGCCATGACCTGGCGTTCGGTTTGCTGGGGGTGGCTCCTCCCCCTGCCAGCGATGCCAGGGGAGAAGAAGGTGAGGAGGGCGCAGCAAGGGTTTGATCCCCTCACACCCAATAAAAATGCCTTTCGGGAGAGAAAGCAGTTGTGGGGCGGTTTAGACCTCAGGCCTTTAGAGACCGCATCTCCACAGAAAGGCGAGGGGCGGCTCAGACACGGTCCTTCCGAAATTCCTGGTGAATCTCCCCTCCCTCCCACGAGCCTCTGTCTGCCGCCCTCACCCCACAGCCCCGGCCAGGTTTGCAGAACAGATCCCAACCAGGACCGAGCTCTGCAGGGAGGTGGTCGGTTCTTCGACAGCCACGGCTCCACGGGAATGCTTCGGGCGGGGAAGTGCGTTGCTGCGCTGCCGGAGGCTGGGGCTCTCCGAGGCTGCGGGTGCCTTTCTCCGGCCAAGTGGCCGATGTGTGGACTTACTGAAAAGCCTCAGGGTCAGGGCGGCGTTCCGTCCAGATTTTCGGGGTGATCCTTGGACGTTTATGGAAGTCCTAGTTCCCTCTGTGTCAAACCTAATTTCCCCTGGACGCATGTTGTCACTTGGCCCTTCCCTATCTGTCCCCACCCCCTACTTGCTCAAGCCACAGGTTGGTTCCCAAACTCGAGGGCCCTGCTCCCCGAGGGCACCCCTCCTGGAGACTTTGCTACAGCACACGCCCCGCCCCTGGGTCAGCAGGCCTCGCTGGGCCCGTGAATTGCAGCTCTAGAGACTCCAGTGGGGCCTGAGGGCGGGGGACTCCACTCAGACTGCTGAGCTACAGGGAGTGACACCCACAGTGGGGTCCGCCTGACCTCTAAAACCTTCCGGTCCTTCCACGCCCTGCACACCTTCCCCAGCCCCCCCGGGGTGGCGCTGTGCCTGTGTTACAGAAGCATGGCCTTTTACGGACCTTGAGGCCTGATGTTACCGTCGGGGCTCGGAGGAACTCAGACAAACCCCATCCAGGGCTCTCCCTCGTTTTGAAGTTGCCCACATGGTGCCCACTGCACACATGCCCTCTGCCTACACTCCTCTGCCCAGTGGTTGTAGGGGATGCGTAGCAGACCCCAACCGTAATAAGGGGGTCTGCCTGCACAAGGGTGAGGTTGAGGGGCCGCGTGGCAGGGCCAGGGCTGGGTGCTGGGGGCAGGGAGACTGGACTCGGGAGCTGGTGTGGCTCCAGCCCTCGGCCCAGCCCCTCACTGGGGATGACAGGCTCCTTCACCCCCCATGCCTCTGTTTCCCCAGCTGTACATGGGCAGCTCCCCTGACGAAGGAGCACAACCTACCCCTGGAGCCAGTCACTCTTTGGTCCACATGGCTCGGTGCGGGCACCTGAGAGACTGACGCCACATCCGTCCCGACACTGGGAAACAGGCTGAGAAAGTCTGTGGGGTTACAGATCCATCTGGCAGCATGAGGGAGAGAAAAGGGCCCCCAAGCGCCCACCCGGCTGCCAGCCTGGACTCAGGGCATCCAGGCGCACCACTGTGGTGCAGATTGAAGGGGCTGTCTGCCCTTGAGGCCGGCACCTGCGTCCAGGGGCCTCGCTGGCCTTGCCCTGCTCACCAGGCACTATCCTCCTTGGGGGCTGTGGAATAGTCCAGGGTCATCTGGCCCCCAAGTGATCTCGAACAACCTTTTCTGGTTACAGAGACGGTTCCCAGAGCCCCGACAGCTGTGGCCTGATGGACCTGCAGGAATTCAGGATGGGGGTGGGGGAGACCCTGCTTTCCCAGGTCCCCTTCCCACCACGGGGACCCTCCCCAGGGAGCTACTGCGTTTGTTTGCTCCATCATTGTGAAGAAATGAACACATGACAAGGGTCTTAGTGTCTGCTGCAGAGAATCGTTCCCCCCAAACTTTCTGGTTCCTTCCCTCTAATACTTTTGACCTTATGTTTTCTGAAATCGACATTTCAGGGAGCTACACCACACGGGGTCCCCTTGTGCTTCTCAGCTGGATCAGGAGCACTCACTGCCACCCCAACAGTGTTTTCTGTAGTTCCTGTTTTTTTTAAAGCAGCTCCTCCCATCCCCAGGCCAAGACGGTACCTCTGAGCTGGGCAGGAGTCAGAGCTGGGTATGTTCTGCTCCACTCACGTAGCAGAAGGAATCACATACCCATGTGCACACAGGTGGAGGACAGAGCCATGGATTTTTGGAGCCCGTGCCCTTTTCACTGAGATGTTTCTCAAAATCACGTAGCTGCTCATGCAGGTGTAAGAAATGCCACATAGAGACCAGCCTGCCCTTGGCGCAGTTCCCCACTGTGGGTCACATTTTGGGCATCTCCAGGACCGCATCTTGGCCCCACAGAGAGGTGTGTAGCTGGGCAGGACCGAGTTCCCATTGGGCCCGTGGGCCGCAGAAGTTAAGACTCAGGCTCGCATCAGGAGGCCCCCAGGGAACCCATGTGGGGCCTGGACGAGGGCAGCCAGGGGCAGCCAAGCGCCATCTGCCGCCTTGCCCTTGAGGGAGGGATGGAAGGGGGCCCGAATTCCAGCCTCTCACCCAGCAGACGGGAGACCCTTCCTCCTGACAAGTCTCCAGACAGAAGACAGTGGCTGGAAACCCAGAGGCTGCACAAGGCAGGGGTGGCTGAGGTCGCTCTGGACACCTTTGCAGGTTCCCACCCGGGGACTTCTGCTTCCACACGCAGTCACATGCTTCTACACACAGTCACATGCTTCCACTGGAGTCACATGCTCACAGATGAAGTCACGTGCTTCCACACGCAGTCATGTTACACACAGTCACACTCTTCCACATGCAGTCACATCCTTACACAGTCACACCCTTACACACGCAGTCACACACTTCCACGCAGTCACATGCTTTCACACAGGTGCGCACAGATGCTCATGTGCACACACTCCCAGGCTGCCCTTCCCTGCCAGCCTCCACACGTTGCCTCTTTCCTGCCCAGTGGGGCCTGCGGGCCTCATGGCTTCTCCTTAAAACCCCACCACACGGTGACAGAGGGAGTGCAGCCAGGCAGATGCCAACTCTGAAGAACCCCCTCCACTCCCTCTGGCCAAGAATCTGGGCTGCAATCTGCCTGTCCCTGCCACAGAGCTGCCCAGAGGGCAGGCTTCAGGGAAAGGGTCGTGTTGATAATCACCCTCTGAGGGCACTGCTCATGTGGCCGGGGCCAGCCCCGGGTGGGCGACGGCGAGGGACCCCCTGTGGGCTGTTGGGCTCCTGTGCTGGCTGTCTCAGCACCGTGGTCCTGATCTGTGGCCTCCTCTCTCTCTGCAGACCCTGAAACCCTGGCCAAGCTTTGCACTGTAGACATGGCTCTCTTGGGAGATGGTGGGGCAGCCTCTGTTCTGAGCTGATTTCCTAGGCTGGGTGAAGGGAGCAGAAGACTCCCACCGTGAGGCTGAAAGACTCAGCCCTAAACCAAGGATCACGGTGGAGCCTGAGGGCAGTGTGAAGGCTGAGGCCACCGTGGACTCCCAGCCGGCTCAGTGTCTGTCCCAGCCCGGGAGAGCAGCAGGGTTTCGTCGCCTCCCTGACTTGTATTATGAGATCAAATGGCGATGGCTCCTACGTGTCTGTGACGAGACTCAAAGCAGGGCCTCTCCGTGAAGTTCCCCGAGAACACAGACGGCTGGAACTGGCAGCTTGGCAGGTGCTTCACGGGCAGGCAGGGACAGCCTGGCCCCTCCTGAGCTCCCTGCACCCCATTCCCCTCCCTGCTTTCATAATTCTGTAGGTCTCCCCATAGAAATTCTAGGAATGATGGCCTTGGGACCCTGGAACGAGACCACGGCAAAACCCAGATAAAGGACATCAGGTCTCCAGGGAGCCGTCGTCTGCCGTTACCCTGACTGCACCTCCTAGCCCTGCACGCTGACCTGCGAGAGTGCCGGCCAGCAATGCGTGCCCCTGTCGTGGAGGCCTTGGTGGTTGGGTCTGGGGACCTCAGTGAAAAGACGCCCACATCCAGAACAAGCCTGTCCATCGGGGCAGAGGACCGGTCAGGCTCCTGACCCGGGCTGACCCTCTCCCGGGGCGTCCTGACTGGAGCCCAGGGCTGAGGAGGGCTGAGCCTGATCGCTGGTCTCTGGCTGCCCCGGGCACCCTGGAGAGGGAGCGATATGTGCCTGGCCTGCCGAGGCCTCCCCGAAGGCTGTCTGCCTTCTCTCGGCTTTCCAGACAGTTCTCTGCACCTCATTTTCTCAAAACGTTTTCTGTACACTAATTACCCCTCCTCTCACCCACCCCTGAAAGAAGAGCTCCCTCTCCCCCAGCAGCAGGGACAGCAAAATGAGACGGGTTTTTTCTGGAGGCTGTGGGCAATCGCTTAACCCTTGTGACCGCCGGGGACGGGAGGCCGGGGGCCCCGAGGCACAGACCTGCCTTTAATCAGCAGGAAACACTACCTTTCTCTCCTAAGCTGTTTGCTGGGCTAGTAAATCACGCATGCTCTGAAAGCGTTGATTTTCCTCCGGTATGTCCGGGGTTTTGGGAAGTGGAATTCAAACAGCCAACGTCATGTTGTGCACGGAGCCCTGCCACGGACACGCACTTGACGGGGACACTGCCCCTCTCTGCGCTCCAGCAGACCTGTAGAGACACCTGGGGCTCTAATTCCTACTTGGCCTTCGGGCAGGAGCGCCCACGCCGGAAAGGAGTTAAGGAGTGAGCGCGGGGAGCTCTGGCTTCCAAACCCGACTTTGTTTGCGAGCTCCGAGCTCCGAGCGGCTCCCAGTTCCAGATAATAAGATGGATGTTAATTACCCCCCCCCAATTTACCTTCGTGCTGCACACAGCCGGTGGGGGGGTGTTCTTTCAAAGCTGAACAACTTCAGGTCTTTCGGGTGGAGGAACTCTGCAGTTGCGCCTCTGAAAGCATCCACCTCGGTAATTAGAAAGGACCCGCTGGACACTTAAAACACAGTAATTACTTCTCTGAATGCTGATAAATTAAATAAGTGTTTTCCTCTCGACTTTTCCCCCCAAGACCTTGGTTTCTTTTGAAAGAAAACATTTTGTTACTCCTTGTGCTGATATGTTTACAACCAGTGTGAGGAATCTGAAGTCATTTTTCCTGTACTTAAAAGTTCTGGTCTCCCGAGAGGCTCCGGTTTCCCCAGCCAATGTCAGGGCGCGGGGCGGGGGCGAGGGGCGAGGGGCGAGGGCCAGCAGGTCTGGGGCCCAGTCGTTTTCATGGGTCTTCGAGGCAGCCACAGAAGGAGGGACAGCCACAAAGGCATCCCTCTAGATCTCTCTAGAGCAGGTCAGAGTGATGGAGCTCACCCCACCTCCTGCTCCTTCCCGCTGCTCCCCACCAACCCTTGCACCTGTCTTATTTATGTCATCGAGGCACAATTCAACTGCTGTAAAGGGGGCTATTCGGCATCACCGAGCTGTTCACCGAGCCGTGCAGTGCCCCCCTCTCTAGTTCCCAGACACCCCAGCACCCCAGAAGGAGATCTGGGTCACCCGCCCTCCCCCACCCCAGTCCCCAAAGTCTCCCATCTTCGTCTGTCTCTGGGGGCCTGTGCTGGGTGGGTGGTCTAAATGCCGCCAGGCAGGTATGAGCCTGCATCGGCTTCCTGCGTGGAGTGCCGCTATCTTCCTTGGCCACCTTCTTCCTTGGGGAGGGATGATACCGTCCACTCATCCATTCCCTCATTCTCCGAAGACGGACCTTTGGGCTGTTTCTGCCTCCTGGCGACTGTGAATCTGCCACTATGAACATTCACCTGCCCGAGTCCTGGTTTGTCTGCACTGGGTGGAGGGTGGAGTGGCCCTGGGGACTCCTTCTGGCCCTCCTCATCTCCCCCCACCCCGTGCCTCAGATTGCCCTCTGGTAGAGTTTCGGGCCACACACTCACACCATCTTGGCACCTGCCCTCTCTTAGGACGGACCCCAAAGGCCCATCGCAGACAGACAAGCTGGGCACCCTGCAATTGCTCAGTCAGGGCCCCATGACACGGATATCCGGGACCTCAGCAGGCCTGTTTCCAGCCTGCATTGAGATCATCAGGAACTTCCAGGAACCTCCCCAAGACCCAGTGGATGTCTAGGGCGGCCTAAGGGCAGAGCAGCAGCTCTGAGCACATTCCACAGTCACCCAGATTCTGAGTCCTCTCAGGGACTTAGGACTTCTGCTGTCCACAATTTCCAAGAGGAAATTCAGAATGTTCTGGAGCAAATATTTCACCATCGGCCAGCCCTGGGTCAGCTGCCACTTGTGACGGCTTCCCCAGCTGTGCCCAGGCTTGTGAGGCAGGCAGTTCCCCTAGGGCAGGTCCAGCCGGCGTGTCCTCAGGTGGCTTCAGGGGCCGGGGTGGGGGGAGACAGGGCACACTGGGCCATGCCATACCATCAGAAACATTGGCCCCAAGGGAGCCTGAAAGGATCCCGTCCTCTGGAGCCTCTGCCATCGAGTGATGGCGGCTTGGCTCAGGCTGTAGCAGAGGTGGCATCTCCCGGGCAGGGGTGGCAGCTGGGCCTTCTGGGCCCTGAGCACCCTTGGTCCCTGCTGGCGCTTGAGTCCCGGGCGCTCCCTGAGTCATACACACGGGTGGGCGTGTGCTGCAGAGGTTCACGCTGCCTTGTCTCCTTTAGGTGACGGTGACGTTGTAAATAATATGTATGAGCCTGACCGGGACCTGCTGGCCGGCCACAGCGCGGAAGACGAGGCCGAGGACAGCGCCATGTCGCCCATCCCCGTGGGGCCGCCGTCCCCCTTCCCCACCAGCGAGGACTTCACCCCAAAGGAGGGCTCGCCCTACGAGGCCCCGGTCTACATTCCCGAAGACATTCCGATCCCACCAGACTTCGAGGTGCGAGAGTCCTCCATCCCAGGGGCCGGCCTGGGGGTCTGGGCCAAGAGGAAGATGGAAGCCGGGGAGAGGCTGGGGCCCTGCATGGTGGCGCCCCGGGCGGCCGAGGCGAAGGAGACAGACTTCGGATGGGAGGTGAGTGATCGCGCCTGAGCATGATTGATCACGGCCATTTATCTTGTGTTCAATCTATTTATAAAGCCGGGCTGAGCCGCCGCTGCCCGAGGCGGGAGGCGCGGCCGGAGAGAGAGTTCGCCTGTCACATTTCCCAGGCCCATTTTATCCCGAAGCTCCATGACGCTACTCAGAAAGCATCAGTGGTCCTCGTGGGCGCCGTCAGCCCTGTAGGCCACGCCCACCCTCTCCCGGAAATGTGTCTTTCATGAGCTCATGTCTTAAAACATTCCCTGCTTCCCGCAGGTCCTTGCTGCCATCGAGGAGGGGAAGGGAGATTAACTGAATGTCCCAGAACAGGCGGCCACACTTGGGGGCTTCCTTGCAGGTGGAGCAGGGTGGGGCGGCTCACAAATCACACCTGGTGGCTGCGCTGCCCTAGATGCTGCCTGCCCCGCCTGCCCCGGTCAGCCAGCGGCCTGAGAGCAGCACAGCTTCTCCAGTCCCAGGGGCACACGCCTCGTCCTGCCAGGAGGGACGGCTCGGCTGGCTGTTTAAATTTTCCCACCACGGTGTGACCGGCCTTGAGGGTCTGGGGCTGGCCTGGTGGACCTGCTGCAGGGGTCAGGAGAGAGGGCGTCCCTGACGGCTCCGAGTGGGGAGCACCCAGAGCGTGCTGCCCCGGCTGTGAGGGACACTAGGCCCGTGTCGGGGGCTGAGATCCCCCTCCCCCCACCCCACAAAGTATGCTTCCTGGCGGGTCCCAGTCTCTCTGCTGGCTCCAAGCAGCCAATTGTTGGCGGTGTTTTTGGCAGGGCTCGGGCCTGGGGGGAAGGTGGGAGCAGTGATTGGATTCCCCCGGGGCCTCCCAGCCTCCGAAGTGCCCTGAGGGAGGTGGAGTCCTTGTGGGCAAATGGCCCAAGCAGGGCAGCGGACCCCGAGACGGGTCGGGGCAGGGTCCTGGGTCTTGCCCACCTCCCATCCTGGCCACTTGTGGCTCTGGAGACGTCCCCAGCCAGCTCCGTGCCACACTCTCTGGTCTACCCAACTCAGATCAGCCCTGGGGAGGCTACTGTGGCCCCCGGCAGCCCTTGAGCACCTCCCCAGGGGTGGCGGCACTAAGGGGCATTTGTAAGGAGACTGACGGCCTGGGGGCCAGAGGCTGCCTGCACCCTGCAGAGCTGAGGGCATCCTCCCTGGGCAAGGAGACCAGGGCACCTCAGCAGCTCCCAGCAGGCAGATATGGTCCTCAGTAGCTCACAGAGTCCCACGTGGCTCCTTGCCCCAGACACAAGGGGACTCAGGAACTGTTCTCTGAGTGCCAGCTTAAAGTGCCCCTGCCTTTTACAGAACTGTGGGGGTCCCGGTGCCTGAAGAAACACTCGTGGCAGAGTCCGAGGCTGCCCAGTGGGATGGGCACTGTGGCTCTATAGGTGGCACCTGTGGACCGGCACATTTCCCCCCTCAAGAGGCAGAGGACAGTGTGTGACCCAAGGTCAGGTCACCTTCAGGAGCGACTGGCCAGGAGCCAGGGGTCCCGGTGAGACAGGAAGGGGAGAGTTTGGAGTTGATGCATCAGTGGAGGTGTGCCTGGCCTCATGGCTCTACAGACCCCTCACGGGACCGAGGAGAGCATTTTTCCAGCAACACTGGTCTGTGGCTGCGCAATGGAAGTGGCTTTGGCATATGTGGCCTGTCCCGCCCTGCCCCGCCTGGCATGTGGGAGAGGAATTCAAGGGTGTTTGCCCGTCACACTTAGAAAAGTCGGGACTGTTTAACTGGGAGGCGGCTTGTGGATGTGAGAGGGCCAGGGCCCCCGCAGGTAGCACTTTGGATGACCTTCAGGTGACTTTGTTCTTGCCTCCTCTGATACAAGTTTCTGTTTGCTTTTTGTAAAAGAAATGGCCAGTATCACAGGGTCCGCGCGGTGCCAGGTCCAGCGCAGGCTGTGGGGCTGCCTGTTGACTCTGTAGCGTGTTTGCCCCGGGTGTGTGTAGGTGAGGGAGCGCACTCTCACCACGGAGGCCTTTGTTCCACGGTGGACGCCTGACAGCCACCTTTCCTGCCAGCGTTCAACATTATTTGCTCCCCACCTCCGACACCCTCTGACGGGCTCCCTACGTGCCTGGCGGGGCTCTGCCACCTTGTTTTCCTTGAGAGGCCGGGCGCCAAGTCTCTTCCATCAGACAGGGCAGGGGGCAGCCATGTGCGTCGGTGCCTTCAGGAGCCGACCTCGGAACAGGGCGGGAAGCCACCACCTCCCGGTGAAGGAGCGAGAGGAGGAGTCGGGGTCCGGAATTAGGCCACACCTGGGTCTGCCCAAAATGAGCGATGTCCGTCCTTCAAGGAGGGTTCTCCCCGCCTCCAGCCATCTCACTTGGGGCCTTTGGGCAGGAAAGTGACGTCTTCCCCTTCAGTGGCCTCCCAGAATTTTCCATGTGTCCCAAAAGAGCTGACTGCTGTTTCCCTCTGGCTGGTGCCTCCCCCAAGGCGGGCCTGGAGAAGTGAGTCGCAGGTGCCCCTTTTTCTGTGGACTTCCCCCTTTTACCGACTGCCTGGCCGGCCTCTCAGTGCTGTGAACAGGGCCTGAGATGGGACGGGAAACCAGGCTTCAGGGCTGGGATCCCCCTGTAGTTCCAGGCAGGAGAGGGACCTTCTGCTAAGTCCCCTTCCCATGCCACTCGCACCAGCAAGGCGGCTCTGCTAGCCCTTCCCTCCGCACTCCTGCAGGGCAGGCCTGGGACAGGAAAAACTCGGGGGTCAGGGTCACGCCAGCAGGATCCCGGGTCAGGCCTGGGACGGCCCATACTTGCGTGTCATCCCCCGAGTCTCATGTGTATCATGGCTCCCCTTCACACTGGTAACTAAGTGTGGTGAATCAGTGCTTCGATTTTACTGTGATCTCCACCGTATTCATTGACTGAAAAAGAACAAGTAATGACATTTTAGGGACGATGACAAAATCCGAGAAGGATCGGTGTCATTTGGCCTCCCCGGGTGGGGCCAGCAGCGTGGTGTCGTGGCCACTCTGAGCTCGGAAGCAGGTTCCCCTGGCGGAGCGGGGTCTGGGAGTGGCGTGAGCGAAGGGACCTCGCCAGGCAGAGGCCCCGCAGGCACCGGTGTGCGTCTCTCCAAGGACAGGTTTGAAACAAAAGTCACATGGATTATTCTTACTGTCGTTTTGGGGCGCCGTGGAAGTCGTTCTCTTTCTCCTCTGAGAATAAAGTTCTTGTTCTGGACAAATCAACTGACGTGAAATGAGAAGGTCCTGTTTCCTTTTCTCTTGTTATTGCAAGAGACACGGTGCCAGGTCACACTTGGTTTCGGACTGACTGGGGCGAGTCGGGGCTCTTCCTTCTCTGACATGGGCCGATGTGGACGACACCGTGACCCCCTGCGGATGAGGGATGGGGCGGGCAGCACCATGAGGCACCCACGAGCTTCGGGTTCAAGCTCGTGGGAACTTTCCGTCCGCAAAGCAGGAGCGCGGTGGGCTCGGGAGCTGACTTTCCTCTGCCTCAGTTGCTGGTTCGAAGCCCGCAGTCCTTTTACACTGAGGCTGACGCTGACCGGGGAAGGCCGCCCCCTCCTCCCTCCGTCTCGTGTATTAGGAATAGTCGCTGACCAAACCCGCTTTGTTCCCGGGTGCTGTGGGGAACCCCGGGATGTGCCCTGAGTCACATGCCCCACCACAACCCGGGGGCTCACTCTGTGCATGGCTGCGTGTATGCTCCAGGTGTGTGGAAATCCCCTTGGGCTTCACCTCAGGGAGGGAGGTTTGAGGGGAGGAGCGCCCGAAGTTCCTGGCCCCTCCATCTGGATGCACACCGGCCTGCCTCCTCTGAAGCCCCTGCGTGGAGTAGATCACCCTGTGAAGGCGTTTCATCGCCCTGGGGTCTGCAAAAACAGAGATTTTGTTGAGTCATCATGACATTTATCATCGTGCTGTTTATTTTGCTAATTAAGAGGTAGCTGCCGGGTGACAGCCCCGAGGGAGGAGGCCGTGGGAGAGGCGCTGGGAAGGCCACCTGCCCCGGCCCAGCCTGTAGCTATGTGGCCGTGGTGCGGAGGCCTCGGGCCAGGGGGCGGGGCCGTGCAGGACCCCCAGGGAGGCACGGGGGGGGGGGGGGGGCACTTTTCTCCCCGCCTCGGCCGCTGTCTCCCACCCAAGGTCTGTTTGTTTCTTTGCTGACTGTGTCTCCCCAGAAAGGCTCTTGACGGCATCGTGGCCCCGCCCGTAATCAGAACACTGATGAGTAAGTGCGTCTGCCTCTGCTGAAGAGGCCAGGTGAAAAATGTTAATGTGAATTGACGGGTTTCAATTATTTGAAGAACGTACTCAAGTGGACCACCTCACCCCCGGTGTCAGTTACTGAATATTAATGTGTGTTTTTTTGTTCAATCAACAAATGCACTGTGTCAGCCAGGGCCTGTGGGAAGCTCTGGGGTCACAGGGGAACCAGCCCACAGGCCTCGGGCTGCACAGATTCTCCGGCACTACCACCACGGGACCCCCAGGCGGGTGGCTCCTGGGTCCTCGGGGCCCACTCAGGGTCTTCGACAGGGCCAGGACCTGCCAGTCTCCCCTGTGGACCATGAGCTACCCGTCAGCCAGAGGTGGGTGAGAGCAAGCCCAGCCAGCACTCTCAGAAGATGTCCACATTCGTAATACGGAATTATAATCCAAAATGCCCAGCCTTTGTGAGGAAGCAAAACCTCTTCTGTGCATGCAGGCCTGTCCACCTGTGCGTGTTTAGTAGCGGAGGCTCTTCTCTTCCTGAGTGGGAGAAATGAGAAGCCCATGTGCAGGTCCATTTTGGTCCCAAGTGATAGGATGACAATGAAGAGGGTGGGGGCAGCCCAGCCAGGCATCTGGCTCCCCGGGGCAGCAGGAGAGACAGTGCTGTAGGACGTCCGTCTCTGACATCACCGCACAAATGTCCATGATGGGCTTTTAAAGGCACCATGAGGCCGGCATAAAAAAATGCACCACCCAGACCAGCATTCCCATGTACCCGGGAGCACTGAAGGGCCCCACATGCTGAGACTCAGTTCAAGTTGAACTTGATGGCAGGAGGGACGATGGCAGATTTGCTCCAGGGTTCCTACAATGTGGCCAGGTCCACAGGGTAGGGTAGAGAATCATGTAGGCCACCCCTTGCCACACGCGAACCCCAGCCCCTTCTCCCTTCCTCCTGAGCGTCCTCTCCAGCAAATATTAACATGACTCACTGCAGGAGATTGTGTGTGAGCTTGCACACACAAATGCCACCCCCCACCACTTAGTTTTTACCTAAAGTCCTAGACAGGGCCTTGGTCTCTCAGGATGGGGGTCACCCGTGTCACCAGCCCGTCTGGACTTGACAGCTTTTGGAGCCGCCTGTCTTGGGGCATGCAGGTCGGGTGCCTGCAGGGTGCGCTTCTCTGGGAGACTGGCTGGATTTTGAGCTGGAAGGTCCTAGAGAGATGACTCCAGGGTCTGGATTAATGGCTGGGCTCAGGGTGTTAGACCCTGAGGGGTCAGCCCCTCCATCCAGATGTCATGCTCTGACCCGCTTATATTCTGACTGGGCAATCTCTTCATGAGGAAGGTGGGTTCAGGGCTGGGGCAGTAGGAGGTCCTATTGGAGGCCCCCCGTTTCTGCTGATTTCATGGCAGCAGGCGGGGCTTGGTGCTGGTGCAGGAGCTGGACTTACACCCCTCCATGGGCCCCAGGTTGGGGAACCGAGGTGAGCTTGGCTGTGGGTCTGAGCCCAGTGGGAAGTGACCCTGTTAGAACCAAGCCCCAGCTCTGGCCCAGGATGGCTTCTTGAGGTTCCTGGGACCCTGCTTCAGTTCCTCTAGGTCCCTGTGGCCTCTTGAGCAAACGGGAAACCAAGATCAGCACAGAGACAGACACATGCGGCTGCCCTGTTGCCGTCAAGACCCTTGGTGCTCAAGGTGTGGTCCCTGAGGCAGTGGCAGCCTCCCTGCAGGCTTGTTGGAAATGCAGAACCCTGCCCGCTCCGGGACACACTGTCACCTCGAGCAATTGAGCGAATTGCTGGTGGTTCTTGTGCACAACAGAGTTTAGGAAGGACCCAGCAGGCAGAGAGTGCCCAGCAGACGCAGCGGCTTATGAGGGGGCAGCTCTGGGTGTGCTATAGGCATCGGGAGAGTCCCCAGTATTCCCTGCAGCTGCAGAAGGATGCGCTGCCCCCATCTACCCTGCCTCCGGGGCTGACCTCCCGAGGTTTCGGGCTCCTTCCCGGCCCCCAAGGGGATGGGGCAGCAGCACCCACCAGTGCCAGGTCTAGCCATTCCTAGGAGGTCTCCAGGCTGCCTCATGGCTCTGGGATTCAGGAAGGAGGGGCATCCCCCAGCCCCCAGCACTGGTTTGAACCCCAAAGTGTTTGATGTAGCCCTCTGCAGAGGAAGAGCTTGTGTGTCCAGTGCCCTCTGCTCAGCAGGCAGCATGCTACCTCTGCCCCCCGGAGCTTCCACAGCCACAGACCTCTGCACCCTCCACCCCATCCGGCTCTGGGGGACCCATGGTCCCAGCTGGCAGGCGAGGAAGGCCCAACCCAGTGAGCTCCCATGGCTCAGGCATACTCTGAGAAGTGCGGCTGTCCAGCCTGGGAGGAGGTGCAAGCCCCACCCCCCAACACCGTCTGCTGTGGCAGAGAAAAATGTGAGTGAGCGCCCCTCCCACACGTCAGTCTGTAGTGGAGGAGGGAGGTGGTCAGGGAAGCTCCTAATTCTTTCCTGGGTGCCTGAGACCCAAGGGCAGAGGCCAGGGCCTGCGCAGGCCCTTCACTGTGCATTGGTGTTGCCCAGGAGTATGGGAAAGGCAGGTGCCCAGCCTGCCTCGAAGAGGCTGGACCATGGCCAGGGAGGGTGGCCAACCTCCCCATTTGCCCTGGAGTGTCCCAGTGTCAGACCCAAAGTCCCAGCAAAGCCCTCTGAGCATCATGTGAAAGCTACCAGGAAGCCCTAGTTTACGGCCTAGGCCCAGAACAGCTGACCTAGACAGGAGGCGCAGAGCCTGCCCGGTGTCCGGCACCTGCACCAGGCTCCCAAAGCACTTGTCCCGCCTTCCAGCATGTTCAGTGCACCCTGAGGGGCTACCTAGGATAGCGTTGAGGACGTTTGTTCTCTCAGCAGACGATGCTGCTGCCTCGACCAGCTCAGCTTCAGCCCGCAGAGGCGCTCACTGGCACCTCCCAGAGCAGGGTGCTTCCTTCTGTCTCCCGTGCCTGTGTCACCCCGGAGCTGAGCCCGCCGTGAGCCCTTGCTGGCCTGCCATGGGGGCAGACAGTGCTCATGGGCTCAGCTCTTAGATCACCCTATTACGCTTTATCCTTTAGATTCCAGCGGAGGGGAAGGGGCAAACCACAGCAGGTGCTGGGGGCCTCGGCACGGGCTGGAGCCTCAGGGAGGGAGGCCGGGGCCAGTCTGAAAATATCAAGGTTGGACTCTGCAGCATCTGGCCACCGTCTGTCCAATCGCCCCATGTTAGGGCTTGTATTCTCAGTCCTGCGTTTTATCGTCTAAAAGCTAAGACTCCTTCCTGACCGGCCCTTTCTCTCCAAGGTGCCTGGATGCACACTCCACTGCCTACACCACCCCCACAGCCAGGTGGGCTCGGCCCGGGCACCTGGCCTGGCTCGGGCACCTCTGCATGGCAGCCAGGATGCTCCACTCTGCATGAGGCCAGGAAGCTCTGCCGTGGTGCTTCCCCACAGAGGAGCTTCTGGATGTTTCTGTGGAGGCCTAACATGGCACGTCTGAAACCGTGAGGCGAGCCACTCGGGGAATGCTCTGAGGAGCGTTCCTGTGGAGCCGGCACCTGGCAGCTCTCAGGGCACATGGCATTGGGATTTGGAGAGGGACAGGGCCCTGGGCGACACTGCGGAGCCTGAGGCCACCGTGGGGACAGGCATGCAGAGAACCCCACGGTCCCCGGTGTGGCTCCAGCAGCGGCTGGCAGTGCCATGGAGGAATCACAGCACAGACCTCCCATTTCCCCTGCACTGTGACATCAGCCCAAGATGTTTTTAGCCCAAGAATGCCACGAAATCCTGCACTATCTTCGGCCCGGCTCGGCACGGGTATATAAGGAATTTTAGAAAAAAGGAGACAGAGTGACTAAGAATACCTCCCCGATGGCGCTCCTTTACTTCCTTAAGGGGTAATAACTCCGCGGCTGCCCAGCAGAGGGGACTTTCTTTAAATAGAGCATTCTGATTCACAAGCGAAAAAGGAAATAAATATTTTCTTTTCATACTGCAGGCATCTGTGAAGACCAACTTCTTAAATAGTGTTTTGCCGATGGCATCACTCACGGCCCCTCCCCAGTGACTCTCAGAGCCCACCCTTCCTCAAGAACTCATACCCAGAAACCTGAAAGCATCATCAAGGTTTCCAGAAGCGGGGGGGCAGAAGGGCCCCCCCGGGCTCCCCAAGGCTCCCTGTGGGAACGGGGTGCTCCAGAGCCTCCTGCCTTTTCCCTCCTCCCCTTCTTTCTTCCTTAGGGAAAATAAGGATCGGATGTGAAGGGATTGTAACAGGCGGGTGGCCTCTGTGCGGGCCGGGCGGGCACCTGCTCTGTGCCCGCTGTGTGGAGCTCTGCCCACACTGGGACCCTCCCAGCTGTGCTGTGATTAGGACACGCCACCCTCGTTCTGACAGGGGAACCCGGGGTTGAAAAGGAAGAAAAAGCTCCCGCCCCCCATGTCTGTCCATGCAGGGACCCCGAGGTGGGGGAGGACCCCACTCAGTGACGCCGGCAGAACTCTCTGGGGGCAGCCAGGGAGAGGCGGGGCAGGACTGGGCCCAGACCCGGTTCCTGCCTCAACTAACAGCATGCAGATGAGGGGAGTCTCAGCTCTGTGCCTCGCAGGCCAGCTGCCTGGGCCCAGCCCCTGCCTGGCCCTGCCTGGCCCTGCCTGGCCCTGCCTGAACGTGGCCCTGTCCTCTGTGGGCTCCTGACCCAGCCGGGCCCTGCCACTTGACTTCAGGACAGCCGATGGCTCTCTCTGGGGTGCGGGGGATTCTGTGTCGTAACTGTGACCTCAGCCCCACTTTTTCTGAGGAGCTGCCATTCCCTTGTTTGAAAGCAGGTCTGGAACCCAGCCCCATGGGACCCCGTGGGTCTGAGAGCACTGGGGGACCTGGCAGTGAATGAGGCTCAGCAGGGTGCCCTGCCTGAAGTCGGGGTCTGCAGTGGCCCCAGGGTGCCCAAGGCCCGGCTGGCTCAGGGACCTACAGAAGAAAGGGGTAGATTCAGCCAGGAAGCACGTGGGTCCTGACCCAGACAGTCAGCCTGTGAGATCCCCACCAAATTCCAGGAGCCATCCTCTGCCCACTGGCCTAGAGCTCCTGGGGTAGGTCCCAGGAATCTGCATTCTAAGAAGCAAGCATGGCGGGGGGCGCTTGGAGGACTCCAGCCCAGGGAGGAGGCCCTGGGAAAGGAGTTTGTCCTGAACCGCCTTCCTCCTCTACCCCCAGGAGCCCAGAGAGGCTCTTCCTGAAGGTGCAGTGGCTGGTGGGTGGCAGCAGAGCCTTTCCTGACCACAGGCCTCAGCAGGGCAGGTGGAGAGAGCAGGAGTTGGGGCTGCCAAGAAGAGGGCAGCAGGGGCTGCTGGGGGACCCCACTGTTGCCCAGGGGGTTCTGTGCAGCAGCTGAGGCGGCGGGGTGGGCTCCACACCACTGGCCCAGCATGGCTGCCTTCCCTGGCCTAGTTGCGCAGGGTGTCCCCAGAAGCTGACCAGCTGTGCGCCCCCAGGGCCTAGAGTGACAGCTGAAGTTGGAGGGGCTCCTTGTCATACCTGGGGCATCACCGTCTCCTCCCCCTCCCGGTGCAGGGGTGAACCCGGGCCCCAGGGAGGGAAGGAGTCAGGACCATGGAATGGTACCCCCAGGACAAGAGCCCAGAGCCCCGCCCCCAGGCAGGCCCTTTCTGCTCCTGCAGCTACTGGATGATGGTGGTGAGCACGGAAGGCCCCTCCCTCCTGTGTGCCGCCACCCAGCACAGCAGCCCAGCCCGTCGTGGGCACTCAGTCTGAATGTCCCTTGGGTGATCCTGCGGCCTTGGCATCCTGGAGGAGCGAGCCCCATGAACCAGGCAGGGCTGGCACAGGCCTGAGAGGCAGCTTACTCGCCTCTGGCACCTGCACCCACAGTGAGGTCCCTGCAAGGCTGTGCTGGGAGCTTTGCACTGCCAGGCGGTAGCCTCTGAGGTCAGCAGGAAGCAGCTAGACCACCAAGACTGAAGAATCCACAGTACAGGCCGTTTGCACTTGAGATCTTTTAATCGAGAGTGACTTCCCAGCAGCAGGCTTCACAGGGAGCAGGATGGGTGGGGAGGGCAGCCCCTCCTGAGGGTGGGCAGCTGTGGCTTGGCAGCTCCCTGGGGAGCCTCCCTGAGGCCTGTGGGCCAGCTCCTGGGCGTCCCTCCCTCCCCTGGGTCAGACACGGGTCCCACGAGTTCCAGGCCACAGAGGTCTCTCTGGGTCAGGGACGAGGGTCAGTGGGTGAGGGCATGAACCTCGAGCCCCTCAGGAGGCAGTGCCCTCAGGTCCTGTCCCACCACCCTCCCGCCAGGCCTGGCCAGCTGGTCGGAGCTTCTCCTGTGATGGGAATTCTCATGGGCCGGGTCGCCAGCTCTGGTAGGAATGTGCTCTCAGAGTGGCACAGGCCACCTTGGCCTCAGCCAGAGAAGAGGGTGATGCAGCTGATCACGGGCACACTGAGGGGCAGGACCTGAGGGCCACCCCTGCGGCTGCTGGTGTCTGCTGCCTCCAGCACGAGGGTAGAATCTGCTCAGGGTGAGGGCGGGACGCCCACACGTTCTCTGGACCCCGCACTACAGTGCGGCCGGGTTGCTGCCGTGGAAGGCACCTGCCTTGAGGGGCCGGGTCAGCCCAGGGCGGCATCTCTCCGGGGTGAAGAGTAGGTCTGAGTGTCTAAGTGAAGCCCCTTTGTGGAATGGCTGGAAGCTGCATCCTTGCCTGCATGGAGGGCTCATTCTGCAAGGCCTGGCCAGGACTTTCCTGTGATTAGAATGTCCTGGAAGTGACTATTCTCCCTCCGATGCCAGGATGCGGTGGGCGTGCCCGCTGTGCTGGGAGTGTGGTCCCTTCTTGCTGTTGTAGCTCCAGGCCCACCTGGAGTGCTTGGCGTGGCACTGGGCCGTGGCCTCCTGGGAAGCATGGGTCGTGCTTTCCAGGGAGCTGGCTTGGTGTGCAGGCCCCGCTCTCCCCCGCCGCATGAAGAAGGGCGCCAGCCTCCAGCAGTAGCCTCCCAGCAGTTCTCGGGCGTCCCCTCCGGTCCTCCGGTCCCGGTCTCGCCTCTCGCACGGGGCTGGGCAGGGATTACCAGCCACACGCAGGCTGCGGGAACCCCCTTTGTCTGGCTTTCGGCAGAGTTCCTTCCTTCTGGGCTAATGCCCAGTTTAATTGTACATCCCATTGTGTTGTCTCTGCTCAATCATGTTCAAAAATACCTACGTCCACTCCGTTCCCATTTAGATCTCTCTAAAGTCCATTCCGGCTTATCAGCACTGTAATTTCACGAGCAGAGCTAAGATTTCTGCCATTTAGGCCCCAGGCATTGTCTGTCTCGGCAGCAGCTGAGATAAACCCTCACCCAGAACAAAGTCGAAATGACCTTTTACAAGTAGAAGCAGCCTTGTTTCCCTCCAGACTAATTTATCAGCCTTGGTTTCAGCCCCGGCGCTCAGCGGAGGCAGGAGAGAGAGTGCTGTGCGGGGCGGGGGCGGGGGATTAGGACGCTTGGTTACTCCGCAGTTTCAACAGGCACCTCTGGATCCATGGGACTGCAGCTGCCTACGGCCGTGGGGTGCCACGGAGGAGCTTGCCCGTGCACGGAGCCACAGCCACCTGTCCCCCAAAGAGCGTGGGGCCTTTGTCTCAGGGCCTGGGGTAGGGGACACAAAAATGAAGCCTTGTGTGAAAAGCAGGTGCCAGGCTGGAAATACATGAACATCGGCATCAGGCAATGGCCTGCAGCCTCCACAGCCACTCGCCAGGGCGTCTGTGCTGAGCTTCTCGGTAACAGCTCGTGTTCCTCCAACAGAGGCTGGCCGGCTCAGTCCTTCTCTTCCTGCCCACCCCAGGAACAAGGATCCCTAGGCAGAAAGAAGGAAGGAGAGGCTGCTCAGACTCCTGGCTCAGCCAAAGTCCCATTTCCAGAAGGTTCCAGTTGCCCTGGCTCCTGGGGCTTGGTTTGCACTGGAACTGCCAGGCCCCCTCGAAGCATCCTTGTCCCATGGGGTGGGCCTCTGATGAGTATCTCTCACTCATGAAGAATCACTGGGAGCTGAGAGGCACGTCTTACTCAGCCAGGAGCCCTAGCTGCAGTTAAGCCACAGGTGGCCCTCCAGGGCAGGATGTCAGTCTCCTGGCCCTGGATGCCGCCCACATGGACATGTGTACCATACTATCCTCTCAGAGAGACCACGGTGGACCCTGTCTCCAGTCTGAGCTCTCAGAGGTGACCCTGACCCTCAAGGGCTCCAGGGCAGCCGTGCAGGGATCCCAGGATGGGAAGGCCCTTGAGATGTATTCCGTCTGTCTCCCATGAAGCAGGGAATGCAGAGGTTCCAGGCCGCTCAGGGTCTTGCTGGGGAAGGGACCTCACACCCTCCTGGTGCACTCGGGTGAACTCTGAGCCATCAGACTGCAGGTCAAAGATGGAACCTTCTTTGTGGAGGCTGAGGCTCACCTGTCCTTCCAGTAAAGAGAGCCCCGTGATGACTGCCGAGGGCCTGAGGGGGCAGAGACCCTCCTCACGGTGACCAAGTCTAGGGCCTGGGGAGAAGGTGGAGGGGTCTGGCTCATTGGCTGAGGCTGCCTTGGACATGGGCTGGAGCCTGTATACCCGCAGAAAACCCAGGCTCCACTGAGGCCCTTAGCGGGGGCCTCCTTTAGGCTTAAGGTCAATTTTCAAACAGCCTGGAAGTCCTGCGTGGGGTCTGAAGAACTCCCAGGTATCCCTGGCACGTGTCCTCCTGGAAATGCAGAGAGTGGTGCCTGTCCTGCCTTCTGCTGAGTGGGCAGGGCTCGGAGTCACGGAGCAGGTGTGTCCTGCACTGACCCGGCCTCGGCCCCCATGATGCTGCCTGTGGACTTCCAGCAGAGCTCCAGACCTGACCAAGGGCAGAGAAGACCAGAACAAGAGCTGAACTGGGACGGAGGAGGAAGAGGAGCGGAAGGAGGAGGGAAGAGGGAGAGGAAGAAGAGGAGGAGGAGGAAGGAGGGGAAAGAGGAGGAGGACAGCTGAGGGCTGTGAGTCCAGGGTTACCCCCTAGCTGGAGCGGGGTCTTGGGGAAGGCCAGCTCCCCAAATGACTGTAGCCTGTCATGGCAGGAGGACGTCACGACCCTTGCGTTTTGGGAGCGTGGACTGCGTTGCCTTCTCTTAGGAGGACGGGGATGGAAAAGGGGGTCTGTGCTGCATTTTGATAAAAGCCTTCAAACTCCATCCATAAGATCACCGGAGCTGCTGCGCTGAAGGAAATGTTTCCCTTGCCTCTAAAGTTCCCTTTGTCCTGGAGATTACTTCAGTTGTTCTGACTTCAAGCTCACAGAGATGAACAAGATGCAGCCTCAGCACCCAGAGTCAGGTGTCCAGTCCACAAAGAGGTGGCCTTGAAATCCGGTAGTCCAAGCCACGGAGGCAGCCTCCCCTGCCCTGAGCCCGTTCCCGCCACAGGCCCCGACCTCTCGCTCCACTCGGAGCAGGGAGCCCCCTGGGATATTCCCTCGTGAGACCAGGGCCCTTGTGACCCTCAGGAATGATGTCAGCTGTGGGGACGATGGGAGGACCACCCGGAGCAGCTGGCCTCTGAGGGACTTGCTCCTCCTGAGCGTGGCCCTGGGGGAGGGAGCCCCAGCTCTGACCCTTCCCCAGTGACCCCCGGCAGATCAGGGACCCCAGCCACTTGCAGCATCCGCAGGACAGGACCTGTGCGCTTAGACGCTGGTGACACATTCTTTAATGCCTCCCCTGCTCCCACGCAGCCCTCTCTCACCTGGCCTCTGTTCCTTCTCTGGATCAGTGTCTCCTGCCCTCTTCTGCATCCACTACTGAGCCAGAGGCTTCCCGGATCCCTCGGAAGCTTAGGCGCTGACTCAGAAGGCTCTCCAGCTCTCGGTGGGGCCTCCAAGTGGACCCTTTGAGCATGGGGTCCAGCTCCCGTGGGTTTCTCGCTTGACTGGCGCTCGTACATAATGTAGGTTCCACACACATGTCCACGAGGCTGGGATGCCCTCACCGTGGAGAGGTCCCTCCTGCCTTCTGGGGTCAGAGGGCTTTCTGCTGCCTCAGGGAGGGGAAGCACACCCGGGAAGCAGCGCCCACATCCTTGGAGACGAGCCTGAAGGCGTGCAAAGGGCAGCCTGGCCTTGCCCCTTCACCCACGTGACCTCATTGTAGACATTCATCCTCTTGGCGTTACATGAGGGGAAACTGAGTCTGGGAAAGAGCATATGATGCTGCTGATAGAGCAGCTGGGAGTTGGGTGTCAGCTGCAGACGGGAGGTCCTCCCGCTTCCCATCATCAGAGGCAGGTGCATCCTTCATGCTGGGGGAGACTGGAGGAGGCTGTGGGAGGCTGTGGGAAGCTGGTGAAGGTTGTGGGAGGCTGGGGGAGGATGAGGAAGGCTGCAAGAGGCTCGTGGAGGCTGGGGGAGGCTGGGGGAGGATGAGGAAGACTGCAGGAGGCTCGTGGAGGCTGGGGGAGCTGCGCTGCCCTGTGGGGCCCCTGTGTACTAGGCTCCACCGAGAGACAGGGATAGGTCAGGGCTCAGCTCCCTTAGTCGCAGGTGACTTCGGAATCCTAGGAGAGCAGAGACCTACTGAAGCCTGAGTGGCCTTTGTATTTCTGCTCTCTGACTGTGCCACCCGTGTCCTCTTACGGGTCTGCAGGTGACAGACGGTGTGTGCCTTCCGTGTGCTCCTGTGTGTTCCTTTTCAACCTCAGTAGCTTTGTGGGGTTTTCAAAAAGCAATGTACACGTTTTTGAGATGTCTGCATGCAGAGTAGGAGCCCTGGCACCACAGAAAGAGGAGGGCAGCTCAGACTCAGGCTTCCAGGTGCCGCTGAGACCTCGAGCAAGCCATTGTGGCCTCTGGGCCTCAGTTTCCCCACCTGATAAATGAGGAACTAAGAGAAGCGTCTTGCTGGCCCCACTCAACCCCAGCCTGTGGTCTGAGTACTCTGAAGCCAAGAGGTGCAGAGATGAAGAACGGGGGGTTGGCGGCGGGGAAGGCGTTTTCTTTGACAGAATCTGAAGAAAGTGGATAATTTTCCACTTGCTGTACCCTCACCCCAGCCTGGAAGCTGTGCGTTCCTGGGCTGGCATTCTTTGTCTCCGATGAATTTGCTGTCACGTGGGGTCACCAAGATAAAGCAGGGCCGTTTCATGCCCACCACCCCCGGACTGACGTGGAAAAGTCACTCTGAGAACCTCATCTTCTGTGGCTTTGCTGATTTTCTCAAAGAAGTTAGGCTGTGGGTGGGTGGGGGCATGTTTTCGGCGGTCATCCCTGAGACAGTCGCGTCCCACACTGCAGGTGGATTTGGTGAATGAGGCACCTGAGAAAGTTACCTCCCACCCACACTGTGTTGTGAGTCCTCATTCTGTGCTGTTGTTCCAATAAACCAGCTCAGGTGAATGAAGAATGGGAAGCACCTGGGCACAACGAGGGGACAGAGAGGGAGGTGCCTATGAGCCTGTGTTAGGGCCGTGGGGGCCCTGCCACAAGGTGCCACGTGCCGTGTGGCCTGCCTGTGAGATGGCAGCTCCAGAGGCCAGAAGACCCCGATGGAGGTGTCAGCCTCACTCCTGCAAAAGCCTCTGGGGCGGGGTGCGTCCATGTGTCCCAGGCGGCCGGGGCTGCTGCAGATCTTCCCCATGTTTTGGCTCGCAGACGCAGCCCCTTGAGGTCACTGGCTTCATCTTCATGTGGCCCCTTCCTGCATGTGCGTCTGCATCCACATGTCTTCTTTGGGGTAAAGATGTTACTCACGCTGGACTAGGACCACCTCCCTGTCTTTTTGTTTGCTTGCAGCGGATCTTGGCTCACTGCCATCTCCATCTCCTAGGTTCAAGTGATTCTCCTGCCTCAGCCTCCCTAGTAGCTGGGACGCCAGGCACACACTGCTGTGCCCAGCTACGTTTTGTGTTTTCAGTAGAGATGGGGTTTTGCCATGTTGGTCAGGCTAGTCTTGAACTTCTGACCTTGGGTGGTTCACCTGCCTCAGTCTCCCAAAGTGCTGGGATTACAGGCGTGATTGGGCCACCACGCCGGCCCTACCTGTCTTAACTAATCACATCTGCCGAGACCCTGCTTCCAACCCAAGCCATGTTCTCCGGTCCTGGAGGTGAGGGCTTCAACGTGGGAACTTGGGGCACAATTCACGTAGACCCTTAGACATCAACTGTCTGGGCCTGGGCATTCCCAGGGATAGCAGGTGACAGAAGACAGTGCTCCGGTGCACAGCTGATCCCTGTGCCCCTGTAGCAAATGCTGGGACCCGAGACCTCCAGACAGGCCTCCTCGAGGGACTCAAAGGAGACCACACCTGGATTAGGAAGGGAGGCGAGGAGGCCCAGGAGCGATCGGAACCTAGGGCCGGTGACGTGAACGGTGATGCCAACTCACGTCTTAACAGTAAGATGCCTTTTTAGGGCCAGTGTTTTTAGCCAATTCCAGTATGTTCCATTTGGAAATCATGTTAGCAAAATAAACATCAGAACGGACGTGGTCGCTCACAGACACGCTGGTTCACTCGTACCGCCGTGGCATACGTGGGTGGTGTGGCGGCTTCCAACAGATGAAGCGTCTGTGTCGGGGGAGGGCAGTGGGAATCAGGGTGACCGTGGACCCTGCTTGCTCCCTGAAGAGTTTTACAGCTTTCAGGCAGAGAAAAAACTGGTTTGGAGGTAAAATGATGGAGTGTGAACGTTTCAAAGCAAGGGAAGGAATCCCACACTGATCCCTATGGCTCCCAGAGAGGGAAACTAACCGTCCCAGAGACACACACCCTCCCGTAGGAGCATCGGCCACCAAGGAAGTCTCCAGATTCCTTCCAGCCCTGCCCCTGTCCCAGGGGAATCCATGGCTCCGTTTCTGAACCAGCGTGTGGGTGAGGCTTGGGAATGCCAACAGCCCGGCTGCTCATTTATTTGTAATTTTAAAAGTCGTCTTTGAGGACGGTGCTTTCAGAAGCCCGCTGACCGCTTGCCGTCGACCACGTTCGTATGCTCTGCCTTCGACCCAGCCGGCCCCAGGTTTGCAGACCTGAGGCTGTGGGAGGCTCGCCCTTGAAGGCCCTTGGGAGGGCAATTCAAAAACGAAATGGTTAAAAAATGGGCGGGCGGGCGGGCAGGAGTGGAGGGGACCGGGCCCAGCGGTTGGCTAATTGGAGAGTGGGACCCCCGTTGCGGGGGGGCCTCGCGAGACAATGTGCTCGGAACAGGGAGCTGGGAAGGCCCCTCGGGATTGTTATCGAATTAGCTGAAGTCAGAAGTCCCCTGAATGGGGTAAAGAAGGGAAGGGGAAACGCAGGCCCGGGTATAATGCAGCCTAAATGAGGGCCCCATTCACTGCCCGAGAAAGCCTCTAGCCCTTCTCAGGGAGGGTGGGCAAGCTCACTTTTGTTTGATGGGGGTGGGGCTGCTCTGAGAGTATGTTCTTACCTAGAGCCGGGGACCAAGGCAGAAGGGGAAGGGGCACTGAAAATAATCCCCCCTTGGGCAGCGGGAATGTCACAGTCATAGGGCACCCACCCAAGCCCCCAGGGCGCCGTCTGAGCTCCCTCAACCCCGGGTTCACCAGAGCACCCGCCGGGGAGAGGCCGCTCCTCATCAGCCATGGGGTCACTCCACTTATGCCCGGGAAAATGCCGAGATGTGAGATGTGCCTCTGTGGCCAGCTGCATAGGAAAGAAATGTGTCCTAATGGCCGAGTTAGGAGAATGTGTTGGAAGGAGGAGAAAAACCCATGAAATACGGAAATGGACCAGCCAGAAAACCAGAGGCCAGAAAAGCAGGCAGGGGGGACACACAGCAGGTTACAGAGGAAAACAGATACTTAACCAAGTGCTGTGCTCAGTAAATATTTGTTGAATTCATACATTAATTAATTTTCCAGATGAGATTTTCCTAATCCATTTTTTAAAGAAAATAAGGATTAAGAAGGAAGTGGAATCTGGTCATGAGGGCGGGCGTGGTGGAGGGAGAGGGGACGGGGTGTGTGTGAGGTTGGGGGCTGGGCATTCCGGGGTGAGGCTGGGACCAGATTCCTGGCCAGGCCTCAGTCATTGCCCAAGGGGCAGCTGATCTGATGTCCAAGTTGCATCCCCTGCCTCTTCACCCACCCCGCAACCCCGAAGCCCGTGTAGCCTCGGGGGCTGGGTGGAAACACCTGGGTCTCCGGACCCCACACAATTAACCCTGTCCCAGGGATCTGAGCACCAAAGGAGGCCCCAGCCCCCAGCCCTGACTCAGGGGTGACCTCCAGACAGCTCTGAGACTGCCGCTCTTGGAGCCGTGGCGGTGCCCCTGGAAGCCCTTCACAGGCTCCCAGGCGAAGGCCCGGGTGTGACATGAAACAGCAGGCATCCACCTTGCTTCTTCTACAGACCACAGCTCTGGTTCTTTGAGCAGGGCTAAGGGAATTGCCCCCAGGCTGGGAAGTGACTGGAGCGTAGGGTGAGGTCCCAGTGCTGGGTAGATGCTGCCACCGTCACACAGCCTAGAAGGCACTACTGAGTGAACTGAAGGCCACGTGGCCCTTCCTGAGTCTGCTCCCTGCCCCGACACACACGCCTTTCTTCCCACGCTCCTGTGCACACACCCCTCACCAGCCCCTCCATGGAGGACCTTCCTGAGTCTGCTCCCTGCCCCGACACACACGCCTTTCTTCCCACGCTCCTGTACACACACCCCTCACCGGCCCCTCCATGGAGGACCCGCAGGAAACCTGTGGCCTGGGGCGAGCTGGGTCCCAGCGCTTTGGGACCTGCGCCTGGGCCAGTGGCATCCCAGACGTGGCATCTGAGCAGGAGGGTTGGAGCGAGGCCAGCATGGCAAGGGGTGAGCCATGCCATGAAATGGGCCCGGCAAGGTCACACGGCACCAGCTGGCCCAAGGCTGGTCAAGAATCCGAGTTTTCTGCAGAGGGAGACACAGCCTAACACCAGCCTCGGGGACCTGTGTGGCTGGGTGGGGTAGAAAGATGGAGAGAGAGGAAAATATCTTCTTTGGGATGTGGAGGAGGAGGGGCAGCTGGCCCAGGAAGCGGGGCAGGCAGACGGCCACCCAGAGGACCTGTCTGAGAGGTGACATACATGCCGCTCACGTGTCCCCCCATGAACCTGCTTCCAGGAACGTGAGAAAGGCCCAAGGGACGCAGGGCAGAGGAGACGCAGCTGTGGCGCAGCCAGGAAGGATGGGGTCCTGGCGGGGGTAGCTTGGGGGGATGCCTTCTCATGGCGCCAACCCACCAGCCCCCCTTCCATCTCCAAGCTACCCAGGGAGCAAACGTCCTAGCCCAGTGCTGTTGATCCCCTTTTTATTACTTGGAAAGAAATCCACAACGACAATTCACAAGGTCATTTGGTTAATTCCACTGCCAAGCTGCTCACGGTGCACACCCCGGACGCTTGGCCCAGCCGGGTTCCCTGCCACAGGCAAGTTTGACGATCTTGGGAACGGTGGCTTTCCTCTGTGGCAGAGAAGTGAGGTTTTGCTTCCCCAGGGACCAGAGTGCTTCCTCAGATGCTTTTAAAGGGAAAGCAAGGCACGTTTGTGATGAAGTCACCGGCAAAATGCTGATGCAGGAGACGACGCCCTTTGGAGCTGCCCACGTGGCAGCAGCAGCCGGAGGCCCCTTTGCCCAGGTCTCTGGCCTCTTGTTGGTTTCTTGTTCCCCCCTGCACACCTGTCACCTGAGAGAGCACCTGGTAGTCCCTCCTTCGCCAGTGCTCCTCGCACGGCATTCTGTGAAGGTGACGGTCCCCGTGTGCTGGCTGTGGTCTCCCGGGAGCTGAGGAAAGGAGTTCCACCTCGGAGAATCAGGCAGGATTCTCCTCTTTCATCTCCCTCTCTCGAGTCAGAATTACTCTGATAATTGCGCTCATCTGACTCCAAGGCTGTCTCCAGAGTTTTGAGTGTGAAATGGAGTCGCTGTCTCTCAGAAAGGCTGCCAACATTCTCGGGAACCAGAGGAGAAGGCGGGAAGCCCCAGAACCCTGGAGCAAACCCCTGCTGGGTCTTCATAAGGAGGCTGCTGGCACGGTGGTTGAGGGACCCAGGCATGGACCCTGGCCCTGCCGCCTCTCACTGTGGCCCCGCCGCCTGTCCTCGTGTCCTCCTGAAGAAGTCACTGCACCGCCCTGTGCCTTGGTTTGCTCGTCTGTGAGGGTCCCGGCCTCCCTGGGCTGTTCTGGGGATCATGGGGCTCTCTGCATGGGAAAGCCCAAACTGGCACCTGCCCTGGCGCCTCTGCATCCACACAGCAGGTCGGTCTACAGCCCAGTGGCCACGCAACCAGCCAGGACGGCCGTCCTCGAAGCTTCAGAGGGCTCCACATGGAGCCTCCCTGGCAAGGGCACCTCTTCTTCCCAAAATCTTTTGTTCCGACCTTTGTTTAAAGCAGTTTCCCTGCTGGCTCTGTTCACACGTGGGCAGCGATTCTCCAGCCCGGCGCTGAGGGATGTTTAGTGTGCCCGAGGCCACCTCCAGTGGTGACGATCGTGGAAAGCATCTCCAGACGTCGCCAGCTGTCTGCCTGGGCAGTGGAGTCGCCCTGATGGAGAACCGCTGGTCAACGCTGTGGGCGGCCACCACCTCTGCAGGGTTTGGCCTTTGGAACCATCTCTGCTCCCTGGAGCCATCACCTCTTGGTCCCTGAGTGTCTGTCCAGAGGCCCCCAGGCCCCAACGAGTGGATGCAAACTCTCAAGAAACAGAGGAAACCTGGCTTTTCCCATCAACAGGTGTCCCCCCATCAAGGGGGGACATCCATCACGTGGCCACTGCCTGCCTCTTAGGAGGTGGCTGGGACTCAGCTCTCAAGGGTGTTTAGGGAGAGAGAGCAGCAGGAATTCGGAAGGAGCTCAGAAAGGAATGTTCTGTGCCAACCTCACCCGGGGTAGGGTGGACAGAAGGCGGCTTTGAATATCCTAGTCAAAAATATGGGAACATTTTGGTCCTGGGGCAAGAAAAAAATTAATCATTTATCTGGTAAAGGGCCATGCCTGAGCAGGAAGGGATTAAGACGGTAAGGACATGAACTAAATCTCAGATTGGGATTTACTAAGCACGGTCACGCCGGCAGTAACTAGGGGCAGACAGAGTCTCACGTTCGACATCAGGGTGTGCAGCTCTGACGTAGCCAGTCCCGACCGGCACACCTGCCCCGAGTTGCCAGGGACAGACTGCAGCCAGCCTGCGCTCCCTTCCTCCTGGAGAGGTCTGCGAAGGTCACGTGCATGCCTGCATTCCCACGGGAAAGCCAGGCAGGAAGCAGGAGGCCAGGCCTGGGTGTGGACATGGCCTTGCCAGGAGGCCACCCTTCTGCTCTTGCACATTCTGAAGGAAGCTCCCTGCAGGTGCGCGTGGAAGCCGAGCGCATCGGTGGAATGTTCTAGGACCTCACTTTGGGATCCTCTGTCAAGACCGATTGGCCACAAATGCCACCTTGTTTCTGGGGAGGTTTGAGTTGGCAATGACCACCGGACTCACAGCTCTCCCACCCCCCAAAGAGCCCCTCCCTGAGTTTAGGGACATGTCCTGTAGTGTCCTAAGCACTGCAGCCACGACTGTCTCCAGCGTTTTCCAAAACAGCAGGACACGGGGCCCTGACGTGGCCATGCTGGGAATGTAGCGACAGTCATCTGCCTCCTGATCGGCCGAGGTTAACGGGGACTTCCAAAAGGCGCACCTGTCTTAGCCCTTTTACATAATTCTTACTTAGCATGGAAAATATCTCAGCATTTTCTAGAGACATTGGCAGGAAGGTATTTGACACACTAAAGCCCATTTTCTTTCTCAACGACAGAAAATCAGTGACTGCTCTTATGATTTTATTATTGCATGAAACCCAGTTATGGATGTCTAGAACAGAAATACATTCAGTAACTATACCAGAAACCAGCTCACTATGTGCCACACGGATTCCCGCAGTGGCATCGTGTTACTCTGGGCTTTTAGGATGTCCAGCCTGCACTCACAGGCAGATGGGCTCTCACGTGGCTCCTGGAGCTTTGCAGAATCCTTGCACGAGGATTTGGCGTGAAGGCAGATCCAGGCGTCATACTGATCCAGCTCTAAGTGTGGGGATGGGAACATGCTCCCTGGGACCCACGGGGTAACCAAGGCCCAGGAAGGCTGTGTACCCATCAGATTCAGGGAGGAGCCACACAGGCTCAGGACCACGGCTCCCCGCTGGAACCATAGCTGCAAACAGCTGTACCTGGAGCCGGTGGCCATGACGGAAGCCTGTGAGTGCATGTGTGTGTGACTTTCACGCCTGATGCCATTGAAGCCACATGCAAAGTCTAATCAAATATTCCCAGGACATGCTCTAAAGAACAGGCACGTGTTAGGAGTTGAGGACATCAGAATTCAAAAGAATCTGTGGTTGCACGTACGTCACAGGTTCACAGGGCCGGGAGGGGCTCACCTAAGCCTCTAGACAGGTGTTTGTTTATTCATTTACCAGCTAGACACCCAGTTGTTCATCCATTGATGAGATGTTTGTCTGTCCATTCACAGTATGCATTCGTTCCTGCGTTCATCAGACATTAATTTGTTCATGCACTCATTAGATATTAGTTTATTCACTCATCAGGCCGGTATCTGTTCATGCATTTATTAGGTGTTCCTTCATTTATTAGCTGTTTGTTTATGCTCTCATGCACATATGTGGGTCAGTGCACTCACCAGAGTCTGTTTCTTGCTCACGTGTCCGGTACCGGCTGCCTCCTCCCTCACTAGTCATCCGCCGGTCTGTCTCTGCTCAGGGACACTTACTGGCCCACCCGTCACACACGGGCCGGCTGGGAGCCTGCAGTCGGCAGCCACCTGCCCATCTTCCCTAAGCTGTCTTGGTCAGTGTTGTCCACGCCGATCCTCTTTTGCTAAGCAGACCAGTTGAAAATAAGTCAAAGTCATTTCCGGGAAACGCTGTCCGCCCGCGGTGTTGACCGAACGTCCCTCGTGGGCGTCCAGTCCAGCGGTGCGGAAAGCTGCGGGCTTGACCTAGTTGAGGAGGTGGCAGTGGGTGGGCTCCTAAGGAAAGGCTCAGAACAGGGTCTCTCCGGGCCTGTCCGGGGCTGCAGCGGATTCACATCTGAAAAACAGGTTGGGTCCAGCTCCTTCGGCTTCGAGGTCCCTGCCTCGTTGCTGGGACTTTGTTCCCAAGGCCCTCGTCTTTGGCCATCCAGGCCACTGGGCGCAGCAGTGGGGCCGGCGCTGGCTGCCTGTCCTTGCCCACCCTACCCTGCACGGCCCCTCACTTTGGCACTTCGCGGACAAGCCAGCGTGGGTCCTCGGAGAAGAATCAGTGTTCGTAAATGTGGCTGGAGCAGCACGCGGTACCCCGGGGCCTTGCAGCGTGCGCATGTGCACGTGTGTGAGAGCCGTGCGTGCATCCCCGCCTGGCGGCCCAGCCCGGCATGAGCGTGTGGGCGGGAGCGGGGGTGTGTCTGCCGCTCTTTCTGCTGGAAAGGCTCACCGCAGTGGGCACCATGGACGAGACATGAAAGAGGGACAATAAACAGCTTCCTACCTTGCCTGGATAATGGGCCAGTTCTCCGGGTGGATTAATCCTCGTGCTGCCTTTGGGCCGTCAGTTTGGGAGTGACAGTAACAAGGCTCCCGGGGACCCTGCTAATTTGCACTCCATTCACCGGCTCGTGAAACCATCAGGGCTTCGGAAGGACCGCGCGGCGCGGGGCTCCATTCACCGGAGCCTGATCCACTGGGAAAGGGGCCAGTGTGCACAAAGCCGGAAAGCAGGCATGGGCGAGGCTTTGTCCCTCCTCTCCCGCCCCCTTTCATGTGGCCTTGTGCTAGTTAAGCTCCTCATTTGTCCCCACCCGGCTCCGGGCTCTGGTCACCCCCAGGGGCCGCCTTTTCAGGTGACCTTGACACCCCTCTGGCCCTGGCCTGACAGGGGGCAGGGTGGCCTGCGCAGGGGCACTTCGGGATTCCGGGAGCCCAGGCCTGGAAGCGGCTGGACACTGGCCTGCAGTAGGGACCCCAGAGGTGGCTGGAGCCCCTCCCTCCTCACAGCCTCTTGCGTGTCCCTCTGTCCTTGTGTTCTGGGCACCTCTCAGAGGTCCTGGCTGGATGTCTGCACCCCAGAGTCTTTGAAGGTGGAGTGAAGGCTCCAGCTGACCCTCCTGGCCCCTCACGGAGGTCCTCTCTGCCACCATGGTTGGACTTCACACAAACTAGATGGGGAGACCCCATCCTCTTGGCCCCCACCAGCACCCGTGTTTCCACTGAGCTTGGCCTGGCTCTGCCTTCTCCCTCCCCGCCCACAGCTCTGCCCCCTCTCTTCAGCTCGGCCTTAGATTTTCAGTACCCACCTGGTGAGGGGCCTCTTCCCTGCTCCCGGCACAGAGGCCTGAGCCTTTCCTTTCTTGCATTGCTGGAGGCCCCTCCTCAGGTCTCCTTTAAGAGCTCTCTGGCAGCAGAGCTGGACACAGGAAAGTCGTCGGGACCTTCGTGGCCATGGGACAGGCATCACCCAGGAAGGAAAGCCGAGTCGGCTCGCCCACCTGCCACACGCTTCCCGGGGAGCCCCAGCTCAGGAAGACGCGGTAAATCCCATCCTTTGTGCTTGAGGCTCCTCTGCTGCCAAAGGAAATGCCACTGCCACCGGCAGCAACAGAGACACGGTTTTGGGGATCCCCAAATTAGCCAATAAACAGCACCCATTCCGCAGTGAGAAGGGAGTCGGAGGAGAAACCACCTTCCCAAATCTATGAATTAAACATGGCGAGTCCATCGAGTCACAGAGACAACCATTTCTGCTGAATTTGCTGACACAAGCCACCCTAACTCTTGTGCTGGGAAGAGGGGCGTGGGTGCAGGATGGCGGGTCCTGGGCATCCTAGCTCCACTGTTGTCATTAATGATAAAATTAGGAGGACTGTAATTTTCTGCTCAGGCTTGTCACCAGCTGGGTAGTCACCCCAGCTGTGCGGGTGCTACCCCGGGTTTGGTTGTGCCCATGCTGGTTCACCACAGAGTCCTTGGTCCCCTCCCTGGGGGTACAGACACCTGGAACTCACTCGTTCTCTGAGGAACAGGAGCAGTGTGGGCATTCTGGAAGGAGGTGGCATTATGTCCACGAGATGCTCCAGGCTCCTCCTGTTCTAACCCAGCGTTTCCCGGGATGCCAGGAGACTTTCTGTCCCAGGAAGTTCTGCTCTTTTCAGGCAAGGAAGCGGGGTTTTCGGGACGCCATGTCCATCCCAGGTCACCTACAAACAAGGTCAGCCAGGGTTGCAGACCAAGGACTCCCCAGGCCAAGCCAGTGCCTTCCCAGGAGGCCTCGCCACCCCCCTTAATCCTGCAATTCCAGATCATTATCAAGGTCACTCTGCCTGAAGCACGCGGGTGACAGGCTGCGGCCGGTGCACCAGGCAGAGTGGCCAGGCGAGCTGCACCCAGACACGTCTCACCTCGTGTGACCACTGGGTCTGCCTTGGCCGGAATCTGCTGCCTTTCTCCCCCCATGGCCCCGCCCCTTGTCTGCAGGACACAAGACGGCCGGGGAGGCGCCACTTAGCCAGCAAAAAGCGTGTTTCCCTATATTTACTAGAAAAGAGGAGAAAATGATTTTCCTTTTCAAACAGGCATCTTTTCATTCCATTCTCCTACTGGACCTAAACCAGAAACTTATAGATCTGAGGAGGGTCCGACCCGCTGAGCAACTTCCAACCCTGCCTCCCTCTTTCTATGCAAAAATAATGCCTTTCTCAGTTCAAACGCTTCACGGGGACCCAGGGCGATGGTGGTGTTTAAGAGCTGGCATTAAGATGGCCACCCAATAGACCCGTCTGATTTGCAGGCCTCAGAACTCTAAGCCCTGGCCGGGCACAGTGGCTCACACCTGCAATCCCAGCACTTTGGGAAGCTGAGGCAGGTGGATCACCTGAGGTCAGGAGTTCAAGACCAGCCTGGCCAATGTGTCAAAACCCTGTATCTACTAAAAATACAAAAGTTAGCCGGGTGTGGGGGCACACAGCTGTAGTCCCAGCTACTCGGGAGGCTGAGGTAGAGAAATGCTTGAGGCCAGGAGACAGAGTCTGCAGTGAGCTGAGATGGCAACAGTGTACTCCAGCCTGGGCAACAGAGGGAGACGCTGTCTCAAAAAAGAATAAGAACTCCAAGGCTTGGCAGACATGGCACAGTTGCATCCTGCAGAGACGAGGAGAGTGTCGGCTAAGTTGGTATCATCCTCAGAGACAGATTCTTCTTCTTCTGAATAGCGTGTCAGGCCCCTGTTGGGTGCCTGGCCCTGAGCTAACATTTCCCACATCAGACAAGAGATACCAGCAGTTGGGGAGATGGTTACAATGACCTTGACCTTGACCGTTGGGGAGCTGCAGCCACCGGATGCTTCTGTGGCGAACACAGACCCTTTGGTGGGGCAGGGCCTGAGACCCTGGTGTGATAACCTGGGCATCGTCCCCTAAACCTTCTTTCCAGGGCTCCTGATCTTGGAGGTCAACTGCCACAGACCTGAGGCCAGAGGACCTGAGTGTGGGGATCATGTGGTCGGCTGACGAAGGGGGGCCTGAGTGTGGGGATCGCGTCGTCGGCTGATCAAGGGGGGCCTGGGTGTGGGGATCGCGTAGCTGGCTGACCAAAGGGGGCCTGAGTGTGGGATCGCGTGGCCGGCTGATCAAGGGGGGCCTGAGTGTGGGGATCGCGTAGCTGGCTGACCAAGGGGGGCCTGAGTGTGGGGATCACGTGGCTGGCTGACCAAAGGGGGCCTGAGTGTGGGATCGCGTGGCCGGCTGATCAAGGGGGTCCTGAGTGTGGGGATCGCGTAGCTGGCTGATCAAGGGGGGCCTGAGTGTGGGGATCACGTGGCCGGCTGACCAAGGGGGGCCTGAGCGTGGGGATCGCGTGGTCGGCTGATCAAGTGGGGGCTTGACTGTGGAGATGGCGTAGCCTGCTGACCAAGGGGGCCTGAGTGTGGGGATCGTGTCGTCGGCTGATCAAGGGGGGCCTGGGTGTGGGGATCGTGTGGCCGGCTGACCAACGGGGGCCTGAGTGTGGGGATCTCGTGTCCAGCTGACCAAGGGGGGCCTGAGTGTGGGTCATGTGGTCGGCTGACCAAGGGGTTCTGAGTGTGGGGATCGTGTGGCCGGCTGACCAAGGTATCGGTTCCACCAATGGGACTGTATCTCAGCATCATCCAAGATACCATCCCGTCCACCTCATCACCGTCGTTGGTCCTGGTGGTCAATGTTGGCTCCTGGACAGCCTGGGTTGAGGATTCAGTCAGAACTAAAAGGTCATCCCCAAGAAGTTCATTCCTACCGCTAAGGAACCAGTCATCCAGTGAACAGGATGGGATGGTGCAGCACAGAACAGAATCCAACCTCGATGTGGGCAATCGACGGGCAGGTGCCACTGGGACCATGTCAGAGAAGCATCCACACCGTGGAAGTGCAGTCAGGCCCCGGGCACAGGAAGGCCCGCCGGGTCCAGGAGAACAGGCCCTCCAGGTGGGTCATGGTGGAGACGGCAGGAGTGGTTTGCATGGGTGGAGCTGGGCTGTGTGGGAAGGAGGGCGGATGTGCCAAAACCCCCGCCCCCACTGTGGCTGCGCCCCCCTGCACCCTCCCCACCGAGCAGACCCACCCGGACCCCCACCCCGGGGCCCTGTCCTCCAGGACCTGTCAAGTGAGCGCTCCTCTGCCCTGTGGCTTCGGGCCACCCTTCCCTCGGCCCTTCCTCCCGGGCGTGGAGGGACGGCCGTGGCCTTCCCCTGCCAGCCCCTGCCCTCCTCCTCGGGTGCCCCCACGTCCTCTGGTTTCCCCTCAGCTCTCACAAATTCTGCCCGTGTCCGCACCCTCATTAATCAATGTCAAGGCGCAGCGTCGGCAACAAGGAACGCATTCTTCCCGGCCCCTCAGCCTCACACATCCCATTGTTCCCGGGGCCGATTCAGATGGCAAGAAAACGGCCTATGCAGCACATAAAAGAGATGAGACAAAAATGAAAAGAATTGAGGGAGAAAAAAGAGGAGGCATTTTCTCCCGAAACACTCGAATAAATACTCAGCAATGATAATTTAAATTATTCATACATTTATGAAAACATCCATTGAAAAGCGGAGTGTATGATGCTCTTTGTCTCTGTGTCTGTCTCTTGTCTGGGATTAATCTTTACTGTAATTCGGGCCGGCCGTGGCCCCCTGACAAAGGCCACACTCTCTTTCCATGGGAAAAATGTTTCCACATATCCCAGCGAGGAGCTGGGGAGAGATTTGTGCTGACAAGGCAGTGTCCGGGCCCTGGAGACGCTGAGTGAGCCATGTTCACCGAGTGTCCAGCCCACAGAAAGCACAGTGGCTGTCAGTCACTCTGGCGACATCCCTGCCACGGGGCTGGGAAGCCGGAGGGGGCTCCACAGGGAGAAGGAGTCCCACAGAGCATACGTGGTCCCGCAGCCTCTGGACCCCACCAGGGAAGGAGAATCCAAGGCCCCCCTACAAGACGGCCTGCCCGGGGAGACACGCTCAGACACGCCCCATCCCAGGCCTGGTGGGTGGGTGGGTGGGGTTCAGAGGGTCCCTGGTGGCTGTGCCCTGCTGAACTAGGCCTAATTGTCACATCACTGCTGGGAACACTCCATGACCTACCGGTGGACGTCCCAGAGTCTCCCCAAACCTGGGCAGCATCAGGAGCCACGCTGTCCATGGGCTTTGGGTGGCCTCATAAAATCAGAGAGTCTAGGCCTGTGCCTGAGGCCAGAGATGCTGAAACCATTCTTGTATTACAGAGGGCTGAGTGGGGTCGTGACCATCAGCACAGAATTGGAGGGTACAGCTTCCTTGTGGCCAGTCCTCTGTGACCGCTGTAGAGATAGGGTGCCCGCTGTCCACACCTCCATCTTCCGCAGCCTCCCAGGCCCCTGGTCCTTCCCTGAGCCACCACTGCCTCTGACAGCCCGAAGCTGCCCCCTGGGATCTTGGGCAGTTCCTCTGTGAGTTAAACTGTCAGCCTAGCACGGTTCCCTGTCAGGATGTGCAGGGCAGCAGGAGAAACAGGACCTGCTGTGTGTTTAGGAATGCCCTTTCTGTGTGGCGTTTTCCTCCAGGGTTCTGTGACCAAAGCGCGTTCCCAAACAGGACAAAAGGCCCCAGGTGACCTTCTCCCCATGCGCCTTTCACCGGGAAGCCGGCACCGGCCGTGCGTGAGTTGATGGGCAGTGACTTCTTTTCCCTGGAAGCGACCCAGCATCCCTTCCTGGGAGGCTAGCGGCCAGCTCCCCCGCCTGGGTTATCGCGGGGATGGGCGGCCACAGCAGTGGGCGTGGGACAGCCTGGAGGCTCTCAGTTCAGAGCCCAGGTGTGGCAGCTCCTGGGCTGCCCCTAGCTCATCCCAGCTTATTTGGTCTGGAATGGGGAGCAGGGATCCAGAGGAAGCAGCCCTCCCAGCTGGATTTATGGCTTCTCTGGTTTGGGCCAGGTCAGAACCAGAAAGGAAAACCACTCCTTTCTCCTGCCTGTGGTTCCGGATGAAAGTGGATTTCAAGAGTGCCTGGACACACGCAAGGGCCACTGTGGCCTGAGTCCAGGGCAAGGGCGAGGCGTTCTCCAGGCCACGGTGGCTGAGTCTCCAGAAGCAGAACTTCCACCTGCGGCCCTGCTCTTCCCGGGACCAGGTCCCCGTGCGGTGCATCCTGGTGGATCTTTTTTCCAACACGGGAGAGCTCGAGACCCTCAGCCCAGTTTCCCTTGAGGCCCTGAGAGCTTCCTTTTGGGCTGCTTGGGATGAGTACTCTTCCACCTAGAAGTATTCGGGATGCCGCCTGTGCGCGACCTCGCTCACTCCCCACTCTGCCTCCCACACGGGGTGTTGGGGTGCCCCCTTGGCCTGCTGCCACCGTCCTCCTCCCCCTCTCGCTGGCCCTCCCTCCGTCGTCGCTGATGTTGGGGTCTGGGAAGGTAGCCAAATGCGGGAAGACACCAGAGTGATAAATCACCCCCATCCCACATCTGCAGGCCCTGGGGCGAGCCCCTCACTGCCTCTCCACCCCCGTCCCTTGCCACAAAACACTATTGTCGTGGTCTGAAGAAGAGTCCTTGCACTTGCAAAGGGCCTCCGCAGCCTGGCGTGACGGCCGGGGGAGGTGCCTGGCTCTCGGCGGGGAGCCCCAGCGCTCTTTCTTCCTCTCTGGTTCGTACTTTTCCTCTCTCATGGGGGTCCCCAAAAGCCTTTCATTCCGGCTTCATATTCACATAAAGACATCAAGAAAAAAACCCAGCAGTAAGAATTATTAGGCATGGCTGTCAAATGCTTTATTGGAGAAGGGGGGGCACAGTAACCCGTTAGGTGCTGGCCAGCAGCCCCGGCTTCCGCTGAGACCCCTCGCATCCCCAGGGGGCAGCCAGGGCCACCTCGGTGCACGGGAATAGGCCATGACACACCTGGGTACAGCCACCCACCCCATGCACATGTAGGCACAGGTGGGCACGGGTGGGGCCCGGCCCGTCGCCAACTTCCAAAAGGCTGCACCTGATCTCAAGGCCCCTCCCTGGAAAGGGGTGTTCCCTGCTTCCTTCTGGCTCCTTCTTTGTTCCAATTAGCAGAAGATGCTTCCTCCGCTTCTCCACCCTGGCAGGTGCCTCCGCCACCTTCTACCCACGAGTCTTCTCTACTCTTGGCGGCGAGGGCTGGCTGAAACCACGTGTCCCTGGAGGCTAGGCCTTGGGACCTACTTCCCCCAGGTGCACGCTCAGGGGATGAGGCGGACAATCTCAAACACACTCGCTCAGAAATCCCTGGACCCAGCTGGCATTTCTGGAGACGTGTTCTCCCTCTTCCCTGCAAAGCGCTTTCTCACAGCTCACCCTAGACAGTTTCGCCACCTGCCAATCCCAATGTCCTTCCGAAAGTGCACAGCCTGGGGCCCAGCTCTCCCGGAGGAGGGGTCCTCCAGTCCAGCGCCTAGCCGAGCGGGGAGCTGCAGGGGAGGGGCGTGTTCTTCGCGTATGGCGGCGAGGAGGGCCTTTAGGATTTGTGGTGAGGGGCACCCCAGGGTGGGCAGGACCTCGGGATGCATTTTCCACCCAGCCCCACGGTGCACAGAAACCAAAAACCGCATGCCGGCAAACAGCTCCCTCGGCAAACATTTTTATTTCCAATTAGCAAAAGAAAAATTGCTAATTTGCTGCAGTTGGGCCAGGCTGACGTCTCAATCTGCGGAGTGTCAGCGCAGTGAAAGGAACGTTCACACTGTGTCGGCGAGAGCAAGCAGCTCTAAAGAGGGTCAGGGCAGCGGGCCCAGAAACCAGATTGACTGGCCACAGTGCTAAATTACTCACACAAGACACACATTGTCTGCGGTGCCAGCTCCCGGAGGACCTGCCTTCTCATTCTTTCCCCGCAGAGCTGGGGCGGGAGAAGGGGTCCGTCGTGGGAGGAGAGGGCAGGGGGCTGGCAGGCCCTCAGTAGGGCAGGATCATCTTTGGGAACAGAGAGTCAGAAGCCGGGTTAATAATTACCCGGGTCTGTCTGCAGTGCTGGGGAACAGGACGATAACATTCTCCCCGGTCCCAGCCACAGGTCTGTGCCGGGGAGATTCTGTGCAGATAATGTCCCGCCGGAGAGGGCTGAGCCTGGCGGGAGTGACCATCTCTCACGCTGCATTTCAAGGATCCGTAGCAGCCCGCCTGCCCTGCTTCCCTGACTTCGGGAGAACCCTCCACGCCTCCTGGGCCCCATCCTCCCACCCTGGCGAGCCGGAGGAGCGAATCTCAGCAAAGCCAGCTCTGCCTCGGGCGTGAGGTTCCCCGGATCCACGGAGCTCTCGCAGACTCCCGACCCAGACCCGTGGAGTCTCCCTGGGGAGATGGCAAGGCAGCTGTGCTGGCCACAGATGTTTGACGCTGAAGTAATAATGAACCTCTCCTGAAAACCATTGACCACGTAACCTCAGACCGTCAAAGCCCCCGGGTGGGCTCTCAGAGGCTCTGAACGGCTCTGCCTGCAGCTCCAGACATGACCCTCATTTTGAACAAACATGCATTTCGTGCCCACACGAGCCAGGATGAAAGCGCCGTGTTCTCACTGTGCCCACGCCATCTTTCTGTCTGCAGTGCCTTCCTCCACGCGTCTCCGGCTCCGCAGCCCGCCCAGCCTCCCAGCCAAGGCACACAGAACCGGTCCCCAACACGATGGAGCCACTGGCCTCATAGCGGCCGGCCAGGGCAGCCCCAGGTCTTGTGATCTGCTCTGGCTCAGATGCATGCCCAGGGCAGATCAAGGAGATACCTGCCACCCTCCCATGTCTGCCACCTTCCCAGGGCCTGGTTATGCAACCTGGGTGGGCAGGGCCGAGAAAGCTAAGACCTGCCCACAGGTGCGGGCCCAGGCACCAGGAGCACCTGGCCCACCTGGCCTCGAGTCCTGCTATCCTCCCCAAGCCACTGTGGCTCTTCTTGGCCTGAAAGGGAAGGGAAGGCTGACTTAGGGGATGGTCCAGAGGAGCCCTGCCTTGAAAGGAGGCCAGTCAGTCCCTCTCCCCTTCCCTGGCAGTTCCTGGGTGTCACTGGGGGAAGCTCCCTGACGCCCATGACAGGTGTGCAGGGACCTGGCACACAGATCCCGAAGAGAAAGGCAGCCTGGGGTGCAGGGTTCATGCAACTGCTCAGTGCCTTGGAGGAGGCTGCTCCAGTCTGCATGGGGAAGCTCCTTGCCTTGGTCTCAGAGATGAGCTGCGCGGGAGGAAAGGGCCAGCCCATCCCCGCCTTGGGAGAGAGTGCGCCACAGCGGGAGAGCCGGCCTCTTCCAGCCCTTTCATGTGCAGTGATTTCAGAATCCAGGCCACTTGATGCTCAGACTCGAGACAGGGAGACCCTCTCTGGGGAACAGAAGTCACGTTTACAACCCACGGCAGTCAGGAAGGTGGAGAGGGGCACAGGCTGGCAGTGGCTGGGCCCTGGCATCCCAGCTGGCTGTGCCAACACCGGCTTAGCCTCAGGCTCAGCATGCAGGCTCTGGCGAAGACGGGCCGTGCCCCACAGCCTCTGCCTCGCTCTGCTCTTCAGGGAAACAGTCTCTAGACGGAGAGCGGAAGACTGGACTCTGGCCTTCCCGGTCCAGCTCTCAGTGGCCTGCTGTGTGGCCTTAGAGTCGCAAGCCCCTCTGGACCTCTGGGTCCGTGTAACAGAGACAATCAAACTGGATCGTGTATGTGGGATTTCTTTCCAGAACATGCAAGAGCTGCTTGGATGTGCTGTGTTTGCATCTGGCACCCCTGGGGAGACCCTTTGTCCTGCCAGCACCCTCTCCACAACCACTGTCTGCTCCTTAGTCAAAATAATGCACTGCTGGTCGGGCCATCAGTCATGGAGAAGTCTGGCTTCCGAGGAGCCCTGCCTACTGCCTTTCTGGGGCGCAGAGGCGGGGTGGCCTCTTATATTTCCCCCTTCTCTCTGGCCCTTTCCTGCCGGCTCTGGACTGTCCTGAGCATGTAGACAACACATATGCATGTCCCCATGGACATGCACAGACACGTGTGTGCAGACGGGCATGTATGCGTGTCTACGTACATGTACATGCAAACACAGGTCATGCATGCAAAACACATGCACATCGGTGTGCGCGCCCGCACACACACATACAATTTCCTCATGGAGAATTCACTCCCATCTGGAGGCCAGAACCTGAGAGCCACCCTCAGTGTTGGCGCGGTGTGGAGGAATCTGTGCGTGGAAAGCCACAAATGTGGACGGTGACACAGTAAACTTCACGAAGCTGTCTTGCATCTGCTGCCCAGACTCTGGAGGGCATCCACCCTCCCACAGATTTTTCTGCAGCCCGAGCTGGCAGGAAGTGAGGTGAGGGAGCCCCAAGGGGAGGGAGGGGCTGTTGCAGGTGCGTCTGCAGGGCCAGCCTCTCTGCCCCAGGTGCTGTGACCTTGAGCTCGCGTTCCACCCCCTGACAAAGCAAATAACCAGCCAGAGGGCTGCCCACGTGGGTTCCCTCCCCCCCACCCTGCCCAGCATCCCCCGTGAAGAGCTGGTGACGACAGACACACTTCCCCCCAGGAGGGAGCGGTCCCCCAGCTGCTGGCCCTGGGATGCATTTTTCAGCCTTCTGCGGCTCCAGCGGACCTGGGTGCTGGGACTTCCTCTTTTTCTCTGGGGAGGGCCTGCATCCCATCCCAGGGCACCTGGGCCCAGCCCACACCCCAACATGAGACTCTGGGGCAGACTGGGCATGGGTGTTCTGCAGGGCCCTGGTTGTCTGCAGTGTGCAGTGCGGTGAGGACCAGCTCCCATTCCCAGCACTGCAGCTGGTGCAGGCTCCTTCAGGGTCTTTCCCCACAGCATCCACCTGGGACTCCTGGGCTTGGGGTTTCTAAAGCCCGAAGTGAGGGCACTTTGCATTCAAAGGGGCCAGGAGAAAGTGTGCAGTTTGCTCTCAAGGCCGGGGTAGAGCTCTCGGGGGCCCAAGACCAGCTTGAGGGGCGTTTCTATCCGTCAAGGCATCCCCAGCTCCAGAGGCTCCAGGTGTGAGCGGGCGTGGGACCACCTTTGCTGACCGACGTCCTCTTGGTTGTTGCATCTGTGGAATGGCAGGGTGGCCCTGCCTCCTCCGCTGCGGCCAAAATCAAGGCTTCTTCTTTTTTTTTTTTTTGAGATGGAGTCTTGCTCAGTCACCAGACTTGAGTGCAGTGGCGCGATCTCAGCTCACTGCAACCTGCGAAAATCAAGGCTTCTTTCTGTGGTTTGGGAATTATCAAACGAACACACCCTGGGCCGGTTTCAACCAGGGCGCGGTTCCTCGTGGTGCTGATTACCGAGTTGCTATCGATTTCCGTAGGGAGCAGGCGTTTCTGGAGCCTGTTATCATGTGGCTGATAGAAGCTGCTGCTGAGCCGAAGTTCGTCCCTTGTCTGGAACGTTCCTGGGCTCAGGCGTCTTCCCCAGCTCAGGAGGGTCCGCCTCACGCAGGTGTGCTGACCCCACATTCACCCCGCACGCAGACGTCTTTCTCTTAACTGTGGCAGGAGGAAGAAAGGGCCCGCCCAAGTAGGTGACGGCGGGTCTAAACAACATTGCGTGGATTTTTTTTTCTTGAGCTGAAACTAAACTCATCCGAAGCCTGCTTCACCTCTCGGGGCTGCCGGCCAAAGCACCATCAGTTAGAGTACTGTGTCTGCATACCAACCCTAGGGACAAACTCCTCAGTAAATCACAGACCAGGTGCGAGACGGGGGGCGGTACCAGGGCGGGGAGCAGCCCCAGGGATGGAGCGGGTCGGCGGGACGGGGAGCCAGAACTGGGAGTAACCAGAGCGGCGCCGGCACAGGGCTCGGCCTCCCGTTGCCCTCCCTGTCCATGGCCTTTTCCAACTTCAAATACTGTGAGCGGATGAATGAGGAAGCCAGTTTCCCGACCCCATCCGAGGCGTCTCCTCCTTCTACAAATATTAAGATAAACGCTATCACTTTTGAAAATTTTACATATAATAGAAAATCTATGGCACCGATCAAGGGATTTCTCTTCCAGGGAGGCTATTGTGTCAGGTAAAGAGGTGGCCATACATCAGCCTGCGCTGCCCCTCAAATAGATAATCAATTTCCCTGAAAGCATCAATAACCGGAGTGGACGTTTATTGCCCCACGGATGGTTTATCTTTGGGGCTGGGGACAGCAGGGCCATGATGAATACCAAATCTGCCAGGGAACGCAATTAAATGCTGCGAAGATAAAGGATTTTATATCGTGCACAAAAAAGCAATCAAATTCATAATTGAACTCCATTGCATAAAATCGGCCAGAGATAAATATCGCACCCAAAAGCGTATCACCCGGGTCCCGAGTGCTGGGTCAGGCCACCGTGTTGCCGATGTCCCCGCGGTTTCTCTGTCCAGAGGCCCCGGCGTGCCTCTCTCCCTGGGGCACCAGCTTGCAAGTGCCACGGTCTCTCCCTGTCCCTTCCACACGCACTCAGGGCTGTGGCCGCTGCTTCCTTCTTACTTTCTTTAGAGAAGAGAAACGTGCTCCTGTCTGACTTGGCTTAAACCCGGGGTAGACCTGTGTTCTCCTCCAGCCTCCTGCATGAGACGGTCCCAAGGGGACGATGAGGTGGAGGAATCAGGGCCTGGATAGCAGACCCTGTGGGCTCCACAGGACGAGAGGGGGACCCCCTACCGCGAAGCCAGGCGGGAGGATGCCCCTCTGGGGCCACCTTGGTCCCAAGGTGACCCTGAGCTGCTCCAGCAAGAGCTCTAGAAAGACTGTGCACCCTCATCTCGGGGGATTTTTGTCTCTAGAGAAGTTGCTCCTTCCTGGTGGGTGCAGCGTCTCAGCGACTCTGGCGGGGCCAGGAGGACAGACTCGGTGCTTGGGTCAGTGACAAAGAACAAAAAGAGGCTGAGGGCATCATATTCCCATTCACTGCATTCCTCCTGGGGTGGGGGTGTGAGGGCACCTTCCTGTTTATTGAGCTCCTCCTGGGTGGGGTGAGGGCACCTTCCTGTTCATTGAGCTCCTTCTGGGTGGGGTGAGGGGCGTCTTCCCATTGATTCTGCTGCTCCTGGGTGGGGTGAGGGCACCTTTGGTTATGGTTCAGGTCTGCTTGGACTTCATGAACTTGATTTTCAAAAGAACCTTGAAAATGTTAAGAGTTTAAGGTCATATATGCTTGGCAAAATATGGCTTTTAGCTTGGAAGGAAAAAGAAGCATAGAGGGCATTTTGGACACAGAATAGCTCTTTAAAACAGCATTTTGATGAGTTAAGTATAAATAAATCAGAAACACACGGATCTCATTTCCTTTAAAATACCCGCGGGCTCAAACACTAGCGGGAAAAGTGCCTGGCAAACGGCGGTTTGGGATTTTGACAAACCCAAATATTTTGAAGAGGTTTCTGAAATGTTTGCACCCCAGTCTCCTTGCTGCCCTACCTTTCGTGAGTGCCCATGTGTGCCAGCCCCCGTCAGCCTACAGCGCGTGGGTACTGCCCTCTGTGTCCTGAGTGCCAGGATTTCCACGGCCTGACCTCATGATGTGGGGCTTGCCTGTGTGTGCATGTGTGTACATGTGTGTATGCACATGTGTGAGTGCATGTCTGTGCATGTGTGCATGCATGTGTGGGCCTTGTGTGTGTGCACATATGCATATGTGTGTGCATGTCTGTTCATGTGTGTGCATGTGTGTGGTGTGCGTGTGGTGTGTGCATATGTGCATGCATGTGTTTGTGTGCACATGTGTGTGTCCGTGTATGTGCACGTATAGTGTGTGGTGTGTGTCCATTTGTACATGTGTGTACGTGTGAGCACGTGTGTGTGCATATGTGGTGTGTGCATGTGTGTCGTGTGTGAGCATGTGTGCATGCATGTGTGTGGTGTGTGTCAAGCATGTGTGCATACACATGTGCAGTGTGTGTGCGTGTGTGGTGTGTGCATGTGTGTGCATGTGTGGTGTGCGTGTGTCATTTGTGTGCATGTGTGGGTGCATGTCACTGCGTGTATGTTTGTGGTGTGTGGTATATATGCGTGCGTGTACGTGTGTGGTGTGTGCATGCATGTGTATGGTGTGCGTGTGTGCCTGTGTGTGTGTGTGCGGTGTATGTGTGCATGTGTGCATGCATGTGTGTGGTGTGTATGCATGTGTGCATGTGTGTGCAGTGTGTGCGTGTACGTGTGTGGTGTGTGCATGCGTGTGTATGCATGTGTGTTCTGTGTGTGCGTGTGTGTGTGTGCGGTGTATGTTTGTGTGCGTGCGTGCAGAGGGAATGAAGCACAAGGAAGATCAGAAACGGATGAGGCTTTGGGACTTCAAGAATTCTAACTTTATTTTGGCGTGGAATGGGAAAAAAAAACACGTGAGAATCCTACTTGAAGGAGTTGGAATCAGGCTGTAAAACAGGCACTGGAATGAAGTCAGTGGTGTCTGCTCCCAGCCCAAACATCTGGGCTCCAAGTGGGCAGTCGGCCCCACCTCCAGAAGTGCCAGTTCACAAGGCACAGCTCCCGGGGAGCAAGCCGCAGGGACAGCCAGATGTGTGGGCACCGCACAGGCAGAGCAGGGGACCAAGACCATGCGGGCCGTCTTCTTTATCTCTGCAGGAACATGTCGGATTGGGTGAGGGTGATTCTCCTGCACCCGTGCTTCAGCCTTAGTGGGCCCAGATCATTGTGGAGGCCACGTTTAGGACAGGACCAGAGCCTTGGCCTCCAACTCGCCGAGCAGGCAGGCAGCCCTCCTGGGACCCTGGGGTGTAACACAGCTTCCTCCTCCAGGTAGCTCAGGTGCCAGCAGGTAAGGCTTGGAGCAGCTACCTGTGAAGCCAACCCACTTCCTTCCTGTTCAGAGCTAAAACCTGCCACAGAGCACGGGGGGTGGGGGTGGGGAGTGCTCAGATTCATGAGGCCTGCTCTGCACTTACACAAACTGATAAAATGTGGGGGCATCCGAGGGGAACACCAGGGCACCCGGGGACGTTAGCATGCTGTGGCCGGGTCACCCACGCAGGACCTGAGTGCTGCCTCTCATTTGTCCTGTATCTGGGTGTGCAGTGAGCCCACGCCCGGCACCCCAGATCCCTCCGCAGCTGCCCCCTTATCTAGAGCATCTGGCCCCATCCCGGCCGTCTCTGCTCGCTCAGAGACATAAACAGAAATGCCGTTTGGCAAAGGCAGCCCAGAAACATCCTCCTCTGAAATGTTCCTTTTGGCATCTGATTAGGAAAAAAACCTTGCAATTAATACTCAGAGTTGGATTGTGAGACTTTCTGCAGAATGAGGCTCGGAGTATTTAACAACAAGGTTCCTCATTGCCCAGCCTCTGCATTTATAATAAAAATAAATATTTTCCCTTCCTGATGTTGAAGGCCGTGCCAGCTGCAGAGAGGAGCTGGGATGCAAGAGGGAGCGATTGGATTCACTTAAACGCCGCAGACACAGCCCCCTGCACGCCTTCGCGGGCCCGGGTCCCCTCGCGGGACCCCGGGGAACGAGCTCGTCATCGGCTAATCTGCGACCACTTCTTCTAATTGTACAGTGCTCCGAGGTAATCAACATCCAATGCCCGCTCTCTTTAAGACCCAGGCAGAACAAAGCCTCAAATTACTAATTACACAAATACAGTGTCTTTTGCTAATTGGATTGGTTAATGTTAGTTAATAAAGCACTTTAAGGATAGGCAATGTGGAATGAAAGAGGCAATTCATACGTTTAATAATAGGCTAATAACTGTCAGCAATGAATAATCAGCCGCTGTCACGTGCAAAGAACAGCCACACGCTTTCCAGCTCTTTGGGCGTCTGTTACAAATTAATGCCTTCGCAGGAGCCAGCCTGAGCTCCGAGCCCCTCGTCCCCAGGCTGCTGGAGCTCCAGCCTTGCCTTCCCATGCGCCCGGCGAGGGCCTGAAACCCACAGACCGCAGCCCCGGTGGCCGTTTGGGGAGTTTATCCTCTGAAGAAAAATGAAGTCCTGTTATTTTTATTATTTATGAAAGAGCCTTTGGCTCAGCGATTAGGGACGGGACCAGAGGCCTGTATCCTTATCCCGAGGCCAGAGGCTTCGCTGTTTTACTCAGTGACCCCGGGCAAGCTCCTTGACCTCCACCGGCCTCCGTCAACTCAGCTGGAAAATTGGGTAAAAAGATTGTGGTGTCTCTCGGGCATGGAGCTGCAGAGTGCAGGCGCGCAAAGCTGGCGGGGCCGTGACAGTCCAGCGTGGGGCCGCAGCTGCAGCCGGGCTCTGCCGTGCACGCTGACAGCCAGTGCCAAAGGAAAATCATGACCCGTGGGCCCCAAATCAGCCCCCAGGACCTGAGACGTCCGGCCCAGCTCTGGGACCTGGTTTGGTAAAATGCGAAGACCCAAATCCCCAGCCGGCTGCCCGGGCTCCCCGTCTCTGCGCCAGCCTAACCCTTTAGACCCTGTGAAGATATCGGAAGAACAGCGGCGGCCGTGAAGAGCTCCTTACAGCAGGTGGCTGGATCTCCCGAGCAGGACCTGCTCCTGGGCAAGAGCTGCTGTGGGGACAGGGGTCTGCAGCTGGCGTTCTTTCCCTCTCCCTCGCTCTATCATGACAAGCGCCAGTACCGTGACCCACATCGAGCGGGTCGAGTTCGCTCTTCCTCCAAGTCTCCGTTTCGAGCCGTGGGCTCCTCGCAGCATCCCAGGCTTCACAGTCACATCCAAGTCAATGTTTTTCTGCTCAGGGAACGCGAGATCTTTATGACAAAACAAAAGTGCCGGTGGCGAGGCTGTCCCTGCCAGTTGGTAGCACTCACGATGTGCAGGGGTCTCCCTCTTCTGAAGACAGTCCCCGGGGGGATGTGTCCAGCCCGTGTCCCTCCGGGGTAGAAGCCTGGAAAAGCACAAAGCGTTTTCCAGGAAAGAGAAGCGAACCAAGGACAGGGTGCACCTGTGTTTGCTGGAGATGAACTAAACGCCTCGAGCGTGTGGGCCGAGAGCGGACGAGAACCCCGCCGTTCGCTGCTTGAACTTACACAGGTGAATCTGCAAATCCCAGGCAGCCCCAGCCTGAGAAAATTCTGTTTGTTAAGTATAGAAATGTACCAGAATTAATTACTTTAGGCTACACAAAGCTAACAGAAAGGGAGATCAAGAGGCAGTAGTGTTTCTGCACCTCTCTGAGTATGCTGTTCATCTGTGGCCCAAAAGGAGCTCTGGGCCAGCCCCAGGGAGGAAGGCCTCTGTGCCAGGCTTGGAGGAGTCCAAGGGGGCAGACCGTTGAACAGGGCTGTCGTCTCCCTGCCCCGTCCCCACTGCTTGGATGACATTGCAGCCAGCCCCAGCTGTGGAAGGCAGGGCTTCGGCACACACATACCGTCCCCCATGAGCTGGGGGCTCCTTGCCAGGGTCCACCCCCTCCAGAAATTAAGTACCACCTCGTTCTGTATGGGAGAACCTCTGCCGACCCTCTGCCCACCCACCTGCCCTGCCCACCCAGCTCTCCAGGCCTGCTGCCATCGGGGTCTCCTTCCTCTCCTTCCATCTCTCTCTGCACAGGACACGCTGAGCCATCACTGCCATGCACAGCGCTTTCCCGCACCCTTGCCTGGTTCACAGCCGGCACCTCACCCTCTTTTCAGTGTTTGGGGAGAGCAGATAAATCATGCTGCAGAATAACTCTCGCAGCTCCAAGAATAAAGTTCGAGTAACCGTGCCTGAGACTTTCTGTAGCTCTTCAAGATGAGCCTTCCCGGGTCAATGTTCCGTGGGCAGGAGGTGCCCATTTCTAAAGCCACTTGGGCAGAGCACCTCCCAAGCGCACCATGAGCGCAACCCTTCCACATCCACGGAGAGGGCTGGCCAGCGAGGACCCCGCGGTCGCGGCGAGAGGAAGTCGCCTCTTCGCTGCTGACTGGTGGAGATTCCCCCAAGGCCATCGTTACCCACACACGGGCTGGGCGGACAGGTTTCCCTGGGAGCACTGATCACCCACAGGCCAGGCCAGAAGCAGTTAGGGAGGACTGTGCAATCCGGCACGAGGTGTTCAGACCTGCCGGTGCCCGGGGGCCGCCCGGCCTCCCCTGGAGGGCTTGGGAAGCACATTTACCCCCATTGTGCTCCCATCTCTCTCCTGCACTAATAAGGATCATTTTTCTCAGTCCGTCCTGCAGACAGATGGTGACCTTGTCATGTTTGTTGACAGCCACACAGTACAGCTGAGCATCAGTCGCCACCTCCCACCTTCCCTGTCAGGGCTTCTGAGCCTCAGGATGTGCGTTCCAAGCTTCGCAGGCCGGACAGCAGAGCTGCGTTGGGATCCAGGCCCAGCCAGCCACGTGCAGCCCGTGAGCCTGGCCGCTGAACCCGCTGTCCACACTCACCTCCTGCAGCTGGAGGCAGACAAGGGCACCCGTAAGGACCTCTTTCTTCTTCTTTCAGGGCTAAAGAGAGAAAGGAAGCCAGCAGGTGCACTCATTCTTCTGAGGCTCGCAGGCAGCGGGCAGGAGCGGCCCCCAGGAGAGCCCTGGCCCAGGCTCCGTGCTCAGGTGTGGGTGGGAGGGAGACAGGTTCTGCCTTTTCCTTAGAGCAGGGTCTCTGCCCTCGTTTCGTTGACTTGTTGGAAAGCCATGAAAGATGGTGTAAAATCACACTGCTGCCCTGGGCAGGTCTCAGGACCCAAAGCAGCTACCTGGCGCTGCATCTAGCTACATGACACTCCGTGTGCTTCGGAGGCATCACTGTGGCCCCAGGGGGATCGCGCGTCCCCCTGCAGCCGTCTGGGGTCCCTGTGAGATGAAAGCACTAGAGCGTGCTTTCGGGCCCCCAGCGTGCCGTCTAGCTAAGGCCCTCCAGAAAGACAGACCAGCCTCCACCGGCCACTGCTGCTCCATCCCTGACCTGACCAAGGGCTCTCCACAAGGCCGGGTAAGGCTACCAGCCAGATGGCCATTCTAGATTCCTGGTGTTGCCAGGCTTCACCAGGACTGTACACCCAGCCTCCTGGGAGGAGCCCTTGGGGTGGGCATGGAGTGAGAGGTCGTTGCCCTCCGAAGCCACCCAGGCGAGAAGCTTGGTCAGCACCGGACTTGTGGCCACCAGACCTGCCCCAGGGAAGAGACTCCTCCCCATCCTGGGGGAGGCTGAACATCCAGGGAAGTTGTGGGGACGAAATAGACGTGCTGAGAGTTTGGTGCTTTCCCTTGTGGCAAGTTTGCTTCTCCTTGTCGGAAAACAAGCAGGAAGGAAAGAAGAAAAACAGAAAGGAACAGAGCCGTTTCGGGCTGCTTCCAGTCTCATATGTCTTTCCCTGAAGGAGGCTCAGCTGAGAAGGCAGCTCCAGAGTGAGCTGACAGGGGCGACGCGGGACGGCGGTCCCAGGATTGGGTGTTCCCAGAAACCTGCCTGCCTGTCTCGCCAGCTGTGCCGCACCCGTACCCGCCCGGTGGGACCACACACCGCAGCCCCGGGCACCGCAAGGCTTTCCAAGTGATGACCTTGTGGTCTTTCCTCTGCTTGGGGTTTGGCCGTTTGGTGTGGGGAGCAGGTGTGAGCAAAGGGAGGCAGGGACAGACGAGCCGCCTCTGCTCGTGGGAGCTCCCGTTCCTAGAGAGAGGCTGTTAGTTGGCAGCTGGACCGGCTACCCTCAGGCACGAGTGCCCTCTTCCCTCCATCCTCCTTGGAGCTGTGTGTAGCTGCCATGGGCCGGGGTCACGTGCCTCCCACGTAAAAGGCCAGATCATGTATAATTCCGGGTTCTGTGTCCCATGTGACCTCCATCCCATGCATGTCTTTGTTTACAACACTGTCGTTAATTATTACAAGACGCTTTCAGTTCGTGAGGCGTGGCAGTCTTGAAAACGGGTGGTTACGTCTTGGGTGCCATCATTACCTGTGTGTTCATGCTGCAAAATAAGGGCGCGATTGGCCAGTCCGTGTCGCCCTTTGCACCGTCTCCATCGTCATGGACGCCTCCCACGGCGTTTGCCTCCCTCTTCACAGACGAGGGCCTTGAGACTGCTCAAGCCAGGGTATTCAGGGGCCGAGAAGTGCTTCTGGGACTCAGAATGGGAAGCGCTGGCTGGGAGCCCAGGATTCTTTGTCCAGTTCCTGCAGCCCTTCCCAGTGCTCTGAAAGGCACCAGAAGGAAGGAGGGTTGGAGGAACATTCCATGTTGGTCAGGAAGCCCCTAAAGGCATCCTCCAGGGCAGGCAGCCTCGGCCTTAGGTCTGCCCACGTCTCAGCCAGGCTGGACAGTCCTGTGAATTCTCTGAGCGGCACCGTCGGTGTGCTTGGCCTTGGACTCAGTATGGCCTGGAAATGCAGACATGGGACCCCGGGGAGGTTACTTGGAAATGAGGGGCAGAGTGGGCAGCCTTTCACCTGCCAAGCCTCCCTGGTCCGGCTTCTCCACTCTCCCCGCCCCAAAAGAGCAAACCCGGGCCCAGTTGCCTAGAAGCCGCAAGACTGAAGAGGCAGCACATGAGCTCGGAATTCCTCAATGTGGCTGCTCCTTTAACTGGGTCCCATTAGGAAAGCGTGCAGTCCTGTTTGGTGGCACTCTGCCTCCCGTCACCCCCACGTACGGTGGTCTCAGGTTCGCAGGCAGCTCGGGCCTCTGCTGTGTTGTCCCTGCAGCAGACTGTAAACATTCCTTATGGGAGAGAAAGCAAAGCTCCTCACCTCCCTCTCCCTTCCCCCATCCACCTCCCCAGCTTCTCCAAATGGAACCAGTTCTATGGAGACCAGATAAGCGAATGGCTCCGATAATACCCTGTGGAGCTGCATGGCCTGAGTTCGAATCCCAGCTCTTCCACTTCCCGCCTCTGTGACACTGGACAACTTACCCAACCTCTCTGAGCCCCAGCATTCTCAGGCATAAATGGGGATTACTGTAGGGTTATTTTAGGCATTAAAGAAGATAGTGCAATACAGCTCTGGCAGAGCTAGCTTACTGGCTGTTGTAATTATTACTGTTATTTTATTCCAGGCAGGAATAAAATACAACCAGGAGCAACTCACAATTCTGCCTCCTTGGCCTGCAAGTCTGTGGAATCCAGAAATGAGCGTCCACAAATACTTGCTTAATGAATAAGTGGGATGAATGACAAGTGAGAATGAGAGAAAGACTTGAGTCTGATCAGGGACGGGCCAAGGCGGGTAGTGAGCGACAGGGCGGCTGCTTCTGCTTCCTCTGTCCCCAGAAAGCGCTGCTGCCATTTTTAAAGGAATCAAAGTTCATTCTAATTTGTATGGATCCACTTCCAGATCTCTCAAGCTTTCTCCAAACCTCAAAGAGTCACGGCCAGAGAATAGCCCAGATTCTGGGGGGTCGGATTCCACCCCTGAGTCCTGGGTCTCCAGGCTTTTAAACACGTACGTGACCCAGGAGCTGTTGCCAAGAGAGCTATGACCCTTCTTATTCACTTACGATTATTAAGAATCACCTCAATCAACGCGGGATCAATCAGCAGAGTCAAGTGGAAGTGCATTAATAGGGTCCTGTCAATTTCCAGGTCATTTCTATAACTAAAAAGGGTTGAGATAAAAGATAAATGTTTATATAGAACCAATCATTGATCCTGTGATTTATTTTCCCCGTGGAAAGCGAAGCCCTCCAGGGAGATGCTGGTGTAGAGCCCACCGGGCCGCCCTGGAGGATTGCCAGTTGGGGAGCCTCCAGCGGCTGTGCCCCTGCCCAGGGTGGGGGTGGCCAGTAGCCACACAGTGCCTGGCACCTCCCGTGTCATTGGTGTGGGGAAGGGGCCATCAGCATTTCAGAAGCAGGGTGGAAAATGGCCAGCAGTGGGCCCGGGAGGGGACATCGTCCACGTGTGAGTTGGTACAGCCACATCCGGGTTTGCAATGGCAGAGCTGGGTGTTGGTTTAAGTGGCTGAGGAAGGAACTGAGCGCCCTCCAGAGCTGCGGTCCCCTCCTGCCGCTGCCGCTCGCCTGAGCAGAATCTGTCCTGGGGCGGAAAGGGCTCAGGCGGAGCGTGGACCATCCCCTGCCTGTCACAGACACTGGTCTTTGGGAGGTGGAAGGACATTCTGCCAGCATCCTTCTCCCTGCCCCTGTGAGCGCGGCCGTCTGTCTGCCCATCGGGCCCACAGTCGCCTCCTTCAGCAGGCTCCGTGCTGCCCAAGTAACCTTCCTAAGGCAGGAGAGCTGATGTTAGATTTTCCTATCACAAAATAAAATAGCAATGAATTAGGAGGGCAAGGGCGAAGTTTCGGAGGTGATGGATAGGTTTATGGCACGGATTGCGGCGAGGGTTTCTCGGGTGCATTCTTACGTCTCCAGGCTCATAAAGTTGTCTACATTAAACATCAGCAGCTTTTTATATGCCAATCATACTGCAATAAAGTGTTTTTTCTTTTTTTAAGGGAAATTCTGCAGACTCCGGGAGGCTCTGTTGAGCCGGCCTCTCGCTGGTGGGAGTGGCTGCTGGAGGGGCACAGGGCCTGAGCCTCCACTTCTGTCTGTCTTGGCTGAGCCTGGAGCCCTCAGCTCCTTGATGCTCCCACCACGCTGGACGTGACTTTCGGGGTTTGCAGCTGAGTTGACCCTGATGTCCCGGAGGTGTGCTCAGGGTTTGGGCACTTAGACTCAGACGTAGGACTGCTGTGTTGACTTTGGTTTTGGGGCGGTCATCCCTGACTCATCCCCCTCTTCTGGGGGGGCCTTCCACTGGGGTAGCTTTGATGCTTCCTCTCCAGTACGGTTGCCAACACAGGGGCTTCCCAGGACGGGGGCTTTCCGTGCTCAAATCCAGACAGTCCTGGCCACAGGTTGGTCCCCTTGTCCCCAGGATACTGACGTGGAGCCTGCACAAAGGAGCCGTCCCCGCCCCAGCAGTTCAGGTCCATCATCGACCCTGCAAGCTGCCCCCACCAGGCCACTTTCAGGCCAAGAAAGCCAGGTGGGAGCCAGACCTTGAGGCCCAGGTACCTGATTTCCAGCTGCCGGCCCAAGATGCCTGGTCCAGCAAGAGGCCCTGAGCCTGTCAGGGTGGCCAGGGAAGCTTCCATAAGCCCCTCAGTCAGAGAGCTACCCAGAGCACAGGGCCCCCGCAGGCTGGATGGCCAGGCCCCGCCATGACTGCACCAGTCCTGTCCCACCCCCAGCACAGAGCAGCGTCTGCTTCCAGGGGCCCAGCCCGGGTGGTCGTCGCCGTACACCAGCCTGGTAAATTCTGCAAGGAGAATTCCCATTTTCCACTCACTGACTCAGTATTTAATACTCGGTAAATGCTACATGGGGCCTACGCTGTGTTCCTGTGGGGGACCGGGGGCGGCCATGATGGTGCCCAACTCCCCACCTTTGGCCTAAAGGGGCATCTAGTCCAGGAGGGGGAGGGCCTGCTTGTAACCACTGGGTGGCTTTAAAGTGAGCACCAGTCATTCTTTCCAGGCTGCAGGGCTGTGGCGGAAGTTGGCAGAGAGATAAAGTGTGAGTGGGTGGGGTTAAGGTCACCTGCCACCCACCTGGAACTATCAGCTTCAACACCACCTTCTCAGCACAGGACCCGCAGAGCATGGGGGGCGTCCCTGGAACACGGCCCACCAGCGTCCGGGCCAGAGCCCCCACCGAGCCCTGTCTGCAGGGCCCGGGACCCCATGAGGTCGCACGGCTGCTCCAGCCTTGGCTTTCCTCCTCTAGAACCCAGGCCCTCAGAGGGAAGCTCTGGGACCAGCTCCAGGAACAAACAGCCTTGCAGAACTTTCTCCTGGTTTCCAGGTCACGCGTGTCCAGTTCCTGAGCTGGCCACGGGAGACTCCTGGACCTGCCAGTACTTCCCCTTCTCATGCTGGAAGTGACAGCTCGTCATGAGTCATTGATCGAGAGGACCACACGTCACCGCTTTTATGATTTACATTCCCTTCCCCTGGGGACATCAATCTTCCGGAAGCAGAAGGAGGAAGGCGGCCACAGAGGGCCAGAAGCAGTGCTGGACACGCCTGCGCGCTGGGGACAGGGGCCTGCAGAGATCCTTCCGGCTGGCCCCGCTGCCTAGTAGAGAAAGGGCTCTGGAGCCTGTGCCCCAGCCTCCCGCCGGCCCCTGCCCCCGTCGACCCCCGCCCCCGGCGACCCCTCCCCCGGTGGCCCCACCTCCATCAGCAGGTGCCCTCAGGTGGACCCAGGAACAGCGGGGCTTCCCCAGCTCAGTCTGACATGAGGGAAGAGCAACCCTAAGTCTAGGACAGGGGATGGCCCCTGCCATGTGGACCCCTGGAAGCCCGCCCTGCGCCAGGGAATCTCCAGGCTGGGTCAGATCTGGCCCCAGGCCCCTCTTTTGGAAAGGGCTGTCCAGCATGTGGCGGGGGGGCTCTGAGGCTTGGAGCAGCTCATCGCGCACAGGGAGGGGACTTGTGTGGTGGACGAATTGCGTCTTCAGTTTGTTAGAGAATTCAAAGCTGTGGTAGGAATGGCCCAAGCATTCCAGAAGCTTGGGAAGCTCTGAGTGCCTAATCTGCCCTCTGTCTTCTCTGGAAAGGGTCAGCATGGCGGGGGGGCAGTGTCCAGAGAGCATGCGTCCCTGCAGGCACCACCGTCCAGCAATTGCAGCCCAGGGCAGGTGGTCAGTCACAGCCTTGCCCCTGACTTACCGTGTGCCCCGAGGTGCTAGAGGGAGAGGGCAGAGCAAGGTCACAGTGGGGGCAGGCCAGAGGACCCCACAGCACCTCCTTGTCTCCCGTAGCCCCCAGGGCTGGGAAGGAGAACTGGTGGGGGGTGGCTTTCCAGGCCAGGAGTGGTTGGAGTGGGAGACAGGACCCCCACCCAGGGCTCCCAGGATCCTCGGCCTCTGAAGAGCTCCTGTGACTTCCAGGTCAAGGACCACAAACTTGCCAATGGCCTGGGGGCGATTGTCTGACCACCCCATTGGTGATGAGGTGGGCAGAGGAACGTGAGCCCTCACAGTGCAGCTTGCAGGCTGGAAGGGAGCCAGGGTCTCCGGGGTGCTTCACCAGCAAGCTGCGCCATGGCCATAGGCCCCACTCTGGTGGGTGCCTGCATGGCCTGGGCTGGGGGCCAGGTCTGGTCCACACCTGTGTGCCTTCAGGCTTCCCCGGGAAAGGGGGCTGCCCACCCCTGCCCCCGGTATGCCCCACCTCAGGGCCCACTCACCTTGATCTTGGCAGGGCCCATGTGAATCCAGGGTGAGCCCGGGTCCACGCTCCCCTGCTGTGCAAATTCGAAATGTTACTTTACCTCTCTGAGCACCTTCCTCTCCTGCAAGGAGCAGGAAGCCACAGCCTTCCTCGTGGGTGTGTTTGAGATTTAAATGCATTAATGTGGGCCAAGTACCCAGCGAGGAGCCTGGTGTGCCCAGCCCTTGGCCGTCTGCCTCACACTGGAGGCCCTCTTGTTCTGGGCAGCCTCCTCCTCTGTGTGAAGAGAGCTAGACAGGTCCTACCAGATGGGGGGGGCTGGGGGCATAGGTCAGATGGAGCCCACTGCGGGCCCCACACTTAGGTCAGCAGGGAGGACCCCCACATGCTCCTCCGAGCAGACACGAGGAGGGAGGCCCCTTGAGGACCTGTGCAAGCAGGAAGCCACCGCCCTGCACACCGTCCCTCCTCCATGCCCCCTGGTTGTTCTTCCCCAGCAGCAGCATCTATCTGAGAGCCTCTGCCCGAGTCAGCTCCCTCAGCAGGGTCCTCAAAGGGCCACAGCCAAGGCCCCCTGGCCCTCCCAACCCCGAGGGTCCTCCTTCTCTGGGGCGCTCATGTGCCCCCTGCTGACACCTCACTCCCAGCCCCAAACCTCTCCTGGGCCCCCGCCCCTGCTTTGGACCCCATCCCCAAGAAGACCTCAGCTTCAGATTTGGAGGTCTTCCCTCTTCCTCTGCCACTGTGGCCGCAGAAGGAAGGCAGCGTGGGTCTGACCCACTGTCTTGGCCCCAGAGTAGCTAATTCTGGACTAAACACTCTTCCATGTTTTTAAATGTCTCCAAGCCACCCTCCATGGGGCAGTGTAGACCAGAGGTCCTCAATACCACTTAGGAAATGGGACATGAAGGCATGTGGAGCCCGCCCTCGGGGGACAGGGAGGAGAGGAGCTGGGTCACCCCACAGGAGAGGATATGTGCGGGGCCGGCCCCACCCGGGTGGCGTATCCAGGCCAAGCGGCAGTGCTCACAGACGGGACTGCCAGGGGACAGAGTGTTCTTGGAACATCAGAAAGAGAGCAGACCATGCCCAGATTTCGGGTCTTCCAGGCCATGCCGGCCGGGCAGGGCAGGGCCAAGCAGGGCAGCCCGGCAGGTCAAGAGAAAATCACTGGGTGTGCGTTGAAGTCTGTGGGCCCCCACGGCAGTTCCTGTGGCCAGGGCAAAGCAGAAGGCCCCATCACAGCCCAGACAGGTCGGAGGAGATGCTGCCCGCCTGGAACTTGAGTCCCGTGGGGCTCGGGGCGAAGAGGCTGCCTCCCAGTGCTGTTCCCCGCTTGGGTCCCTGGAAAGCAGAGCAGCCTGGCTTCCCTCACTGGCCAAACAAAGAGAGTTGGGAAGGCATGGGCTGCTCCCTCATGTCGCACAGGCCTTCTGGGTTCTCATGCAGAACCCCAGGCCAAGCCCTGATGACAGGGCCCACAGCGGGGAGCTTGGGAAGGCCTTTGCGGGGATGCGGAGGATAGGAGGGTGGGAGTGTAAACAGTGGCATGGAGAACTCTGTGCGTTCCGGGACGGGCTTTCTGGAGCCCAGGGTCCTTTTCTGTGCCGTACTTGACTGTGTAAATATTTTTCTTAGGAGTAAAGAGAGAGCCTCCATTCATTGGATAGATCTCACTTGAAAGAACTGAGAAGTATCTGTTTAGGCATAAAAGCTAAAAACAGTGTCCAAGGAGCTTGAAAAAAAAATCATTTCTGTAGCTCAAACACGGCCAAGCTGATTTTTTTAATGCAAAAAATAAATAAATATTACCCTTCTCCCGGTTGAGAGCTCAGGGGTTTGTGTCAACAGCAGCGCAGTCTTTGCTCTGGGAGCCAGAGCCGGGGCAGCCGCTGACTAACCGCCTTTCACGGTTCTTGCGGGAGCTGCCAATGGGAAGCCACCCAGCTCCACCAGAGCTCACACCGGCGGAGGGAGGTTGGCCATGGGGAGAGTCCTGGCTGGGGTTCAGGGGCAAGTCCTGGGCGGAAGGGCCTGGCGTATGGCTTCTTCCCTCCGAGGCATCCACCCGGAGGCCTCTATCCCTCAGGAGCACACTGCGGGAGTCAGGAGGCCCAGATTCGAGTGCAGGTGCCGTCCTGAGCAGCTCCTCCACCTCTGTCTGGTTGCCTCCGCTCCGAAGCCTCTGTTTCCCATCTATAGAGCAGGTGCAGTGCCGGTTCCTGCCTCCCACAGGTGGTTGTGAAGAGGAGGTCTGTGTCTGCAGTGCCTGGGATAGGCCCCCCCACACGCTGCAGGCCCCCAAAGGATGACCTGCCGCTGTTAAGATTGGCATCACCATTGCTCCCACGCTGATGCAACATTTACACCTGGGAAACCTGGCAGTACCAGGACTTCGATTTGGAAAGAAAATTGAGAATGACAGTTGTTCTTTAAAAATTCCATCTTCTCAGAAAGGATGAGTAGGAGGCCGTGGGCATTCCTCTCCACGAGTGAGATGAGCTGAGATGTGAAGGCTCAGTGTGGCCTGGTCATCAGCTTCCAGCCCTGACAGGAGCACTGTTTAGCTGGGTATAAAACCCGGCTGAAAGCACAGGCTGTGGGAAGCTGAGGCCACTGACCACTAAGACCCTTGCTCAGACTGTGTCTCTAGCAGAACCCTGAGCCCCTCGACCTCACAGTCTCCCAGTGGTGGAGCAAGGCTTGGAGCCTGGATGGGATGCAGGAGTTGTAGGGCGCTCCATCAACCCAGACTTTTGTACATCCCTGGGTGCCCGGCACAGACAACCCTGACCCCCTGACCCCACCCACAGAGGCTTCTTCAAGGAGAGGAGGCCTTGGAATCAGCCTTTAGCAGGTTCTAGACTCACAGCCACATCTTTGGGTCCAATGAAGCTACTTCAGAAATGGACAAGAAAGAAAAGTAGGTTAGAACCAGGCACAGTGGCTCACACCTGTCATCCCAGCAAAAGCCAAAGCAGGAGAATTGCTTGAGCCCAGGAGTTAGAAATCAGCCTGAGCAACATAGTGAGACCCCATCTCTACAAAAAAAATACAAAAAATTAACTAGACATGGTGGAGCATGCCTCTAATCCCAGCCACTTGGGAGGCTGAGGTGGGAGGATCACCTGATCCCAGGAGACTGAGGCTGCAGTGAGCTGATTGAGCCACTACACTGCAGCCTAGGTGACACGGCAAGACCCTCTCTCTCTCACACATACACACAAAAAAGTGAAAGAAAGGAAAGGAAGTTAGAGCGGAGCTGGGCATGGTGGCTCACACCTGTAATCCCCACACTTTGGGAGAATTGCTGGAGTCCAGGAATCCCGGCCTGGGCAACATAGTGAGACCCCATCTCCACAAAAAATAAAACAAATGAACTGGGGTTGGATGTGCCTATTGTCCCAGCTACTCAGAAGGCTGAGGTGAGAGGATCGCTTGAGCTCAGGAGGCTGAGGCTGCAGTGAGCCATGATCGCACCACTGCACTCCAGCCTGGGCAAGACACCCTGTTTCAAATAAAGTATGTTAGAGAGACAAGGTTTGCCATCAATGCCAAAAGCAAGGGGCGCGTGAACTGGAGAGTTTGGGGCCCTCCTGCCAGTTTGGAAGCAGCTCCGTGGCCAGGGCTCGCTCTGGATTTCCTCCCTAATTAGGTTTTCAGATACTTTGATAACAGATGATTTTGACGGGAAAGAAACCTTCTGGGATCCGTTTGTGACACGGAACAGCAAGCTGAGCCCCCAGGGGCCGCGCCAGAACTGCAGAGCTGTGAGTGCACGGGACGCCCCTGTGTGCGTGGCTCCTGTTTGCTGACTTTTCAGAGAACAGAGGGTATTTATTTTAAGAGTCAAAAAAGAGGTTCTGACCAACCCCACTTAGCTAAATCCTGGCACTGCTATCCGCCAGAGAAGCTTAATGCCAGAGGTCAAACCTCGCTTTTTTGGCTAAAATGCTTAATCAAACACACCTAATACTTCTGCTGGGGTATGGAGGGGCTGAGAGCCCCGCGGCCACTGCCAGCAATCGAGGAGCCAGCGGTGCGTGCGCTGAGGACCCAGCAGGCAAAATAAAGAGGGTTTTCAGCAAAGCAGCGGCTCAGGCGAGCGGGGAGCCAAGGCTGAGTGAGCCGGGAGCGCGTCCGGCCGTTTTTCCACCCAAGGTCAGCGGCAGGTGAAGAGGCAGAGTTAATGGTCTTCATACCTGCCAAGGCGGGCTGTGACATGGGGCGGGCGGTTCCAGAACACGGCTCAGGCCCTGGCGCCCAGCCTGCAGGAGGCCGCTGCTTTCTCTGTAGCCATGGGGCGCTATCTTCCTCTTCAGGGGGTGCAGGGCAGCTGGGGAGGGCTCCACCTCTGTGTGGTTCTTCTGTGGCTCCACCTCTGTGTGGTTCTTCTGTGGTTCCACCTCTGTGTGGTTCTTCTGTGGCTGCACTTCTGTGTGGTTCTTCTGTGGCTCCACCTCTGTGTGGCTCTTCCACGGCTCTACCTCTGCGTGGTTTCTCCGTGGTTCCACACTGCGCTCCAGTGTGACCACAATCTTCAGCAGCCCATACCCTCAGCCCAAAGGGGGCCCAGGCACAATGCTCAGAGGATGCAGAGAGACAGCTAGGAGCCCAGCAGCTGTGGCATCTGCCCACACCGCCACCCTGGGGCTGGCCAGGCCCCACCTTCTGATGCCACACAGTATGGCTGGGCCCTTCTGGTAGGTGCATCACACATAATGCCTTAAACTATTGAGGCCAGGGTTGGAACGTCTGTCTCTGCATCCCCACCTGACGGCAAGCTCTGGGGAGCAGGAGTGCTGGCCACACCCAGGCACAGACCTTGTCAGACTCCAAGAGAAAGGCGGAGAAGGGCCCCTGCGTGATAGATGGGCTTACTGGGGTGCCCCATCCCACCCAGCCACTCGTAGGTCAGGGAGACAGGAAGATCAGGCCACAGCAGGAACGGTGCACACCCAGCAGAGAGCAGCGTGCACAGAGAGAGGGCGGCCCCCACCTGAAAGGCCATAGCAAGCCCAGGCTGACATCTGTAGGCAGCTGGAGGGCTCTCATGCTAGCCCCCTCCGGATGTGAAGATTTGGTGTTCCTGGGGGCTCCTGGGCTGGCCCTGCCTGGGGTATTGGTGGTCACTGTGCCTCCCAAGGCATCGGGCACCTGCATTGGGAATGCCTTGGCCATGGCATGCACATTCCCACTGGGAACAGGAGGGAGCCCCCCCGAAAATGCCCAGCCAGAGGCCACCAGATGCTCCCAGGCCAGCACCAGGCCCCTGTGGGCTCTTGGTGGAGGTGTGGGTTTGTAAGCAGGTGCTGGCGGGCCGGGGCAGGGAGGGCAAGACCCTCTGGTGGCTGCTGTCTGCACTGGTGCCTGTGACTTGTCTGCAAATGCCAGAGACAGAAAAAGCATCTTATTCCTCAGCTTGCCTCACCAAGCAGGCCCTGGTTTGGGTTCAGCCCTTTAACTGGCAGCGGGATCCAGTTCCTCTGCTCGGGGCAGCGCTGTCCCTCTACTCTGGAGAACCCCAGGGCCACCACTGGGATGGGCATCCTTTCCCCAGACCTGGGACGGCCGAACATTCCTCCGGCACCCAGAGTGAGGAGAGGGTCCACCTGAGCACGGCCTCCAGCTCTGCCTTCAGCTCACCTCGGCCCCTCGGGCAGGTCACACCCCTCCTGATGCTTTCTCCTCCTCTGAGCGCCAGCCGCCTCGGTACCTGAATCTAGCAGGCGTCTCTGCCGTTCACGTTAGCGCCGGGCCAACCTGGAAGGCCATCGGGCTGGGCCCCGCATGGCTGAGCTTGTCAGCTGCGCCCTGGTGACCGCCGCGCTCTGTCCTTACGATTCTAAAACCATCATGTAATATGAAGGGGCGGGAAAGAACCTTTGGCTGGAGCATCATTTCTTGTGTTATTTTTCAAGTATCAGTTTCAATCTCGGTTTCTGTTCTATGGAAACAGTGGTGTGATTTCCGTATATGCACCCATGCACGGCCACTTTGGGTCCAGAAGGGAAAAGCCAGTTTCTAGAGCTCCTCCGTCAGTTTGCTTCACACAGAGAGCACCCCGGGACGGGTTACTGAGACACCGCCCCGCCCCCACCCGGAGTGCAGCCTGCTGGCTTTTAAGAGGAGGTACCCGGAAAATGCTCTCCAGAGCCCAGTCAGGGAATGCTCCGGGCCGCAGCGAGCCGGGAGGAAGAATGAGCCGACCACCAGCACACTCAGGCCTCCCTGCCTCGGCCTCTGTCCACACGTGGGTGAGGGGGTGGGAGCTCCTGTGCAGCCCAAAGCCACTGCTGGGGGTCCTCAGTGGCCACCCCGGGCCCCTGTGCGGCACTAGGCACAGCGGCTTTTCTGTCTCAGCTCCATTTCCTTTGAGAAGTTTCCCCAAAAGCCATGGGGACATCCCCCTCCCAGAGATCTGGACGGGAGTGAAGACCCAGTTAAAACGTTCCGGCCTCTGATTTACCAAAAAAGAGGAACCAGAGAAATAGCATCAGCTCCCTCTCCCTCCAGCACCCACCAAGTTGCCCTTCTGCAGGGCGCTGGCCAACCTCTGCCCCTTGCCCCGGTCACCCACCGCTGTCTCCTGGGACTGCTGGGCAGAGTCCAGCTCCCCGCTGAGTGCTGCCTCCTGAGCTGGACTGTAAGCCTCCTGAGGGCAGGGACTGCATCTCCCTTCCCTCACCCTTCCGGGGCCTGGCTCAACATGGGGCAAGTTATGTGTAAATACACATGGCTCGATTCACTGCCAGAACCCAGAGGAAATAAAAATAGAGCCTATTTACCATCTAGGGCTCCGTGCTCTCTGCCTATGGCTCTCAGAAATAACGTCAATGGGTCCTCACCCAACCACTACTGGGCCAGAGTGAGCGACAAGGTGTGGCTCCATCCCTGGAGTGCGGGGTTTCCAGGGAGGTGAGGTCCCTGGGGGACATGTGGAGTCCTCAGTGATTGGGGCAGCCTCTGTGGGAAGAAGGGGTCCCTGCGATCAAGGGGGCCCTTCATTTCCTGCTGTGGAGAAGCTGCTGGGTCCCACCCCTGTGACTTCGGGAGACAGCGGGTCTCCCCCCACCGTTTAGAACCCAGGGTGGATTGAGAACGGCATTTGATCCGACACTAACAACCCCTCTTGAAATTGTTTTGCAGCAAATACTGACGGATGCTGACGTGTCGCCCCCGGAAGGCTGCATCAGAAAGGTAGGAGAGCTCCCCTGCGCCGCCTCTGCTCCCAGCATCCTCGGGGCTCCTGTGGGGTGACCGCGAGCTCAGCCATCCCCGCGTTAACAAGGGCGCAGTCTGGGTGTTGCTGACTGATGTGTGCGCAGGACGGTGGCTTTGCTGTAATTAGGAGGGATGCTTCTTTTTACTGTGTGGGCAGGTCAGGGTCCCGTCACTGTAGGGTCCCAGGTACGGGGCTGTCTGCCACTCTCCTAACTCCCAAGCACGGGAGAGAGCCCTGTACCTGTGGGAAAGCTCCAGGCCACGCAGAGGACGGGAAAATTAAATAAATGCAGGTTGTGTTTATTTAACTGTCTTCACTGGATACTCTCATGAAAAGGATATGGGGAAAAATTGGCTGCAGATTCAACAAAGGCTTTCGCTGCACTCGTGGCTTCCAGAGAAGCATCGCTTTAAATAAGCAAACCACCAGGCGAAAGAAAAAGTGTCCACGTGGCATAACCCACGGCTTTGCTGACTGGTGTGGGTGACGGCTGGTGGACAGACATCAGCTCTTAACAGAATCAGAGGGAGAACTGTGCACAGAGAAACACACAGGTCCCTGCGGAGGCACACACAGTCACACGTGTCCCTGGATGTGCACACTGCAGTCGAGAGAGCCAGGAGGAGGAATGGCTGGAAAGCCAGCTCCGAGGCCTAGACGCCGTTCAGCAGCACAGCTCGGCTCCCACAGGGTATGTGCTGCCTGCACGCACACGCAGACACCCGCAGACACAGGCACACTCACGCGTGGTGGCTGATCTCCTGTTTTGGAGGGTTTTCTAGTAAAATGGAAGTAATGGTCTCTCGCTTGGCATCTTTGCTTCAAAGCAAGATAAAATTTAGCAACTCATAATCACACATCTCCGTCCAGACAGCGTCAGGGCACCATGGGGGCTGCTGGCACGGGTGAGCCAGTGTTGAGTCAGCACCTCCTGAGTGCTGTTACAATTCCGTCAAAATGACGACTGGGTTCCGTGAACAGAACAGGAGCTGGAGGGGTACTGTCGGCCTGTGGTTAGGAAGACCTGACCCCACCCCCTGAGCTGAGATGCACGCCATCAATACGCAGTTTTCTCCCGAAGTCAAAGGGAAGCCCTGTGCTGCTTTTGCCATACCCTGGTCTCTGAGTCAAGGCATTTGGGCAGAGCTGCCTGTGAGGCACAGGGGACCCACCATCTGGGCAGAGCTATCCAAGAGGCACAGGGGCACCTGACCCTTCTCTCCAGGTTCAACCCCAGAACACTGATTGTGGAGAAAGCGTGGCAATGAAGGCTTTTCCCGGCCCCGTGGCGACACGCCGAAGGGCTCTGGCAACCTGTGAACTGTTTTCCCTGTTCCTCCCCCTGGCTCATGAAGCTGTGTCTGGCCTCCTGGGGTCCTTTTGTCCGAGGACAAGGTGTCGGCTCTCAGTCCCTACCAAGGCCTTCCTGTGCCCATGTTTGACCAGGCCATGGCCCAAATTCCAGTGCTGGCCTCGTCCACTTTCTCTTTCTCCTTTCCTGCCTGTTTAAATGAATTCACATCTTCTTAAAGGACACAGAGGAGCAGGAGACAGTAAGCAGAGCTGCTGTGTTTCAGAGAACTGCAGCATTTTCCCTTCCCACCAAGCGACCTGCACTCAGGATGGATCCCTCGGGTTCTCGAATGAGCTTGAAATCCTTGAGTCTCCCACCCATGCGTCCCTGACCCGCCCGACGTTTTCGAGACACCCTCCTTGGCCCCACCTCTCCGGAATGCCTCGTGGAGGTGGCCTGGCAGGAGCTTAGGCGGGGAACAGTTTATGCTGGGATGGGTTGCCTGGTCTAGGAACAAGGGTCAAGGCAGAAGGTCAGAAGGTCAAGTCTACATTTAAAGGGCTGGAGGAGGCAAGTGCTGGCTGCTTCTGAACCAGAATGAAATCAGACAGGAGGGTGAAGTGGGCAGGCCTTCTGTGCCTCTGGGCCAGGCTGGGTTTGCCTTTTCGTTTTATATGGGGGACCATCAGGTCTCACCCGATGTAGCTCAAGGTCATTCTGGAGAGCGGCTCCCAGGATGGGTGTGAGGTGCTGTCCAGCCGGGGGCCTCCTACTTCCAGGTGCCCAGAGCAGCAGGCGTCCCTCCGAGGCAGGCCCTGGGAAGGCTGGCTGAGGTTCAGCAACTCCACAGAATCAGAGCAGACACAACGCACGCTACCCTCAGGGCACCGCTGCAGCCACGGGGAGCCCAGTGCAGGGTACAGAGCCTGCATCAGGGCATTGCTGACGGGCCTGTCCAAGCAGGCCTCCTGACCCCAAGCCCAGGGCTCCTCCCTGCTGCTGCTCTGCAGGCCCAGTCTGAGGGACTGGGGGCTGCCTGGGGGAGGTATCCTCACCCAAGTCCACCAAAGGGCAAGGCCACCCACAGCACTGCCCAGGAGTTTTTCCAGCCTTGCACTAAACTCAGCACCATCAGCGTCCGGGGGATGTTTACCAAGGTCATGCCGTGGGAGAATCAGATCCCTAACCCCGGGTCTCAGACTGGACCCGTTCAGTGACATTGCCAGGCACTCTGGGGCGAGGGCAAAGGGAGAGGGTCAGGGCTGAGAGACTGAGAGACGTGAGCTAAAATTCAAAGACAAAGGCTTCAGACTGGGGGCCAGGAGGACCAGGACACACAGCCCTCAAGCGAGCTTCCGTCCAGACGGAAGGCCCCACCCTGAGAACAGCTGCACCACTTAGAGGTATAGACGTGGGTGCACCATGTGGATCGTCAAGGTGACTGTGTGCTCTGTGGTGCTGCGCTAAGGATGAATTCAGTGCAATCCTTGGTTATAGGACGAGGACTCTAGTTTGTGGGTTTTGTAGTTTGGGTCATGCAAAGGCACACTTGGGAGCATTAAACCCTCACGGGGGAGTGTGATGAGGCTGTGGGACCTGGGTGTGGGCAGCTCCTGTGGGAGCATGACAGGGCTGCGGGACCTGGGTGTGGGCAGCTCCTGTGGGAGCGTGACGGGGCTGCGGGACCTGGATGTGGGCAGCTCCTGTGGGAGCGTGATGGAGGCTGTGTGACCTGGGGGTGGGCAGCTCCTGTGGGAGCGTGACAGGGCTGTGGGACCTGGGTGTGGGCAGCTCCTGTGGGAGCGTGACGGGGCTGCGG
>CM052659.1:1826146-1839885 GCA_028533165.1 Leontopithecus rosalia
AGGTTTCTGAGGTTGGAAAGAATGTGGTCCCCAAAAACAGCCCCAAGTGAGGGATTTCTGCACAAGCCACCTCCCTGGGTCTGGGATGTGCCTCTCACCTCCATGGTGGGACCACGTCCTGAGCCTTCCATGCACCTCTCCTGCTCCACAGTGGGATCGTGTCCTGGGCCTGGGTTGTGCCCCCTCACCATGGTGGGACCATGTCCTGGGCCTGGGTTGTGCCCCCTCACCATGGTGGGACTGTGCCCTGGGCCTGGGTTGCCCCCCCTCCACGGTCAGGCCGTGTCCCAGCTGTCCCCCCACCCCCGTTAATGCAGCAGGTGTCATCTGTGCTTCCCTCATCCACACTTCCTTACAGGGCACCCAGGATCTTCCACTACTCGGCTGTGGCCCTCAAACCCTCCCCAGAGTATCCTCCAAGTATGCCCTGGGCCCCTGGTTTTCCAGCATCACACCTCCTCACACAACTCCAGGAAGCCTTGCATCTCTCCTGGGGTGCACCCCTCAGGGACCCCTTCTGAAACCCCACTTTCAAAGAGAAACTCTCTTTGCTCTTCAAACAGCTTTGGTTGTACAAACCCAAGCAAGTACCCGCATCCTGGCCCAGCAGGGAGAGCTTCCTGAGCTGTCTGGATTCCTGTGGCTCTGGGGGACAGGCCCTAAGAGCAGCTCCACAGGCCTTTGGGGTTTTACTCAGCTCTAGCCCCACAGGCTGCCTCTCTGTTAAGCCTCTTCTGAGCTGCTCCAGAACCCCCGTGAAGGTCTGTCCACAAGCACTTTCTGTGGGCCTGGGAGATTTAGTGGTGAAAAGAACTTCCTGGAAGGCAAAGGGCTCTGAAAGAAACTCCTTTATCCTACTGACACCTTGATTTCCTCGTCTGTAAAGTAGAAATAATAACTTTTGCTTCAGAGCTATGGTGGTGATTAGAGTTGTGTAAAGCACACTTAAAATAGCACCTGGCACCTGCTGAGACTCAGAGTGAGATCAAGGCTTGGGGGACGATGGTGGTGATGAGGCTGAAAATGAAGATGAAGGTGATGGTGCCCGTGCTGGTGGTGATGATGTTAATGATGAAGGAAATGATCATCGGGCTTTGATTATGACGGGGCTGATGATGATGATGGTGGTGACGGAGATGGTGATGGTGATGGTGATGGTGGTGATGTGATGGTGATGGTGGTGATGTGATGGTGATGGTGATGATCGTGATGATGATGGTGGTGACGGTGATGGTGATGATTGTGGTGATGGTGATGATGGTGGTGATGGTGATGGTGATGATTGTGGTGATGGTGATGATGGTGATGGTGATGGTGATGGTGGTGATGTGATGGTGGTGATGTGATGGTGGTGATGGTGGTGATGATGGTGGTGATGTGATGGTGGTGATGGTGGTGATGATGGTGGTGATGGTGATGATGGTGATGGTGATGGTGATGGTGGTGATGTGATGGTAGTGACCGTGATGGTGATGGTGATGGTGATGATTGTGGTGATGATGGTGGTGATGGTGATGGTGATGATGATGGTGGTGATGTGATGGTGGTGATGGTGGTGATGATGGTGATGATGGTGATGATGGTGATGGTGATGATGATGGTGGTGATGTGATGGTGGTGATGGTGGTGATGATGGTGATGATGGTGATGATGGTGATGGTGATGTGATGGTGGTGATGTGATGGTGGTGATGGTGATGATGGTGATGGTGGTGATGATGGTGATGATGGTGGTGATGGTGATGGTGGTGATGATGGTGATGGTGGTGATGATGGTGGTGATGGTGATGATGGTGATGGTGGTGATGATGGTGATGATGGTGGTGATGGTGATGATGGTGATGGTGGTGATGATGGTGGTGGTGGTGATGATGGTGATGGTGGTGATGATGGTGATGATGGTGATGGTGGTGATGGTGGTGATGGTGGTGATGGTGGTGATGGTGATGGTGATGATGATGGTGATTCAGATGATGAGGAAGATGATTCAGGTGATGAGGGAGATGATGAATAGTAATGATTATATTGATATTATTGATAATGATGATGATCATCATGAGCCTCAAGGTCCCATCTAGACATAATCATTACATGGGAGAACCAAAGGATCCCAGAGAGGAGAGACGTCAAGGGACCCGAGGACCCGAGGAGCTTCAGTTCTGGCTCCGTCATCAACCAGTGTACCTGGGGCAAGTCACCGACACCCAAGGCCTTATTTTCTGACTTGACAACACGGGGTAGCCACTCTGTGACCCACTCAAGTTCCTGGGCTGGGGAGGACCCCAGGAGAGGTGGAACAGCACTCCAGGGCATACTTCACAAACATGAGGCATTAACACGAAAAAAACAGGAAGAGGCGGAAAGAAAACTCTCGAATGTCCCTCTACCCTGGTCCTCTTAGGTGACCTCTCACACAGAGAAGCAGGCCTCGGGGAGTGAATAAGAAATACAGGACTTCCTGCGAGATAGCGAGTGAATTGTGAGCCGCGAATTACTTTTTTCCTTTGAAAAATGGTGTAGTCGGGTCAGAATGCTTTTGCATTTCAAACACTCGAGTTCCTTTGTCCTTGGGGCGAGATGACTTGTTTCCAGGCAGCCTCACAATGCGTGGAAACACCCTTTAACTGCCAGACGGGCTTCCGATCAGCCTGCCAATTCATAGTGTGAGTTTGGAGAGCTGGAGACGGGGTGAGAAAGCCGAGGCCTTTGCAAAGTCTATTTACACAGCGGAGAGAGTCCCTTTCACCCTCTCCGGCAAACAGGCCTGGAGGCCGGGTGGATGACCTGTACACAGGGCTGGCCCACCAGCCCACCCCCACACCAGACCCACCTAACTGGGTTCCAGGGGACATCTGCCTAGACACCCCTGGAGCCAGATCCCCAGGGGCCTTCTCCATTACTCCTGTGACAGCCCGGCCTGCCTCCTGAGAGAGGCTGGAGAAACTGGCATTCCCAGCCCACCATCCAGTCCCCACCCTCCATCCAGGCTCCGCTCAGAAACATGCCCCCAGGGCCAGGTTTGCTCAGTTGATGGGGGTCTGGCCTGCAGCCTGCTCAGCTCCTGATCCCATGAGCCATGAGGCAATATGAAGAGAGCAGAAAGAGCCGTCATCCCACCCCACACCCTGTCTCCTTTCCTTTTCTAAGCCACATGCTCTGCTGCCCTTGGAGTTCAATGGAAGCCTCCAGCACAGGGAACTTCCAGAGGGAAGGACTGGAAACTCAGCCTGCTTGTTTATTTGACTAATGTGCACTTGGGCACTTGTGCTTTTAGCAAGCAGTTCCCATTCTACAGCTGAAGAAATGAGGCACAGAGAGGCTAGGTAACCTGCCAAGATCACACAGCTGGGCTTTGAACCAAGGCCCTGTGGCTCTGTGTGCCACACATAGGCATGAGCTCTTGTTTGATCAATCAACGTGCTTTGTGACCCACTTGGGTCCCTGGCCTCTGAACACCCAGGGCTCCCTCCTTCCCCCAGGACTCCACATTATTCTGGTAACATGGGAATGCAAGGGACAGCCCCACACTTGTGAGTCGCCAGGAGTCCGTCTGAAGACAAAGCCAGCCAGCAGGAAAAACTCAGCCAGAGGGAGCAGGAGTCTTGTCCTGGCACCCACAAGAACCAGCTTCATCAAGGAGCCTGGAGTCCACAGTGTCACCCCTGGTGGGAGGCACGGTAGCTCAGAGCCCCTCCCCCTGTGTCCCCATCTCCCCCGACTCCTGGTTGCAGGCTGTTCTGGCCGCTCCTCAAAACCAGATAATGAAGTTGGAGGGATGGGCTCCCTTGCGGGGGGGGGTGTGGGAAAGGGGTGCAGCTTGAAAAGAAACCACAGAGAAAAGTCCCACAGGACACACCCCTGCTCTTTAGCGGGGAGAGCAGTTTGGTGACAATGACAGCAGTAATGACGAAAGTGACAACACACAGATGACACGAGGATGTGCCGGGCAGGGATCCCAGGGGCGACGCCAGCCATGGCGCTGCTGTGACGGTGCTGGGAGGTGTGAGGTGGCACCAAGCGCTGGACCCTTGAGAGTGAGTGATCGTGCCTCTCCCAGGGCCATAGGCAGAGGGTCTGTTTCAGGTGGAGGTGCCCTGGGCATCGTGGGGGTACCAGCTTCTCCAGGCACGTGGCCTCTGGTGGGTGATGGCTCACTGTGCACCCAGGGTTCCTCAGGCCCTGCAGCCTGCATAGAGGCCCCTCCCACCATGCAGGTGTCAGACATTAGCAGCTTCTTCCATTTCCGTCCTGAGTTGCTGTGAGTCCCGGGGAAGGGAAGGCTGTCCTGAGAACACGGTGAACTGAGGCTGGGTTCCTCCAGGCCCTCGCAGCCCTGACCGTGGCTCTGGGGAGCCAGACACTGACTGTGTCTGAGGTTCTCCCCATCCCGCCTGGCTTATGGAAGGCCTTGCCCCCGGTGAAGAAATATCAGGTCTAGACCAGAATTCCAGGACGATCCCAAGTAGACAGGGCATGCTGCTTTCCTGCTGGGCCCCCGCAGACCCGCTCTAGACGGGACCATCTGTTGCTGGTGGGAACACTGGGGAGCCTGGCCCTGCCTCATGGTACTTGGGCATCTGTCCTGGTCACTCACCCAGCTCCCAGTCAGGGAGACCCCAGAAGACCCCAGCCTGAGTGCAGCCAACAGTGGCACAGGCTGCCAGGGTCCCTGAGCTCTTCCCTCCCAATGGGGAACTTGGCCCAAGGCACATGGCCCATCCGTCCGGCCCATGGCTCTCTGCTGGCTCCTGCCCATGCTGCCCTGCAGATGCCAGACCCCATTGGGTTCCTCCAGGCCCTCAAAGCCCTGCTGTGGCTCCAGGGAGGCTGCCTGGATGGCAGGATTGATACCAAAGGAAGTGTTTCATCCAGTACTTGAAACATGAAACCAGGGGAAGCTTTTGCCACCCTTTCGAAAAGCGATCCCCAGTCAGAGGGCGCAGGCGGGTGGGATGGCAGCATCACGGCATCAGCCACCCCCGGTCAGAGGGCGCAGGTGGGTGGGACGGCAGCATCAGCCACCCCCAGTCAGAGGGCGCAGGCGGTGGGACGGCAGCATCAGCCACCCCCAGTCAAAAGGCGCAGGCGGTGGGATGGCAGCATCAGCCACCCCCGGTCAGAGGGCGCAGGCGGTGGGACGGCAGCATCGGCCACCCCTGGTCAGAGGGCGCAGGCGGTGGGACAGCAGCATCGGCCACCCCCGGTCAGGCGGCGCAGGCGGTGGGACGGCAGCATCGGCCACCACCCCTGGTCAGAGGGCGCAGGCGGTGGGACAGTAGCATCGGCCACCCCCGGTCAGAGGGCGCAGGTCGGGGGACGGCAGCATCGGCCTCATTCATCTGTTGTTTAGTTGTTCATTTCTTCATCCAGTTGGCCCAGTTCTCAGAGCCTCGGGCACAGGCACTCACCCTCTCTCGGTGACCCCCACTTCATGGGGCGTTTCCAGGGCTCAGGGAGAAGCAGGACTTCGCCCAAAGCTACTGAGCAGCTGAGCAGACACCTGACGGTCTCCTCCCGCAACCGTAGGGAGCAGATACTTGGGGTGGGTCTCCGAGGTCAAGGCTGTGAATAGTCAGGCCCTTCCCCGGAGCCCACCATCCCCTGGAAAAAGCAAATTAAAAGCAAGTAGAAGGAACCACGTGAGCAGTTACCATAACAAGCGCCATGGAGGTGAAGGTGGGCGCTGTGTGACCCGGGGCCTCTCTGCGGAGGGGCCTTGAGGGCGTCCCTGAGGCTGAGCCTTCCAGGTGCAGGGAGCGACACATTGGAGGACCCAGGGCCAGGAAGGAAGGCGAGGGAGGGGCGTGGAGGGGGCTTGCAGTGAGTCTCTGGGGTGTGGACAGGAGGGGGCTGCAGACAGCCAAGGGCAGAGGGGCTTGGACAACGATGGAGCAGGGGACAACCACAGACATATTTGGGACATCTCAGAAGAAGGATCAATCTAAGAAACGGGCCAAGGACAGTTGGGATGGGTGCATTGGCAGGGGTGGGAAGCCCGGAAGCCCGGGGCAGGGGGTAGATGGAAATGGTTTGAGGCATCTTAAAGCTCTGATGCCCCGTGGATGTCAGAGAAGGGGGCAGGCAGACAGATGCAGACTTCCGAGCACAGAAAAGCCTGAGCTGAGCCCCTGACTCACCCATCGCCTCCCTGACCCAGGGCCCAGGAGGGAGCTGAGACCAGCAGGGAGGTGGCAAGCAGCATGGCAGCCCTGGAGCTCCCTACCGAGGCCCAGAGGGGAGTGGCTGTTAGGCCTGGGACTGGGGGTGATGGAGAGGGATGAGGAGACAGAGCAAGGCTCGGGGTCTGGAGATATTCTGACCCGGGCTTGACAAAAGCAGGTCCCTGTGGTGGGGACAGGAGCCTCAGGGTGCAGGGGGAGGGGATGGGAATGCAGGTGTGGGTGGAAGGGGCTGAAAATGGACAGGGCTAAGCTGCTGGGCACAGTTTGTTGGGGAGACCTGATGGGTCAGAGGCTGATGGTGTGGGGGGCCTGGGGGAGGGTTGAGATCTGGTCCCCATGGGGGTCTGGGGAGAGACTGGGAGGCTTCCCAGTGGGAAGGTGAGTTGCCCTGCCTGCTTTTCACTGCCAGGAGGAGGCAGATGCGGGGACGAGTGACTCAGGAGACCCATCTGAGGTCCATGGGAAGAGGAGAAGGGGTTGCCCTGGGGGTAGGTAGAGAAGCAGACCATAGAGGCCCCTCCTGGATCTGGGAACTCCTGAAATCACAGCCAAGACCGGGGCTCTTGCCCTGGGCTGCCTGGGTTCCCCCTGGGAAGGTGAGGATGCGAGCTGACCTTGGTTAACCAGGAGGTCCCAGAGAGCCCCAGCCAGACAGGCGTTATCCAGCTGGCACCCCACATTCTGTCCTCACCACCCACGGAGGCCCCCAGACCCTGCCTTGGCCGGGCCAGGTCCTGCACTCTCTGTGATCCCTTTACTGTCATGCAGGGTTCCCCACGGCTCCCCAGGGCTCCCTGGTGCTCCCTGGTACTCGCCTCATAAGGCCCAGGAGGGTGAGGCCAGGCCCAGCTCCCACCTCGAGGGGTGCCCTCCAGCCTGGTGAGGCCACCTGACCCCCTTTCCATTAAGTCCCCATCATGTAGTGTCTAGCCAGGGCCGTGTGCGGCCGGCCCGTCACTTAGTCAGCAAGAACCCGGTGAGCTACAGTCATCATAAATGCATATTTAATAACGATTTTCTTCCTGGCGAAAACGCGCTGCTTCAGAAGCTCAGACGCGGGCTTCGCTCTTCAGCTGGTAACGAGAAGTTAATAAAAGTGGGATTTTGTGCAACGCTGGCCCTCTGACATCTTAATCTTTATTAAAGAGACGTAAACTTCCACGGAGCGGGTGGGCCTGCCTGGCACAGCCGGACACCGGGAGAGCCGGGCAGCCCGAGGATGGCCAAGCACCCCTAATCCACCGAGAACAATGGGCACCGGAACCTTTTCTCCCCGAGAGCCCTCGCGCTTACCTCAGCAGATGGGAATTAGTTCTCTCCCCCGAGAGCCTCAGAGAGGCCGTTGGGGATGCAGAGGTTCGAATTTGGAAAGCCGTTAATCAAATTGGAAAACTGTGAATGTGTTGCTCTTCCCACAAGGAGAGGACCCCAGGAGCAGGAGCCACGGCTCAGTCCTGCACCCTCCGCCGCTCCCACGCTCCAGCCAGACCGCGGTGGGGCATGCGTTTTTTTATTTATTTATGTCCTTATTTATTTATGAGATGGAGCCTCCCTTTAATCACCCAGGCTGGAGTGCTGTGGTGCCATTGCAACTCACCGCAACCTCAGCCTCCTGGGTTCATGCAATTCCCCTGCCTCAGCCTCCTGAGTAGCTGGGATTACAGGCACGCACCACCACGCCGGGCTGATTTTTTTTTTTTTTGTATTTTCAGTAGAAACAGGGTTTTGCCGTGTCGGCCAGGACCGTCTCAAACTCCTAACCTCAGATGATCCACCCACCTTGGCCTCCCAAAGTGCGGGGATTACATGCGTGAGCCACCGCGCCTGGCAGCGTTTTAGAACCATGTCCTTTTCTTTTTTCTTAAGTCAATGTGAAGTGTACAAAACACACCACTAATTATTCTAGGTGGACAGTCAGCAGCACGTACCACGCCCAGTGTTGTTCAGCCGCCTCTGTCTCGTTCTGGAGCATCTTCGTTAGCCTGGAAGGAGACCCTGTACCCAGAAGCAGTTGCTCCCATTCCCCCTCTTCCAGCCCTGGGCAATCACGAGTCTGCCCTCTGTCCCTCTGGATCTGCTGTTCTGGACGTTTGATGTTGTGGAATCCGCAGCCTCGCGGAGCAGCTGAAGGGGCGGCCCTGGCACATGGTGGTTGTAGCCCCTGATTCTCCTTCTGAAAGTTGAGCGGAATGCCAGCCCCTCCATGGGCGAGCCACATCTCCATCCTCAGCCGCTGCGGGTCCACGTGGGAGCCAGTGCAGCACTGGCTCTGCGGCCCACAGGGAGCCTTCCTGGTTCATAGAACACAGGTCCATGAAGTGAGTCCTAAGCCAGGTCAGAGGTGGAAACCCTGAGGCGTCCACACTGCTGGTGTGGCTTTGTTCTGACTGGGGCCGGATCTGCCTGCCATTGGCAAGGAACTTACTTGGGTGCAAACCAGCCGAGCTGGGTGCTGACCTCAGGAGCCTGCGGACCGTGTGGCTCCCCGGCCCTCAGACATGACCCCCGAGTCAAACGGGTGCCCATTTGCACACCTGTGTGTGTGTGTGGTGAGCAGGCCTTAGACTCCCCCGAGTGCCAGCCCACTGGCCCCGAGGGAAGGGCCCTACCCTCCTGCTGCAGTCGCAGGCCCAGCCACTCGGCCTGCATCAGATGGGGTACGCGTGGAGGTGTGTTTGTCATCCGCTAATCCACGGGGAAGGAGAAGGGCCGAGTCTTTGTCAGTCTCCAAGTAATTAGGATAATTAAAAAAGAAGGCTTATTGGGTAAACATGCTCTGGGATTGTGACCCCTTAATTAATGGACTACGGGGAGAAATTACAGCAGTGGCAGGATAATTAACACGTGCACTTCACAGAGCCACTAGACCCGGGTGTTGGAGGACAGGACGGCCAGGCTGGGGAGGGTGGCTGGGGAGGGTGGAAAGGCCCTGTGAGGGGCAAGGCACATGGCGATGGCCGATGGCCAGCAACAGTGGGCAGCCTGGCAGGCCCTGGCAACCTGGGGCAGGTCACAGGAAGCCTGTACCTGCATTCCTATCGCCGGCTTTAAAACATCCATTAATCTCAGCCGAAAGTAGAGCCGCCCCGTACCACCGCCTTCCCCAGCTGTCTGCCTTAGCAGGGGCTCGGGAACGTGGGAGCCCCAGAGCTCCCTGAGGATGGCTTCTCACTCCCAGCCCCAGCCTCAGAGTCCCCTGGGGTCACTAGGGTATTCTAATATTCCTGCTATATTAGAGAAGGGCAGTCATGAGCCATGAGCCAGGCCAGGGCTCCCAGCTTGCCCCACCCAATGCCAGGGTGAGAGGCGGCTTCCATGTGCCATGCCAAGCCAACCTCAGCTGCTGTATTTTCATTTTGCTTTGCCTGAGGTGGCCCCATGACCTGGGGGTCCTTCCAAAGGTTCCCACCCCCAGGGAGCCTGTCCAGGCCCCCAGACCCTCCATAGACACTGCAGATGCACACAGGGGTCTTGGAGACAGGCATCTCGGGCTTCTTTCTTGCTCCCAAGCAGGAAACAGAAGATGGGGCTGGGAGGGGGTTGGGGTGGACTCGGACTTTAGAGGAGGCTGCAGGCCAGAGAGCCGTGGCCATGGCCATAGGGGTGCTCAGGGCGGAGGCTGGTTCAGTCCACAGGAGCAGGCGGTGGCTGGGGTCCCAGATGGACAGCTGGGAGGAGGACAGTCAGGGAAGAGTACAGTCTTGGAGGAGGACAGTCATCGGGAGGACAGTCCTGGAGGAGGACAGTCGGGAGGAGGTCAGGGAGGAGCACAGTCGGGAGGAGGACAGTCAGGAGGAGAACAATCAGGGAGGACCACAGTCCCGGAGGAGGACAGTCGGGAGGACAGTCAGGAGGAGGACAATTGGGAGAAAGACAGTTGGGAGGAGGACAGTCAGGAGGAGGACACAGTTGGGAGGAGGACAGTCAGGAGGAGGACAGACGGGAGGAAGACAGTTGGGAGGAGGACAGTCGGAAGGAGGACAGACAGTCGGGAGGACAATCAGGAGGAGGACAGTCGGGAGGAGGTCAGGGAGGAGCACAGTTGGGAGGAGGACAGTCGGGAGGAGGATAGTCAGGGAGGATCACAGTCCCGGAGGAGGACAGTCGGGAGGAAGACAGTCAGGAGGAGGACAGTCAGAAGGAGGACAGTTGGGAGGAGGACAGACAGTTGGAAGGAGGACAGTCGGGAGGAGGACAGTCGGGAGGAGGACAGTCAGGGAGGAGCACAGTCCTGGAGGAGGACAGTCGGGAGGAGGACAGTCGGGAGGAGGACAGAGTCGGGAGGAAGACAGTTGGGAGGAGGACAGTCGGGAGGAGGACAGACAGTTGGGAGGAGGACAGTCAGGAGGAGGACAGTCAGGAGGAGGACAGTCGGGAGGAGGACAGACGGGAGGAGGACAGACAGTCGGGAGGAGGACAGTCGGGAGGAGGACAGACATTCGGGAGGAGGACAGACAGTCGGGAGGAGGACAGACAGTTGGGAGGAGGACAGTCGGGAGGAGAACAGACATTCGGGAGGAGGACAGTCGGGAGGAGGACAGTCGGGAGGAGGACAGACAGGAGGAGGACAGACAGTCGGGAGGAGGACAGGGTGGGCTCTGCTCCCTGAGTCTGCCACGCTCCTCCCAGCCCTGGCCGCAGCCCTTCCACCCCACTGCACAAAAGCAGGTGAGATGGGATGGGAGGAAGTGCTGGAGATTTTCAAGGGCAGAGACTGGACACCACTGTGGGGCCCTGGACATCTCCAGGTCAGAATGAAAGCCCCAGTCCTCTAATGCAGATATCCCTCAAGGAAGAACGAAGCATTTCTGCCCGTCAAGGATGCTGCCTCCCACAGCTGATCAGAGCCTGGCCCTGCAAGGTGGCTAAGAGTCCTGGAGTCACTCGGAGTGAGGTTTCCTGAAAGCCCCTTTTGTCCCTAGCAGAGCCCCCCAAGGGTCTTCCACAGCGGGGAGTAGTGGCTTAGGGAAGTTTGGGGTAAAGAATTCACTCTTAAGCCACTCCCAACCAAATCCAAGGAGTGGAAGACAATGGCAGCCCTTAGGAGCTCAGCTCAGCAAGGAGCCAGGGCAGCTGTCCGCAGCAGGTGTGGGAAGACTGGCCCTGTGAGCCGCCCTTGGGAGTCAACCCATCTGAACCTGTTCAGTGAGCTGGAGCCTGAGGCCAGGCAGGGCGACCGTCTGGGTAGTCCAGGGGGCCTGGCAGAAAACCAAGGGCTTGCATTTCTCAGCTTCAGCTCGGGGCAAGCCCAGGCTGCCAGGCAAGGTCAGCTGGAGGGCGACCTGCTGGCAGGGAGACCTCCCGCCTCAGAGGCTGGGACGATCCTGGCATCACCTTGGCTGGCATGGGCTCATCTCTGACCCCCAGCATGGAAAGCAGTGGCAGATCACAGGGTCCTGGGCACCAGGCTCCCTTCTCTCTTCTGCTCCCATCTGGGGATGGCTTCCTGCTGCCACCTGCACACACCGCCCTCACTGCCTGTCCTGGAGGGAGGATGAGGTGCCTGACCACGAGCCCACACATTTCCCTAGGACACACATAATGAGACAGCCTCACCCAGCTCAGAAGGCACCTGTCAGCTGTCTATGAGGGACTGCCCAGGTTGGGACATGGTGCCCTCATGGGCAGCAGGAGGACAAGAACTTTCGGCGCTGGCAGACGCTTCCAGAGATAGAGAGCTGGTGGCCAGGCAGTGCCCATACCCCAGGGAATCCGGCTCACAGTTTCCTCCAGGGCAAGCTGGTGAGGCCCATGGGCTCTGGGACCCAAATCCTGTTCAGCCCGTGTCTGCAGCACCCACAGGGGCAGGCACGTGGTGGAAAGGTGGCAACAGAGTTGGCTGTGGTCGGGCACTTTAAGGCCCATGTAGGGAGGTGGGGGCTTCGTGGGGGCTCCGTAGGGTCCCTGGTCTGTCTCTGAGGCTGGGGCTGGATATGTTTTCCATTTGTGACTTTCAAGTCACACAGAAACCCTTACCCTTGTGTGCAGGCAAGCGCTGGATTCTGTCCCTGCACGGTGGCCAGAGTTGTGAGGCCTCTGCTGTGGGGCTCCTACGGGATCTCGGGGAGGCTCACAGTGGGGCCTCTGGAAACAGCCTCCTCCTGGGGCTCCGCTTCCCAATGGGACGTCCCACCAGTGAGCCTGGGACATTTGCGTTCCACCTCAGCTCCCGTGTGCACGTCCCAGGGTAACCCATGTGTTGGCTGCATTGCCTCAGTTCCACATTGTTCGGGAAGATTCGAAAGCTCCCCGTGTGATGCCCATGAGCCCCATGGCCACTCAGAATGCTGCCTGAATGTGGGGGTGGGGGCCAGCCTTCCAGGCCTGGAACAAGGTGGGCGTGGCGGAGCCCATCTCTGGAGCTGCCCCGTGCCCCACAGTGAGGGCTGGCTCATTGCTCCCTGGGCTGGTAAAGGGGACTCAGAGGCCTGGTGGCATCACAGCTCTGCCACTCCCCTGCCTGGGCCACTCTAAGTCTTGAGCCTTGTATCTGCCAAATGGTGCCGACCTGGTCGTGGGGTGGGCCTGCACAGAGACTGCAGTTAGGCTGGTGCTGAGGCGAAGAGGGCAGTGGGGTCTGCGTGGGAGAGGACGTGCACTCAGAACCAGAAGCTGCTGCAGAAAGAGGAGAGGCGGGAAGGCCCCGAAGCAGAGAGGACCCCAGGGGCAGCGGGGAGCAGGACAGGAACGAGGTGGGCGCTGTGGTATAGCAGGTGCTTACCCAGCTCCTAACCCCCAATGCTGGTGTCTGTGGGCTATGGGGAGGCTGCCTCCTCAGGGCAGCAACCTTGGGTCACTGTCCCAGTGCCCAGAAGAAAGCCTGTTCATTTGAGGTGCCTTCTGGGGCAGGAGTGGGGAGGGGCAGAGGCGCTTCCGCATCTCTTATGACCCTACCTATGGCATCCTTGGCATACTCTGATCTGTGTGCAGGAGGGGCACATATGAGGGAGGGCGGGTACGTATGCATGTGTGTGGGTAGGTGTGAGTGAATGTGTGTGTGCACGTGCATGTGTGGAGGGGCTGCATATCTAAGGCTGCATGCCCATGTGTGCATGTGTGTGAGCAGCTGCATGTGTGTGTGCATGTGTGAGCATGTGTGAGTGTGTGCATGTGTGAAAGTGTGGGCATGTGGGGGGCTGCATATACGCAGGCACGTGCCTATGTGTGGGTAGGTGTGTGTGCATGTGTGAGCATGTATGTGTGAGTGTGTGCACATGTGAAAGTGTGGGCATGTGGGGGGGCTGCATATATGGAGGCACGTGCCTATGTGCGGGTAGGTGTGTGTGCACGTGTGAGCATGTAAGTATGTATGTGGGTAGGTGTGTGGGCATGTGTTGTGTGTGTGAAAGTGGGGGCATGTAAGAATGTGTGGGTATAGGCTGCATATATGGAGGTGCATGTGCACGTGTGGGCATGTGTGTGAGCGTGTGGGGGGGCTGCATATATGGAGGCACATGCCTGCATGGGGAGGTGGGTAAGTGCTTGTGCACGTGTGGACATGTACGTGTTGTGTGTGTGAGGATGTGGGGTGTAGTTATGTGTGCACTTGTGGACATGT
>CM052659.1:1839985-1892699 GCA_028533165.1 Leontopithecus rosalia
GTAGGTGCGTGTGCACGTGTGGGCATGTCAGTGTTGTGTGCGTGTGTCCGGGGAGCAGACCCCTCACCGTGGACTCTGTACAGGGAGGGAAAAAACAGGGCCCCTGAAAGGGAAGCGGCCACATCCGTCTCTGATGAATGAATTAGGACCCAAATTTTTAACTAATTGAGTATATTAAATAGAAAGTCTCTGAGAAGAAAGGGAGGAAAAGACGAACACAGGACACCTTTTCAGGCTTCTTTGATGAAAAGTGTATTTGGGATTTGACCGTAATGGCCATCCTCGCTTGCCAAAACCTGACGCCCTGGCAGGTAACTTTCATCAGGCGTCTCTGAAATGGTACCTAAATGAATTAGCAATAAAATGGACTTAGGCCGAGCAGTGGGGGCCTCCATTAATCTCGGGTTAATCACTAAAGAGGTGCCATTCACTTTTCTTAAGAAGTCACATTTCTCTCCCCTTGCTGGCGACCAGATTTCATAAAGTAACATATTTCTAATGAAAGGTCTCTGCTTGAATTAAACCCTGAAGGTTTATGCAGATTTTGCGTTTGATTACTGCTGGCATGGGCTCTTAGCCGGCTGCGGAAGCAAGGTCCGTTCTGAAAGGGCCCCAGCGTGTAGTTCATAATATTCTTTGAAATAAAATAGTGCACTTGTGCTTAGTGGCTTTAATCAGCCCTGACTTTTGATAGTCAAACAATAGCTAATTACAGTAGCACCTGCCTTCCAGGCTCTGTCACGTCGGCTCCTGCCGGAGCTGGGCCTTGTCTGCGAGCTGCGTGATTATTACAGACTCGCTCTGTACAAAGTCGCTGGAGCTGACACCCAGCAAGTTCGGTGGCCATTAGGGAAGGTTCCTGTGCTGCTGCATGGCCGGCTCTTCCATTACATTCTTCTCCTTTGTATGTTTGGGGGCAGCGGTGTCGAGGGCACAGAGGCGAGAAGCGGCGTGTCAGGGCGGGGTCCCGGGTGCGGGCACGGCCCACCTTGGACGAGGCATCCGCTTAAGCTGCTCTTGCTCTGGTGAGGCAGGATGCACAGATACGCTGGGAATTTGCTGGGTTTGCTCTAGATTTGAGTTGGGTGTTGTGAATGGCTGCTGTGTACAGACAGCAGGGTTGGCCTCCAGGCATCCCCTGGCCCAGGAGGGGCACGGATCCGCCTGGCTCGAAGGTACACCGGGCACAGCCGTCCTCACGCTTAGGCGGCTGCTGTCTCAGATGAAATGCACCGTGCACAGGGAGCAGGAGGCCGGCCCAGGGGAAGCCATAAATTACCATCTCATATAAGTCTTTTCTCATTAATTTTGCCTGTAAATGAATCTGAGTTTCCGGAATCCAGCCAAGTGAGTAACATCGGCCTGTCAGCCGTGGGCTTCACAGACCTGGTAACAAGTTCCTGGAAATGAACAGCCAGATGTCGCAAATTAAAAAGTGGGATGCCCCGTCCCACAGACACAGGGAAACCCCAGCCTTTGCTCCTTCCCGGCTGCCCGCCTCTCGCTGGCCCCTCTGCCCCACCCCTACTCCTCTTCAGGACACCCCCAAGAAACGGCAAGGCGAAGGAGGGCCTGGGGGGCCTGGCCTCCAGGGCTTCCGGACACACGGTCGTCAGGCACCTGGCATGCCCTGAGGTATGCAGGTCACCCTGTCCTGGTGTAGGCAGCGCTCCTTGTGGGGGCAGCTTTGGGCACACTGCTCAAACCAAACACCAGAGCTGGCCCTGCCCAGCGCTCCATTTCAGCAAATTCCTTCCGGCCCCCTCCAGGAGAGACCAGGCAGGGCTCAAAGGGGCCTTCCTCCTGGACTGAAGGTGACCTTTTGCTGAGGGTGACATGAGAACCACCAGTGAGAGCCAGGGGGGCAGGAGGGGAGTCGCCCCAAACCAGGGAGAGCTATGCACACCACATGTAGAAGCTGGCAGCACCCAGCTAGGCCCTGGTCTCCTCCCATGGGGTCAGAGCCTCAAGGTGCCCTCCCGAGCCATCGGAATTGCGGTCAAGACCAGGTTTCCCCTCCCCGTGGCCGGACGAGCTCCAGCACACACGTGCCTGCCGTGACCTCCCGGGTCCCTCTCACGCTGTGGGTGCCATTTCCGCTCTGCCGACTTTGGTCTCTGGACACCGCATCGTGTTGGCAATTACCCACAGCCGGGACTTGCCAAACCCTGGAGTTGAAAAGGCTTCAAGGAGGGAAAGAACAACTGGAAAGCTGTTTTCTGTTAAGGCAGGTTTATTTTTCCTTGCAATTATGTCTGACTAAAATGTCCTTGTGCGGGAGTCACTTCCCAAGAAAGGTCTGATTCATCCTGCCCTGGCAGTCCCCCCGCCCCCGCCATCCTCGCCAGGCCTGCAGTCGGGCAGCGGGAGCCCTGGCCTCAGCGCTCCAGCCTCCAGTCATGTTCAGGCCTCGTGGAGGCTCTGTGGGTCCATCCCAGGAGGGAAGGCAGCCCCTGGGCATCTGGGAGCGCAGGAGGGGAGAACAGACTCTGCTCATGCCCAGCCCTGAGCCACCTCTGCCGGGGAGCCTCTCCCACCATCGCCTGCATGAAGTCAAGACTGGCCAGCGACCAGGACCCACCCGTGGGAAGGGCCCACCTGTGGGAAGGCCCCACAAGCCTAACTCCACCGATGTCTGTCCCCGAGCTGTCCCAGCCCACGGCCTACTGGAAGCCCGGGGCTCACATCCCAGGGAAGCTGCAAAGCCTCATCCGTGTGTCCAGCTCGCCAACCCCAGCCAGCTCAAGGTGCTGTGAACAAGCCAGTGAGGGCTGCCTGTCTCCCCACAGTTCCACCTTCCTCCCTGGAAAACAGAGCCAGACCCCGTCAATCATTCCTTTGCCCTATCTGACATCTCCTGTTGCCGGGGCTGCCCCAGCCTGGGCCCTCAGGCCAGCCTGGTGATGGAAAGAGAGCATACCCTAAAGATGATGGGGCTTGGTCAAGTTCAGCACTTCTTCCGCCGTCTTCTCCCCATCCCCCGTCACGGCCCCAGACGGCATCCGCCTCTCGTCTCCCTGGTGTTTGCAATCACCGATCAGTTTGATTGATCATCTCGGTGGTCACAGGTTGGTAATCAAGCTGGTTTCAGAGCCTCTCGCATTCCCCCCAGGACCCCATTGGCATGACAGGACTTGACACCAGCCATTTGTCACCTGTGTGGCCTGTGGTCACTGCACAATGACCAGCAGACAGAAAAGAACCGGGCTGGGAGGAGGCTTCGGGAGAGGCCGGGCCTGTGCTCGGGGTCGAGTGAGTGGGATGGACAGGACCGGCCCCACACCTCTCTGCACAAGGCGGGATCTTCCAAACAGCTGAGTCCTGGCTGCTGTGCTGCCTGGAGATGATGATGTTACCTGCCCCACGCTTCCCTCTCCCTGTGGGTGCACTGGCATCCACCATGCCTACCTCAGAGGCCAGCAGGCGTGTCCACCAGGAAGGCTGCACGGACCCCCAAGCTCAGGCCACGAGGGCTGCCGTGGGGCACACTTGCTAAGGCATCTCCTCACTGCAGGATCTCTGGGTGTCTCTGTAGAGACAGGATCCCAGTAAAGGGAAGCCCCAGGCTGGCCCTGACCCCCTCCTTCTCTGGGAGGAAAAAGGGGTTTATGTCTTGAATCTGCTGAAGCCTCTGGGACATTATCTAGGGACAGGGTCATTGAAAATGTCTCAAAGATTGGGGACTGGGCCCAAGGAGGCATTGACCCCAGATGAATCGGCAGAGCAGGGGACGAGGCCCTTGTTCACTCCACACATGCACACACACCACACACGCACAAATGCATGCACAACTGTGAACGTGAGCATGCACACATGCACACACATGCACAGACATGTGCATAAGCCACGTGTAAGCACACACAGACACAGACATGAGTGCAGACACACACGCTTTTCCAACACCATGCAGTCTCCGGGCATCCAGGAACTCTAGAGAAGCAAGCATGGCCCACAGGCCATGGGACCCTCTTGTCTGGAAAGGTGGGAGGGCAGGGCAGGGCGGAGGCCTGGGCCAGACTCTTGCAGGACCTGTGTCCGGGGTCATTCCTAATTCAAGTCTAGGACTGAGTGCGAAGGCTTCCCCTCATCCTCATGGCCATTTCCTCAACCCCACCCGGTCCCGAAAGCCCTATCATAGCCTGGCCTTACTGTCCCTGCCTGGTTCTCCAGCCTCTCACCCTGCCTGGGGCAGAAAAGATACCCCCAAGGCTGTGCTGCATCTCCCCGAACACCCCAAGCCCTCCCCACGAGCCATCTCCCACGTCGTGTGGACAGAGGGGCGTCTTTCCAAGCCTCCACCCCTGCAGCAGCACCCGGGGCCTGATGCCGTCTGGGTGGCAAACAGGGCGCTGAAGGACCCCGAGGCCCAGGCAGGACTCAGGGCAGCCTGCAGAGTGTGGGAGGGGCCTGTGTGGGGTTCCCATCCACGAGGGCGTTTCAGCAGCAGCATGTTTAAACCTCAGCCACCCACTTTCTCAGCACCCACCTAAAGTGTCATCACTAGCAGACGATCCCTGTGCTGGGCACAAAACGGGCCCGGGAACCCCAGCTGAAAACCGCAACATTCCTGCTGCCCCGTGAGGCCCAAAGCAGCCAGGACACACGCAGCCACAAGGCCACCCTCTCCAGACCTGTGGTCTGCTTCGTCTGGGGTATCGTGATTCCTGGACCCTTAGAACACTGACTGCCCGAGAACTTCTCCAGGGTGACCGCCGGCCTCTCAGGCAGAAGTGTTGAAACTCGGAAAACCTCCGCTATTCTGATCACGGGGAACATCGGCGTCCCTGCGCCCTCTCACCGTGGCCCCACTCCTGCAGACATACCCCCCCCCCGCCGCTGCACTTCCCCCGGCCGGCCCTGGAGAGATGGGGAGCCGCACAGTGCGGAGTGCCGGCCGTGTGCTCCGTGTCTGTCATCATCAGCCCTGTCACCTTCAGGGCGGGGGCAGCCGGGCTGGCTCCAGTTTCTCTTCGTGTCAACTTTGCGAAGGAGGTAGACGCAGAAGCTGCCACCAGTGGCCACTTGGCAGCCGTGGCCCCAAGTCCGGGAGTGCAGAAATGACCACCAGGAGCCTCAAAGCGTCACTCACCACGCCCGGTGAGACCGGTGGGCTCTCCCGCCCAGGCCCAGGCTGAAGAGAAGCCGGGCAGGGACTGGAGCATGAGAGGCATCCCTGGGGCCTGCACGGCCTGAGGTCAGGCCGGCGCCTCAGTGGGACTCAGGGAGACGTGTCCTCTCAGATCTAAAAGCGAGGGGAAGGGCAGGCCCTCACGGTGCCGTGGGGCAGCTGTGGTGAGAAGCACGTCCACTCCCGGTGAGGGACCAAGTGGTGGCACTGGCTGCAGAACTACGCTGACTGGCGGCCTCAGCCCAGGACACCCTGCACATCCGCCTCTGCCAACAGGCTGGCTTCCTTCTGAGCCACCCCGGCTGGAGCCCCCTTGCAATTGGGTCTCTGTGGACCATGGGGTGAAAGACTTGAGAGGCTCTGAGGAGGGTGCCGGCCCCTCTCCGGGTTCCTTCGCCACATGCTGGCGACAGGCAGCCATCAGGGAGGGTCAGTCCTGCAGGAGGGCAGAGGGTCTGGGGAGTGGAGCTAAAGTGGGCGGGGGAGGAAGGAAGGCAGGACGAAGGGCCTCCCCCACACCCTGCCCCTGTCCCCCGCCTGAGGACCGGGGCCCACAGAGGAGGTGGGGGACAGGGAAGCGGCCGTGAGGGCACATCCCTGAGCCAGTGTGGAGTGGACAGGCGGCCCCTCCTCCCACCCCCCCACACCCGCTGCCAATGTGGGTCCACGCTGTTCCCTATGACGTCAATAGAGAAGCATGAGCTTGGTCAGGACAAAACCGCATGGAATCCCGTCTTTTAAAGGAAATATTGATTTATTTTCCAATCATGATAATGCCCTATGATTTTTTTGTAAAAAAAAGTGGGGTTAAAAAAAAAGAGCCTTTAAATAAGAAAGTCAGAATTATCCATGAGTCCCCTGATGCTGCATGGAAGCCACTTATGGCCAGAGAGAGAGATTCAGCACCCACTGAACGGGTAGGGGGTGGCCTTCCCAAGCTGGTCTCCTGCTGAGCGCCAAGTCTGTGGCTTGTTGAAGCTGACTCTGTGTGTACATGTGTTGGGTGTGCACGTGGTGTTGCACATGTGTGTGCATGAGCTGGTGTGTGTGCACGACTAGGTGTGTGCATGTGTGTGTGCATGGCCTGGTGTGTGTACATGAACTGGTGTGTGTGCACATGTGTGTGCATGGCCTGGTGTGTGTGCATGAACTGGTGTGTCTGCATGTGTGTGTGCATGACTGGGTGTGTGTGCACATATGTGTGTGCATGGCCTAAGTGTGTGCGTGTGTGCATGAACTGGTGTGTGCATGTGTATGTGTGTGACCTGGTGTGTGTGCATGTGTGTGCATGACCTTGTGTGTACATGTGTGTGTGCATGACCTGGTATGTGTGCACACATATGCGTGTATGACCTGGTGTGTGTGTACACGTGTGTGTGTGCTTGCAGCCCAATGGCTATCTCAAGGGACATGTCTTCAAGTTCAGGGCTCCCTGTCTCACCTGGAGCACGTATATCTGGCAGGGGGGTGCACAGAGGAAGTGATTTTCTTCTGCAGTCGGTGACCCTCACTGCCCACATCCAACTCCACATCAGGGAAGTGTTGGCCCCTCAGGGGAAAGCCAGAGTTTCGTGTGGGGAGGGGAGTGCATTCCAACAACATCCATCCTTCCCACCCTAGGGCTCCTGTCACCCGTCCCGACCCCAGCTGGAGCCTGGGGGCAGCCAGAGGAACCTACCTCTCACCCCAGCAAGGCCACATCAGCACCAACTAAGACCTTCTCTGGGGCATGAAGGGTGTTGTTTAGCTTTGAACACAGTAAATGTGAGCAAAAGAGACCCTTGAGAAAGACCCGTTCCTGCATGGAGAAGGAAGCAGAATCGGCTGGCCGACCCGAGCCCTACCCACCCTGTCTCCAAGGGGCCTCTGTCCAGGAGAAATCCAGGCCAGGATTCTCACAGCACCTGGGGGCAGGGCAGGGAATTTGGTCAGAAACAAGGTGGAGCCCCCAGGGCCCCACTCAGGTCTCTATCCGTGGGTTTTGTTTCTCCCGCTCTGAACCCGGGAGGCCGAGTGGCCACCCAGCGAGGTGGGGTCTGGGCTGAGGACAGCACTGCCTGGGACTCCTTCTCTGGGTGCTGTTCAACAGCGGACAAGTCCCTGCACCTGTCCCACCTCAGCCCACCATCTATAAAGTGGGGCTGACGCCATTGGCCTCCTCAACTGTCAAGAAGCCTGAGAAATTGGAGAATCGGGCCTGGGAGGACACTACAGGATGCCCAGATGCCCCCCTCAACTTGGAACGTTGTCATCTGCCTGGCTGCCCCACACCCAGCCCCTACCTGAGAGCACATCTGGGGGCACCGTCACCCAGGAGGAGGCCTGGCTGCTGAGACGCCCCCTTCCTCCGGAGGTGGGCGGTCAGAACCCTTCGCCTGTGCTCCAGACCAGGCTGCCACTGAGACGCCCGTCCCAGCCATGGTCGTTTAGAAATGAGTACGTGTCCACTACATGAAATCGAAATAGGGATGATTTCTGTGCCTCCCAATAGAACGCCAGCCTCCTTGAGAGAAGCAGCCTTGAATCTTACCAGTCATTCGCAACTGGGCATGATCAGGTGGGTGAGCTGTGATCAGATTGATTGACTGGCTGTGATGGACTGATGTGCCGTGATCCCGTTCATCGAGGGGCTGTGGTTGGATTCACCGATGAGCTGTGACCACATTGATTGATTATGTGCTCTGATCAGGTCCATTGATGAGCTCGGGTTGGATTCGTTGATGAGCTGGGACCTGATTGACTGATTAGCTATGATCAGACTGATGTGCTGTGATAGGATTCGTTGATGAGCCGTGACCAGACAGATGATCGATTCGCTGTGATCGGATTGATGTGCTCTGATCAGGTCCATTGATGAGCTCGGGTTGGATTCATTGATGAGCTATGACAATATTGATTGATTAGCTATGACTGGACCGATGTGCTGTGATAGGATTCGTTGATGAGCTGGGACTAGATTCATTGATTAGCTGTGATCACATTGATTGACTGGCTGTGACTGGACTGATGTGCTGTGATCCCGTTCATTGAGGGGCTGTGGTTGGATTCACCGATGAGCTGTGACCACATCGATTATGTGCTGTGTTTGGATTCATTGATTCGCTGTGATCAGATTGATGTGATCTGATCGGGTTCATTGATGAGCTCGGGCTGGATGCATTGATGAGCCGTGACCAGACTGATGATCGATTCGCTGTGCTCGGATTGATGTGCTCCGATCGGATGCATTGACGAGCCGTGGTTGGACTCACAGACAAGCTGTGCTGGCTTGATTGATGAGCTGTGGTCAGACCGAATGGCTGTTTCAGGAAGAAAAGTCCGGGATAAGAGCAGGCAGACGCCACCCCTGTACCAGAGAGCGCAGGGTGCTCAGGGAGACAGAGCCCTGGTCTCCCTGGGGCTGGCATGAGGCTGGGGTGGGCGCCTGCAGCCCTGGGTGTGGAAGGGTATTCTAGAAGGAGGGCTGGCCTGCAGGAGAGGCCTTGGACTGTGGTCAGGTCAGCCATGAACCCTTCAGTCAAACATGGGACCTGAGCAGAGAACCCCAGAGACCCTAGTTCCAGCCTCTTGGTGTGAGGCACCAGCTCTTCTTACCACCGAAGCAGCTTTGGGCTTGCACATGAAAAACTTCTGAAACTCGGCTTCCTTCACAGGCCTGAGCAGTGAGTTCCCAGAATGTTCTAGAAGAGGTATGTGCTCGGAGAGGCCATGCTTCCAGGTGCAGACGTCTCCCCAGAGAGGTCAGCAGGTGCCGGGCACCAGCCCTTCCACAGACACAGGCCCTTCCCCAAACACGGGCCCTTCCCCAGAGGCAGGCTGGTCCTGCCGGCTGGCTTATCAGGGGGCGACCTGTGTATGGAGTAGGGGCTCTGGGCTCCTTCCTTGGCCCCTACAGGACCCAGAGACCTTGTCCCCCTGCTTTCGGGCTTAGGACAGACCAGGGTCACCCCCAGCAGAACCTGGGGTGCTTTGTGCACTGGGGCCAGCGCCGCAGAGCCCCTGGTTAGGAAAGCCTGTTCCTCAGCCCTGACCCAGTGGGTGCTTGGCTGAGGACACCCCTGACGCTGCCCCCACACACACCTCTCACTACGATTCAACCCAGGCGAGGGTGGGCACCTTCTCGGGGAGATGGGGAAAGGCACATTGCCAAGGTCACTGAAGCCTCCCTGGTCTTGGTGTCTGGGAAAAACTCGCTGAGAGAAAACAGGCATCTCCCAGGACTCAGGAATCAACGTGGCCAGCAGACCTGGTCACTGCCACCCCTGAAGCTCCTTATGTAGCTTCCTCCCTCTCGGGGGAGGAGACACTGTCATCTGTCTGAAGCCTGGAGAACACGGGGCACAGGAGGCAGCCGCAGCCTGGGGGGGCTCGAGATTGGTGGGCAGCCAGTGCCAGCCTGGATCCCAGGGTCACTCCAGGGAGCAGTGAGGGCTCTCCTGCAGGTGCGGTGAGAGGCACGATCTTACAGGGTGGTTGGAGGAGGGCATCTCCCATCCCTTCCTTCTGAGTTTTCCTTGACACTGCCGTCCTCACCACAGAGTCAGATGCTGCAGAAGTCTCCCTGGGAGAAGGCGAGGCTGCGAGGCTGGCAGGCGGCGGCGCTTCCCCAGCAGGTGCGGTGCGTCTCCACTCTGCCCCTCCCGACGCTTGTCTTGGAGGCATCTAGCCCAGTGGCCAGGCTCATAGGTGTCAACCACCAGCCCCTCGTCACCTTCCTTGCTGCTTGGGCTCCACAGCCCACCCCTGGCAGAGCTGCCCACTGGAGTTGGGGCTGCCCCTGCAAGCGAAGTGCCTGGGAATGTCTGTTCAGGCCTTGGCCAGGGCCCAGGGTGGCTATAAATGGCCTTGGGCCCATGGAGGACACAGCTGACCCTCCGACCTTGTTCACTCTCTAGTGTCCCTCCCTCTGTCCTTCCCTCCCTCCTGCAGCAGAACCTGGAGGTGGGCTCCGTGGCACAGGACAGCCCAGGCAGACCCAGCTCACCCACTCCCCACAGTGGAGACAACGGCCTCTACCCCATGGCTACGAGGTGCCCCTAAGTCCACGGCACAGAAGGGAGCGGCAGGTGGTGAAGGGTTGTGGGGAACAGACCTCAAGGCCAGAGGAAGAGTTCATTTCTCGCCTGCTCCCCCCAGCATCTTCCAGCAAAGCTGGCTGGTGGTGCTGCAGCCACACAGCCTCCCCGAGCCACAGCTGGTCCTACAAGCTAAGAGGTTAGGATCTGCGGAGCCCAAGATCAGCAGTGGGAGGAACGTGGCTCAGCTTTGGGGCCAGGCACTCACCGTATCAGGAGCCACAGGCACTTAGCAGGGGGCCTGCTGGGGTGCGCTGGGGGCCTGGCTGGGGGCCTGCCCTCCTAGGGTAGCCGGCCTGGGGGGACTGGAGCTGGCGGCTCTCCTCCCATGGCCTAGGCCTGGGAAGCTGGGGTAGAGGCGCCCTCTATCGCCTGCCTGGGGACATCTTGCCAAGCACACCGTTTTGCCTTTGCAAACCGACAATAAGCGTCCCAGTTCCCCAGACATTTTCTGCCTTTTGGGAACCTTTAAAATAAAGAGTCAAGCGTTTTCAGCCCGTTTCTGGCTTTTCATGCAAACCGAGTGGTTCCTGAAGCATATTTTGTAACGTGTTAGAATGGCAGTATTTACCTGGAGAGGGAGGGCGGGAGGGTGGGCGGGCAAGCTGGGCTTCCTCCTATTAGGCCAGAACTTTCAGAGAAAAGCAATGAAGACATGGCCAAAACGATGACTTTGCTTCCCGGTGGCCTCGGAGTCTGTCCAGAGCAGAGCAATGCAAGGTCGGGCTAGCGTGCCTGGCCGGGCTTCTGGCACCGTCACCGTGAGGCCCTCTGGAGCCAGGCCCTGCCAGCAGCCCGGGTCCAGCCCTACAGGGAAAGGGGCAGCCAGGGGTCCCAGGGGCCTTGGAGATGCAGTAGCCAGCCGTGGGCTATGGAGCCTTCACAACGCACCCCACTCCGGGCCACCCCTTGGGAAGGAGAGGGCCAGAGCCCTCAAACCTCAGTTCTGCAGGCTATGGCAGCTTGGCAATGCTAATGGGCACTGCAGCGCCTCCAGCTCAGGTAGGAAGGACAGAGGCCCTCTCTAAGGCACTTGGACATGGTTTACTGTTTCATCAAAGGCACAATCTCCATGTCACTGAGTGTCTGGGATCTGGAGCCCAGAGCCTGGAGCTGAGAGCTGCAGGCCGGAGAGCCAGGACCCAGTCAGGGCCGGACAACCCGCCTCCATGTTCACCTTTGTACCAGCTCAGGGGAATTGTTTCCTCTCCAGGTTCAAAGCTGTCTTTGTTCATTCGTCACATTTCAGGCTTTCTGGAGACTTCTGTCTCTAAAGTTTCAATTCTCCACCTGGGGCCAAATGTAGGATTGGTTTTTTTTCCTTCTCAGCAAATTACTTATCATTTGAGAGACTCACTCTGGGGACAGTTATGCGCTGGAATGTTGGTCTGGCCTTCCCAGCCCCGCAAGGTGCTGCGTTCACCTTTATGTGGGTATCACCAGATAGACTGAGTGTGGACGGTCTATCGTCCCTCCGAGTGTGGCGGGTTCCCCGGAGGGTTCCGTGGAGGGTTCCGTGGAGGGTTCCGTGAGGGGTGCCCTGGAGGGTTCTGTGAGGGATTCCCTGGAGGGTTCCGTGGAGGGTTCTGTGGAGGGTTCTGTGAAGGGTTCTGTGGAGGGTTCCGTGAGGGGTGCCCTGTAGGGTTCCGTGAGGGGTGCCCTGGAGGGTTCTGTGAGGGGTTCCCTGGAGGGTTCCGTGGAGGGTTCTGTGAAGGGTTCTGTGGAGGGTTCCATGAGGGGTGCCCTGTAGGGTTCTGTGAGGGGTGCCCTGGAGGGTTCTGTGGAGGGTTCCGTGGAGGGTTCCCTGGAGGGTTCCGTGGAAGGTTCTGTGAAGGGTTCCGTGGAGGGTTCTGTGAAGGGTTCCCTGGAGGGTTCCGTGGAGGGTTCCGTGAAGGGTTCCCTGGAAGGTTCCGTGGAGGGTTCCGTGGACGGTTCCGTGGAGGGTTCTGAGAAGGGTTCCCTGGAGGGTTCCATGGAGGGTTCCGTGGAGGGTTCCGTGGAGGGTTCTGTGGAGGGGGAGCTGTTTTCAGGAATGGGATCTGTTGGGAAGTCTCCGTCAAGGTGTGGGCAGATGCAGCCTGCGGCGGCTGTGTGGAGGCCAGCCCGGGCTGGACGGGGCTGTGGGAAGGGGAGCTGCACTCCTCCTCATAACAGCAAACCTTCCAGAAAGCCCGGTGGGGCTCTGCGGAGAGAATTTCAGAGGCTGTTCAGCTGCTGGGGGGTCAGACACTGATAGGTGAGTTCTGAGTTTGTGGTCACCTCAGAGCTTCACTCCGAAGCTGTGTGGACCCCGTCCCCTCCGGGCCACATCAGAATGGGGCTGAAACTGGCGAAACAGTGGCAGGGCACGACCCAGACTGTTGAGATGGATGAGATCACCAGACCGACTTCCAAGGCACGCTCTTGGCCAAGGTTGTGTAAGCCCCACATTTGGGGATTGATTTACAAAGCGCAGAAGCCCTGTGGCGATGTGGGTGCTTCACTCAGCCCCCCAGAGCTGTGGCGGCGTCCCCAGCTCCCCGCGTGGAGAAGGCCACCTGCCCGGCCTGGGAGAGGCTGCTTGGGCTATTTAAGGACGGGTGCTGGCCGGGCCTCTCATTTGCCGTGTTCACCGCCCAGGTAGCTGTGGGTGCGGAGGTGCAGCATGGAGAAAAGAGCCCTTTCCTCCTTCTCGTGGTTTCTGCAGGGAGGCGCACACACTGAGAGTGTGAGCCTGAGGCCTTGATACAGATCGTCTTTAGACAGACGCTGTGGCCTCATGACAGAAAATTGGAGGGTTCGTTCTCAGCCAGAAAGGAGGATGGGGTGCTGCTCCTAGAAACAGCCTTTCATCCTGAGGGCTTCGGAGAGCGCCGGTGAGCCTGGGGCGGCAGAGCCTAGGCACCCTCGCTTGGCCTGGCCCAGGGCAAGGCAGAGCAGAGTGGTCAGGGTTGCAGGCCGGGCTGAGGAGTCTGCAGCCACCAGGGCAGCTTCTGGGCTTGGTGCACCCACTCGCCAGGCTGGCCCTTCCCGAACCGTCAGCCCTGAGTGACCTGCTCCCCTCTGGGCCTGGGCTTTATTTAGGAGGCAGATGTTGGTAGGTTTCTCCAGCCAGTGCAGTCCTTGAGCATAGAACTCTTTGTCTAGGGGTGTGAGGTGCCCTGAGCAGGGTGCAAGGGAGGCAGGCTGGCACTCTCTGGCCCTCAAGTTCTGGGCCAGCCCCCAACATTTCCTGCTGAGAGTCCCAAGGTTCTTGGTGAGGTTTTCAGAGCCCACCGGGCAGACCTGGGGTGAAGGGGGCCGTGTGGACTGCAGCCGGGAGCAAAGTCTGGCCCGGGCACCCCAGCCCTGCGGCCCCGGCCCCGCGGAGGGCAGTGCCTCTCCCCTCCAGCTGGCCACCTGGGCGTTCTGATTACCTCTCCAGGTGTGGCTGGGAAAGCAGCTCTCCCCTGCCCTCGCCGCATTGTTCCCCAGGCTGCCTTTCAGGTCGTTTTACATTTTCACCTGATCCCTGTGATTCTGCAAAACATTCCCAAGCCACCCAGCAGCCCTGCCGCAGCTGCCGAGTCGTCCCCACTCACAAAGCTCCTGATGGACATGTTCCCTGTGCTCCTGGATGCAGGCGGGTCCCTGCGCTGTGACACGCTCGCTAAGGCCTTCGTCACCCACGCCCAAGAGGTCTGCATTGGCTGTGGTCACAGCCAGCCTGAGCCCAGGGTGTGCCTGAGCCCCTCGGTCCCTGGTCCCTGGACGGCCAGTGTGGGTTTCCTCCCCTGGAAAAGGCTGGAGGAAAATCCGCCTGTGCAGACACCAGCCTTGCTCCCAGGCCAGGGCAGAGAACGGCCTCCCCGAGACATGCGGTCTTGTCCTTCGGGGGAAGGGGCACTGGCCCTCTCCGCAAGAGGTTCTCAGACCCCAGGGTGGGTGGACTTGGTGGTTTTTTCCCTGTGCCTAGTGTGGAGCCAATCAAAGATCCATGCTCCACCGACAGGAAAACCCGGAAAGCCCCTGCGGCATGACACAAGGAAAAATAAATATCAAAAGAACATTTGACGAGCTCAATAAATTGATCATATTGTGCTGAACCTTCACCCCCATAACTATGGGACCATTTAAATGCTAATGCCATTTTTTAAAAAGTCAATTACAGGAGTTTGCGAGGAATGGAGTCAGCATTCCCCGCGACAGCCTCCCCTCCTCCGGCTCCATCTCCATGTCACAGGCACGGGACGTTTGCTCCCCTGAAGGAAACGTTCCCTCGCTCCTCGAGGTGCTCCCAGTAATTGAATCAAGTTGTAGAGACACAGGGATATTGCCAGTCGTGTGGGTCATGGGAGCACGTGTTGATAAAGCGGTCGGTGTTTGCGGACCGAGGCGGGGCTGCACTTGCAGTTCACCCTTCAGCGAGCACGCCCTCCCCCCAGCCCGAAGGGCTGTCCCCCACCTGGCAGGGCCCTGGGTAGGTGACACCAGAGCCTTCTGGAATCTTCCAGGCCTGGGTTCCTGTTTCCCATCAGCCCCTGCTGCACTCCCCTCTGCAGAGGGAAACGTGGCCACTATGCTCCCTCCTCTCGGTGGCACCTCCTCACTGACTGGACCCAATGAGCCCTCGGCCTCCTGAATGCACATGCAGGAGGGGAGAGAGACGAGGACACGGACCCCCAGAGAAGGCCAGATGCTCGGGGACCCCGTGTCCTCCGTGAGGGCCTGAGGGCCTGGGGTTCAGCCTGCTTCATTCCCCGGTTCCTCCCATGCAAACCATGCTGGTGGCGATTCTAGTCACCATTTCCATCCCGACAACCTCGACGAGCTGGGCACTTATCTCACAGGAGGCCCGCGAGTCTCACTCCGGGAAATAGAGGCACAGAGGGTAGAGGGGCCGCCCAGCTCAGATGCAAGAGGATGGGCGGAGTGGGGCTCAAAGCCAGATCTGCTCACCCTTCCTGGGTGCTGAGCACCCTGGCCCCCGTTTTCCCACCCTTGGTCTGGCCCATGAGGTCCTGGGGCCTGGAGTCCCCCTGGGGTCAGCATGAGGCCCACCCCACTGGGACAGCAGGATGGACACTTGGAAATGGGGCCTGGATGCTTGAGGTTGAAACCCTGGCCCCTCCAGGATGCCCGACCTCCACTCCCCAGCCATGTCGGCATTTCCGGGCCCCAGGCATCCAGGATTGCATTTGCTGGGCTGGAGCTCCACCCCACACGGAGCCTCGCATAACCTTGGGTTTCTCACCCTGGCCGGGGCAGCTGCATCGCCGTGTTTCACAGGGATGGCATAAACTGCTGCGTCGCAGAGGCAGAGCCCTGGGCCTAGGGGTGGGCGGTGGGTCTGACCAAGCCCAGGGCCATGGAGGCCACAAGGAGGCAAGGCCCCCAAAGCCAGGCAGGGCCCGCCGGTTGCACAGTCGTAAGACCATTTCCACACAGCGCGTGGCAGGCGGAGACCCCAAGGAGCCAGCCGGTCTTCGCCTGTAAGAGGTGCCAGACGTTCGGCATTGGGGACTGTGGGTGTGGAGGGCTGGCCTCTGACCCTCACGCCTCTTGGCCCAGCACGTGGACAAAGCAGCTGAGACCCAGGGACCCGCCGTGAGCAGGTCCCTGGACGTCCTGTGTGGACCCAAGCTCGGGAGCAAGGCCAGGCAGCCGGGACCCTTCCCACTCCCCTCTCTGTCTCTCTCCACCTTGGTTTCCACAAGAAGGACTTCTCTGGGCTCTGTTTCCCACAGCCAGAAGGGAACACCCTCACCTTGGGGACATCAGATGTTGAGACCTGACCCTGTGGCCAGGAGTGGTGGCAGAAGGGTCCTGCTGGCCCCCGGCTCAGCTCCAGCCCAAGTGGGGGCCGTTGCCAGTGCTCACCTAGGGGTCCTGGTGGGACCAAGGCCACCACCATCGTAGCCCCTCCCCCACCTCCCCAGGGGCTTTAAAGATGCAAACCTGCAAGGTGTAAATAAGGAGGACCCAATCCCTGCCACAGGGAGGGGCAGCCTCTCCTTCAGGGGCCAAAGAAGGGCAGAAGCGCAGCCAGCCTTCCCTGCCATACAGCAGGGAGCAGACATCCCTGGAAGGGGCAGGGGCTAAATGTCTCGTGCAGGGTCCAGGCTGCCCATTCTGGGGGACTCACGGGAGGAATTGGGACCTCCTAGGTGTTGTCCTCCTGCATTTGACCAGTGCCTGGTGCCCCTGAGTCCTGAGACTTCAGCAGTTCTCTAGAGAGGAGGAGCTGATGGGTATGCCACCCTTGGGTGCTTACCACCTCCCCACAGGGCCTGGGGAGCCCCTGGCTGAAGACCCCAAGCCCTGCAGAGGAGGAAGCTGACACTGCATCTGGGGTCCCAGGGTGACCACTGCCTCTTTCCTCCTGTGCCTGTCACTCGGCCACGGCTACAGGGATCGGGTGGGAACTCCTCGGCAGTGGAGGGAGACCCACCTGTGTAGCCACCGGGAAGGCCCCAGACAAGGTCACGGTGGGGAGGAGCAGGGCTGCTGAGACTGAGGCCCGAGCCCCCTGCCTAGGCCCCCAGAGGTATGCCTTAACATTCCTGGTGCTGTGGTAGGGAGGGGGCAGCTTGGAAATCTGAAGGTGTGTGAGCTCTCTGGTGTCCCGATGCCACCGGAGTCTGAAGGCCGCCCCTGCAGGAGCCCAATGGGTGTCTGCTGAGAAATTGACAATATTGCCTGCCTGCAGTGGGTCCCCTCCTGCAGCCTCCCACACTGTCTTTGTTTGGTGCTTCCAGAAATCCTTTCACCCTCCTCACCTGCACTGGTGCCCACCCTGTGCCAGAGCTGGGATCTTGGGTGAGGGAAGCCCAGTGCCAGTGCCCACAGCTCAGTAGGAGGAGGCAGGCACATTAGCAAGACCTGAGGGTAGGTCGGGAGTGGGGTGGGTACACAGTGAGCCCCAGGGCTGCTGGCAAAAGCAAGGACAGCCTTCCCGGGGAGGGGACAGCACAGGTAAAGGCCCCGGGGCAGTATGGCATGGGACCTGTCCAGGGAACATGGGACAGCCACGACCTTCACAGCTGCTGTGCCTGTGGTGTTGGCTCTAGTTCCAGGGCAAAGGATGGAAAGAAGCCCGGGGCCTCTGCTGCCCCCGGGAGTCAGGACCCCACTCCTGCCCAGGCACCGGGACCTCACTCCCTCCAGGGCACCAGGACCCCATTCCTTCCAGGGCACCAGGACCCCATTCCCTCCAGGGCACCGGGATCCCACTCCCGCCTGGGTGCCAGGACCCCACTCCCGCCTGGGGCTGCCCCTGCTGTTGTGTCTGCCCCGGTGGAGCAGTTTTTGGCTGTAAAAGTGTGTTCAAGAGCGCACAGTTTTTTCCTGAGTGAAAACCCACAGAGTGCGTGTGTCACTCTGAAGCGTCCAGCCTGGGTATGTTCTCCTGGGCATCACATTCTGTGACTCCAAGGCTGGCCCAGCACGGGGGCTCCCCACTAGGTGAGCGGGTTTCCAGGCGTTTGGAGGTAGACATGGGCAGGAGTGGCTGGGGGAGACCTGCCTGCCGCCCCACAGGGCTCGGGGTCCTTGGAGGTGCATCTAGCCCTTCCATGCTCAAAATGGCTCAATGAGGGGGGACTGTCAGTATCCCCACCATACAGCTGAGGAAACCGAGGCACAGAGAGGGGGAAACTTGCTGGTTCCCCAAAGAGCCAGCAGCCCCCACCTGCTGTGTCAGAAGCGGTGATTCTTCCCTTGGTGCCTGGTGTGTCCTGGCATTTCTTAGCTCAAAGGCACCTGTGTCTGGCCAGCTCCCCCTGTGCTGAGGACAGAGGTGAATGCTTGGGACAGCATGAGGTGGCATCACTGAAGAAGCCCCATCTGCAGGATCCCTCCCAGGATGCAGTGGCGGGCCTGGGCCGGCCCGCGCTGGCTGAAGGAACGCTGTCCCCACCACGCGGGAAGACAACTGGGCTCCAGGGGGAGGAAGAAACTCAAGCTGGGAGCTGTGGATCCAAAAGGACGCCCTGTGCGATCCCTGAAATGGGATACGCCGATCTGAACTTGGCCACATAATGCCGCTCTGTTTGGGAAGGGCCCGGAGCGCAGGGGGCCCGAGGTATCTTTCAAAGAGTGATGGTTACGGAAATTAGTGGTGCAGAAACCCACACTCATCATTCATCGGGGGCCTTATTAACCATCTACGGTGTGATAGGAGCGGCTTGGCCTCCTGACTCCAGGGGCCTGGGAGAGGCCATCCTTTTCTCCGGCTCCGAGGAGAGACACGGGAGGATCACCCAGGCAGCACCGGCCCAGCCACTTCCGGAGTCCTTGGAGATGCAAGTAGCAGTTTCCTGATGTGATACTTAGGCAGCGAGGCAGGGCGTGAACCAGGACGATACACAACCGCGTGCCCCCGCCCGGCCTCTCTCGGGGGTGGCAATCATGCTGCCTCAGAGATGGAGAGAGCCAGGCCCGGGAGACCCCAGTCAGGGTGTTCCCAGGAGCAGGGGGCCGGGAGAGGCCTGGGCAGCATACCCACCTGTGCTCACAGGGGCCCCAGCTGGCCCCCCGGGGCACCCACCCCTTCTGCCCCTCAGTGGCTTCCTCTGCACTGAGGGGATCCTGCTAGCTGCCACGGGGTTGTCTGCAAGTTAAGGGAGGCCAGGGAAAGGCGCCTGACCTTTGGAAGACACCCAGTAAACACCATCTGCTTTCATCAGTGTTCCTGCAGCCAGAACATGGGAGGGCCGGCTCCAGGGACCCACGGGCCTTGCGGGCCTCAGACCCCATACCCCTCCCGCCCCTGCCCACCGCCTCATGAAGGGGCTCAGTGGGCCTTGGGCTGCGTATTCAATCATCACCTCAGCGTCCATTTCAAATAAGATCTGGATGCTGCAAAGCACCCATGCTGGGTCAAGGCAGCTCTTGGCAGTGCCAGGAGCTTGTTAGAAAAGCAAGTGTCCTGGCCCCAGCTCTGGGGGAGGCGGGGGCTCTGTGCTCACGCTGGTGAGACAGGTGCATTCCAGTTTGAGTCCCACGGCGTTGGGCACAGCAGGTGGACGCTGGTTCCAACTGCTTCTCTCCTGGAAGGTAACAGAACGCCTCCTCCCTCTGCTTGAGACCCCTCCTGGGCTGGTCTCCCCCACACAGCGGGCACCTTCTCCCGGGGCTCCTGGGGCCTGCCTGGTGCCTGGCAGCCTCAAGATGCTTTTCCTCCTTGCGTGTGTTGGACTTGGTGGCGGGACCCAGCAGGAAGGTGCACGGCCCCTCAGCAAGGCTGGTGGAGAGGGCAGCGTCTCTCAAGGTTGCGCTGACGACCTTGAGCATGTGGCGGATTTATTGTGGGGAGAATGTGCTGAGCGGTGCGTCCAGTGCTGCCGCCAGGAGGAACCTGCCGTTGCCTGGCCTCGAGTCCTGTTACTCAACACTTGCCTTATGATGCCGCAAAGCCAGAGCAGAGGCGAGGTGATAACGCGGGCAAGGCGGGCGCGGCCTTTCCAAACCTGCTCATTTTTAGCCCCTGGGAATCAAAGTGGTGTCCGGCTCTGTCCTGCGGCCTTTGATCTTCCGCCCAGAGTCTCCAGCGAGAGAGAAGCGAGGAACACGGAGAGATAAAACCACACTTGAGCCGTCGCTCTCCGCCCGCTGCGCCTCTATCTGGGACCGCGGCGTCCCCCGAGTGCTGAAAAGAGTTCTTGTGACCGTGACCTTCACTCTTGACTGCGCTGTCCGGATGAGAGTGCGTTGTCCGGACGGAAGGGGAAAGGGCAGTCTGCCTGCTCCCCTGAAGGCAAGGCAGGGCCAGAGAGCGAGGGAACCCACCTCCTTTCCTGTGGGGTGGAGGTCTGGGGATGGGGGTGGCCCCAGGAAACAGGTCACAGAATTGGCTCAAAGGGAAGGGTGGGGGCCTTCACCTGCATGTTGGTGGGCGCTCGGGAGGCCAGACCCGTTGCCAGGTGATGAAACACCCCTATCTCCGGAATGGTCTGGGTGGGTTTTTGGCAGCCAAGAGGGACAAGCAGCCCTGTGGGAGGAGCGCTGGTGTCTTCCTGTTCATCCCTGGAGGTTGGCCCTTATGGAGGCACCCCGCTCCGGGCATGAACTTGGACATGGAGGCACTCCATTCTGGGCTGAATTTGGGCTCTTGGTGCAGCCTCAGTCCAGCTGTCTTTCTGCAGTTAATTGCGAGGACAAGGGGACACACCAGGTGCCTTTCACAAGGACATTGCCCCTGAGGACAGGGACTGCGTCCTACCGACCCCATCTTCTGCCCCAGCTCCTGGCACATGGCCGGGCTCAGATATGGGTTGAGTAAAAAACTGCACGTTTGGGCAGAGTTACCCGGAGTGAACCTGCCTCTGTGGAGGGTCCTAAGTCGGGGAGTGAGGGGGGCCTCAGTGAAGCCTGCAGAAAGCCAGGCAGCCCAGGGCTTCCCTCTCCCACTGAGAAGCAGCAAGACACCGTCCCGGTAGTCGGGACCAGCCCGGCATCCCAGTCCCATCCGCCGTGCCAGAATGCAACCTTTGAAAATGCCGTGAACGTCGCGTTGATAATAGTGTGTGGGTAAAGGTTGTGTTGCTATCTGGGCGATGATTCATCCCTCTGTGAACCAGGACAGGGAGGTAATAGGAAGGCGGATTGGCCAGGGGCAAAGTTGGAATGCAAACTTATCAGAGGCAGTGAACTCCGAGCCCCGCCGCTAAATAGAATTCCATTATTGTTTCATAAATAGAGAGATTGAAGTACCCCGGCCGGGAACCGACAATCGGGGGAATGCGTTTCAGCTCTGCTCTGAATAGGATTTGTTTTGAGTAAGTGGTTGTCTGGGCTAATAGTAGGGTATTTCATTGTTAAGAGCTTATTGAGCAGAATTTATGGGCGAGTCCTGCCCAGCTGTTTGTGCGGGATGCTCGGCGTTCGCCAGGGGTCCGGGAGTCCGCAGTGGTGCTGTTCCATCCCCGCCAGCTTCTGCAGCTCCTGGTATAAGCGTTGCCCCTTGGAGAGGCGATGGTGCGGCCCGGCCCCAGCAGGTGTTTGAGGACCTGAAGGCACCCCCTTAAGCCCAGTACACTCTTGGGGGCCCGAAGTGTGTAAGTGAGTGCGTGTTGTGTGCACACCTATGAACGCATGGCGGGATTTGGGTTTCTGGCTTCTCTGGAAGCCTGGGCTAGGCAATTCCCCTGCCCCACAGTGGTGACTCCAAACTCACCCAGGACTAGGCATTCCCACCGTGTGCCCACCTGAGCCTTGGCAGTCGCAGATGATGGCACCTACCTAGAACCTGCCTCCCAGGTAAACAGGTGAAACCTCATTAGGTGTAAAGAGCTTATCTCGGGGTAGAGTCCACTGGCTAGGAATCGCTGTGGAGTGGGGGTGTACCCCCAGACTTCTCCCCAGGGAGAAGACAGATTGAGCCCACCTGTCCATCTTCTCATCAGCTGTGGTTTCAGAGGCACTTCCGGTGGTCCTGACCCCACCTCAGAGTTTTCTCTTCCAACCAGGCAGGGAGGGGCCCCAGGAGCCTCAGACCTCCCCCCAGATCACCAGATAAGCCCGTGGGTCAGTGCCCAGCCCCTCTGCCCGACATCAGCAGCATGGCCCTCCATCCCAGGGCCCCCGTGTGTCCCCCTCCTCCTGCCCCCAAAGCGTCCCCATTGGAACAGGACCCCAAGGGACTTGAGGGAAACAGCACCTCCTGTGCTGCCCACCTCAGCCAGCACTGTCCTCTGTCCCCCAGGCCTCGAGGCTACATTTAGTCGAGTATTGACAAAGTCACCTCTGTTCCCCTCCAAGAAAATCCCACGAGAGACTCAGAGCCAAGAGCTCACAAAGAATCAAACACAAACCAAGCCCAGGTCCTGATTATGGGCAGGGACTATGATTTTGTTTTTATTTTCTCTTTTCTGTGATCACACGCACAAACCAGAACCAACCCTAAGACCCACAGACCCGGGAGAGCGGGGAGAGCCCCGTCTCAGAGACGTCTTTCCCCACCTGGTCAGTGTCTGCAGGCTACGGCAGGCTCTGGGGTGGTTCACCCCTGCACCCCCAGCCCCACTGGGCTTTTATTGAGGTGCTCTCCTGCCGGTAGGGCCAAAACTCTTCTTCAAAAGCCACATCTGCCTCCCACAAGCCCCAGCTGGTGGCCGGCCCGTCCGCACATTCATGGCACTGCGGATGTGAGCGGCATGAGGCCCCTGCTGGCAAAGGGAGGATCCAGGCAGTGACAGCCACAGGGTATCCAGAAAAGGCCTCAGGTGGAGGGCAGGACAGCTGGCTTGTAGGGTTCACCCCTCCTGGCCTCAGTTTCCCCTCTTTAAATGAGGGTGCAGCTCATCTGAGAATCAGTAGGAAGGTGTCGGTGCTGGGAGGGGACTGAGCAGCTCTTTGGACTCCTCCCCTTGGCTGGTCCCGCTGGACTTCCTCCCAGATCCCTCACGGCCCCCTGCGGCCCAAACCTCCAGGAGCGCTAGCGCGCGGGGGCTGGGAAGAGCGTGTCCTTCGATACAGGTGTGCAGCCGCCACTCTCGTTAAGGTAGCCGCACACGCGTGCAGGTGAACAAAGGGGCCCTTCACTGTCCCCTCCCCGGGGCGTAACTCAGGAGCCAGCGTCCTCCTCTCCCTCCCAGCGGTGGCAGCAGACTTGGCCGCCAGGCTCCGAGGCCTGTGGACCACGCTCGCCCACCATGGGCTTTGTTTAGTCTGGGGGAAGCTCCATTGACAGGGTTTCTGGGTGATGGGCTCTTTTTTCCTCGGAATTCTTCCAGAATTCTGTAGGCTGAAGACACCACGCGTGCAGCCTGAGGGGAGAGTGAATCAGCCTATGAAGTGGGGAAGTTCCTGTGTCTCCCAAGGGCCACCGTGGGTCAAGCTGTGTGTGGTGAGAACTGGGGTAACTGGGGCCTGACCCCGGTCCCCGATCTGAAGGGCTTGTGCGGTGGGATGTTCCAGAAGGCCTGGGTGGGGCTGGACAGGAGGAAGGGCTTCAACAGCCCCACTTCCATCCTAAGCTGGGACTTCCCCGAAAGGACAGAGGGAGCCATTTCAAGCCTCAGCCGGGGGGGTCATCTGCTCAGACCCACCCGAAGGTCTCACCTTACATTCTGTGACTGTGCAGGTCACAGCCTCGGCGGAGCGTTCCCGGGAAGCGGCTGTCAGCTTGGCTGATGGGTCCCTGCTGGCTGTGAGGCACACGTCCAGTGCCCCTGGAGCTGCCGTCCAGCCCCATTTCCCATCTGCAGGGACCTGGAGCCATGTTCTCCTCCTAGAGAAGAAGTGCTCAAAGTCATTATGGTCCAAGAGGCAGTCAGGGAGCTCAGGAAACGGGGATAAATCCACCCGTTCTCCCAGCAAACGCTTACCCTCCTTCCCCTTGTGCGGAGCTCAGAGCCGGGGCGGAGGTGGGAATGGGCAGGGCCTGGCCTTCGGGAGCCTGTCACTGAGTGGAGGAGGTGGGGGGCTCCAGCAGCCCTGACCCTGTTCTGCTGTTTGACGTGTAGGACAGGAGAGGGGTCCAGGGGAGGCCGTGGGTGCCTGTGAGGGAGGGGTGAGCCCATGCCAAAGGCAGCCACGGGGGTCGTGTGTAGACCAGGAGAGGCAGCCTGGATGCAGGGAGGGGAGTAGGAAAGGCTGTGGGCCAGGAGGGAGGGCTGATTTGTTTTCAGAAGAATCTTTTTGCGGAAAACTCGTGTGCCGTTGTTAAGAGCAGATGTTCCTGTACTTGGAATGGGGGCACATCCTGTTAAACCCACTGCTAGTTGAAAGTATCCTAAGTCAAAAATGCAGGTCACAGGGCAAACCCAGCAAGCCGCACCACCTTACACATGCTCAGATGCGCGTATCAGCCTGCGGTTGGGCAAACTCACCTAACACAAAGCATTTGAGGGGAGGTGCTGGCTCTCTCACAGAATTTATGGAACACTGTACTGAAGGTAAAACTCAATGACTGCCTGGGCCCTCGGAGAGCAGTTTCCACTGAATGCACGCAGACCTCAGACCCTGCGGGGTATGTGACCCGTAAGCCCTAGGCCCTCGTCATCCATCCACTGCCCAGTGGCCTCCCTGGGTCCAGCCTCTCCTTGGCTTTGCGTCACCGGCATTTCTGTCCATTTCGGGTGAGCCCTGTCAACATCTAATGAGAGGATTTCTTTTTTTTTTTTTGAGGTGGAATCTCACTCTGTCACCCAGGCTGCAGTGCAATGGCATAATTTTGGCTCGCTGCAACCTCCGTCTCCCAGGTTCCAGCGATTCTCCTGGCTCAACCTCCCAAGTATCTGGGACCTCAGACACCCACCACCATCCCTGGCTAATGGTTGTATTTTTAGTAGAGACAGGGTTTTGCCATGTGGCCAGGCTGGTCTTGAACTCCTGACCTCGGGTGATCTGCCCACCTCAGCCTCCCAAAGTGATGGGATTACAGGCGTGAGCCACTGCGCCATGCCGGTTGAGAGGATTTTTGAGGACCCAGGGTGGCTTTCTAGCAGGCAAGTAGGGAGCTGTGGTGACAGAAGGGGTAAGAGAAGAGGATGAGCTTCCTGGCATCAAATTGAAGCCGCCACCAGACTGACTTCTGCCCAAAACACCACAGTCTGGAGCGGCAGGGAGCGGGGGACAGGGAGGGAGTCAGGAAAGGGACCAAGAGAGGGAAAGCCCAGGGTCCCACACTCCAGGAGGAAAATGGGAATAAAAGCCCCAGTGGAGACACAGCCAGGCTGCATTTCAAGTGCCTCAGGGACCAGCATGTCCCCCAAGCTACTCAGAGGAAGCTGCTGAGATTTCTGCAGTACCAGGGCGATGGAAGTCGTGAGCATGGGCCATGTACTACAGAAGGCTTCTGAGAGTCAAACTTCTGGGGCTTGGGAATATGTGTCAGCGACAGCATCCCCCACTCCTTAAATCAGTGGATTCCCATCAGGCATTGATCAGAGACCCTGAGCGTGCAGGGGACACTTTCCTCCGCAGACGCCCTTGCTTTCGAGTCCTGCAGCCCTCTCCTGTCTGACTCGAAGCACTCAGTGCCTGTGTCCGCCTCCTCAAGGCTTGAGCGGGGCAGGGCAGCAGAGGCTCAGAGCAGCTGTGCTGTTGGGAGAGGGGGAAGCGCTGCAGGCTTGGGTGCCCTTGACGGCAGACACCAGCCCGGGAACCATGCTTGGTTGCTCGATGGAGGCACTGAAGCTTCCACTTTACTTAGTTTTAATTAAGTTACATTGAAATGCCCACCCCACCCCCACCCCCCGGCGCCACCACCGCTGGACAGATCGGCCACGGATGCTGCCATTGTGTGTCCACAGCATATTGTGGGTCTTCAAGAAATTTGCTAGTGGCTTGGTTGTGTGGTTCCCAATTCATATCAGGCACCTGCTTCCCCATCTAAGCTAGAGACTCTCCTGCTTATGCAATGCCACCGTTCTGGTGACTGAGGTCTGGGGATGCTGCCTGCACTCCTGGCCCTTGGTTCCTGGGGGCTGGTGAAGAAACGGGTGAAGGAATGTCCTAGAAATGCCAGTTCTGGAGCCTTAGGGGCCTTAGACAAGGGCCCTCTCCTCCGACCGTGTTTGGGCAAAAAGAAAAAGTGCCTTTGTCCTTAGACTCTTGCTCTGCCCCAAGTCCCTTCCATGGCGTCGATGAACCCGGCCCCAGCCGAGTGCTGTGGCCTCCAGACTGGGTCTCCTCCCATCTGACAGGGCTGTCTGGATGTGAAGGGTCTGACCTGCAGGCCCCGTCAACCGGCTTCCTGGGATTCTGTCCTCAGACCAGCACCAGCAGCAAAACGCACACACCATTTTCCCCCTTCCCCTCAAGGCATCGACCCCGCCCTCGCTGGAAGTCCTGATGTCTCAGATCCCCGCCACGGTCTTCTAGTCTCACAAGCACATTTCCTCCTCCAGCGATTATTCATTCCCTGGAGTCTCGGAGCTGGAGTCAGGGAGAATGGATTCTGCTGGGTCTGACTCTACCAAGACCACGAGTGTGCGTTGGCGCTTCCTCTCATTTCTCTTTTTGTCTTTTCCACCTTGTACGCCCTCCACGTATGCACCTGAAGTCAGTCACTCTGCCCCACGAGCAAGAGATGAGCCGTTTTAAACAGTGAAATCAGCCACAAAAAACCAAATGTGGACAACATGGCACTAAGTTAGCCGGAAAGAACACGTGTTCACGGTAGAGGCTGAGACTAGGGCAGAGAAGACCCAGCGGGGAGTGTGCCTGCCTGACAGCCTGGCCCTTTCGCCCTCAGTGCCAGGCCAGGAATGGCCTTGGGTGCACTTCATGGATTGATTTGCGGGTCACAGGTACATTTTAGCACGTAGGCAAATTCAGGAATATAAAATCTGTGAGTAATGATGCTTAACTGCATACGTAAAAATATATAATATACATATGTATCCCTTTTATGATGTGTCCGCTTACACATATATCAGCTTTGTAATACATGTGTATGTCAGTTTTATTGAGACATAATTCACATTCCATATAATTTTCCCTTTGGAAGTGTGACTGGTATAGTCACCGAGTGGCACAAGCATCACCACTGTCTGATCTTAGAGGTTTCAATCCGCCGGAAAGAAGCCTCTGACCATTAGCAGCCCTGCCCCATTCCTCCCCCTCCCCCAGCCCCTGGTAATCACTGATGCCCTCTCTGTCTCTGTGGCTTCCCCTCTCCTGGGCGTTTCATGTGAAAGGGACTATACCGTGTCCATCCTTCGGGCCTGCCTTCTCTACTCAGCATGGGGTCTCTGAGGTTCAGCCACGTTCAGCATATGTCATTCTCCCATTCCTTTTTATGGCCAAATAATATTCTGTGGCATGAAAGCTACATTTTCTGTCTGCGTGCATCCACTGGTGGACATTTGCGGCCTTTCACCGTTGTGAAGAGTCTGTAGTGGCTGTCCCAGCAGGCGTGTGCGTCGAGAGGCATCCTCATCGCTCTTCAGCATATTCTTAGGAATGGCATTGCCGGCTCATCTGATGGCTTTGTTAACCTGTACTCCATGGCTGCTGCACGGTTCACATTCCCACCACTAGTGTGAGTGTCCTAACCTCCCAGCCCTGCAGACACTCGCCTATCTTTGGGACTGCAGCCACCCTGAGGGGCGCCGTGCATCCCACCAGGGCTCTGTGTGGCTCCTGAGGGCTGCGCTAGGTAGGGCAGGAGGCCGTGGGCTCTTTGACTCTCGGGGACAGTGACACGGGGCCCCAGCCCAGCCTGCAGCCCGGGTTGGTCGTATCTGTGTGAGCAATGCTGCCTCTGGGAAAGTGGGGAGAATAGGAGGCCATCTTCCAGCCGGCCTTCTGGGACAGGTCATCTCCATCCATCAAAACCAAACTTGCAGTCTCAGACAACTGCCTATCCCATTTTATATGAGCGATGAAAGCCTGCGTTGCATCCTTGGCATCACGGAGCCGCTGGCCTCGACTGCCCACCCACACATGGGCACGGCCTGAAGCACATTGCTTGACGTCCCCACGTGGCTCTTTCGTGTGCACTGCTGACGGTGCAAACGGGTGAGCATGTCTGATGGCTCCCAGCATACACTCGCCATCCTCTCCCCTTCCCTGCAGGGGTCCAAGGCTCTGGAATTCTCTAGATACAGCAGGGAGTGGCCTCAGGACACCTTGTCACCCCTGTGGCCTCCTCCTCAGCCCTAGCTCCACAGTTGTCAAGGAGCCCGGGGAGGTGGTCACCCAGGCAGACACCAGTTCTCCGTGGCCCATCCTCCACTGCCACCCAGGACTGGGGGCCCATGTCCCCGGCACCCGGCATCTGTGTCCCCTGCTGAAGCAGGACAGTGCTCTGCCCTCCTGTGCACTTTGGACCAATCAAGTGAACTGCGTTGAGAAACAGATTTCCCGGCCCCAGAAGAGGGGATGGGAAATAAAGCCACGTGTGCTGTGCTCCAGCTGGAAAGCCTGCGGACTCAGGGAGGCTGGCGCCTGCCTTCCAGCAGCAGTGGAGGGATGTAGTCCTTTCGTTCAAGAACATTTCCATGAAGATCTACAAAGGACCTGTCCCAGAAGAGGTTCCCACAGACACAAATAAGAAAAAGCGAGCCACATCACCGCAGGCCCCGGGAGCCAAATCTGCAGAGCCTGGCACCAGCGGGGACCTGATGGGACAGGGCCTGCTGCTGCCCCAAGGCCGCCGCCTGCGCAGGGGGCCCAGGTGCCCAGGTGCCCAGGTGCCCAGGCTCCGCCTCGCTATGCTGCCTCCAGCTGGATTTTGTTTTTAGACACCCAGGACCTGCTCCGTGGTCACTGCCAGCTCCAGGTCAGGTGTCAGGGGATGCTCCTTTGGTGACAGTCTCCCATCCGTTTGCCCACTCATCCACAGCCTCCCACGTGCGGGTCACGGTGTTGTCTGAAACTCGCTATTTGAGTGGAAGTTGATCAGTCAATGAAATCCTTCAGAGTCAACATAGCTCAATGCTTTAGGTGTCAAAGACCCCCCCACCAGCAGGGCGAAAAGTGCCCACCCCACAGGGCAGAAAGTGCCCCCCTGCACTGGGCAGAAAGTGCCCTCCCCTGGCAGGGCAGAAAGTGCCCTGTGGAAAACGATGAGGAACTGTGGAGCAGGCAGGTCTCCCAGGCTGGCTCTGCGACTTTTGCAAGTTTGGGATCCGCATCCCACGTGTGCTTCATCTCTGCAGGCAACTGGCAGCTTTGCCTATCAGAGCAGGACTGAGATCCTGGATGCCAGAAGGGAGCGCTTCTGGGGGATGCACCTGCGACTTTTCTGCCCATTTATTTGCTGGTTCACTCACTGACTTAACGCTTTGCCACTCCCACCCGTGCCAGGCACTGGACCAAGCCCTAGAGACGCTCTCTGAGTCATCCTCAAGGTCACATGCTGGGTAAGGTCCCAAGGTGGAGGCATCCTTGGCACCACACCCCTTCTCTGCTGAGATGGGACAGCCTTGCTCAGAGGCCACTCCCCTCCAGGCGGTGAATGGTTCCAACCATTGGGCTCTCTGATGGCTGCAGCCCCAGCACTTCATGAGCACGGCGGGGGCACTCATGGTGGGGAGTCAGCCGAGGGCCATCAGGGCCACACAGTGTCCCAACAGCAGAGAGATAGGACCTGCCACACAAGCCAGCTCTAAAGATGGCTGAGCCATCTGTGGTGGGTGGTTCAGTGCTGGGGACCTCACAGTGTCACTGCACAGAATCAGTTATAACGACACCCACATTGCAGATATTTCTCTTATTTAAGGAGGCCAAGAAACGTGGTGCACATGTTAGAATTTTCCATATAAAAAAGCAAAGGGCTGAAAGGAGGGCACCTCCATTCCCAGAACACTTGATTGTCTGGAAGAACTCAGGCACTGACAGGTTCTGGATGAATCTCATTTTCACCTGGACACAGCCACGTGGACACAGGCAGACGTTTGTCTTACAGATGGAAGGTGTGACCGACTGCCCTGCATTGCCCAGGGCTCCCAAGTGTTGGCGCTGAAAGTCCCACAGCCCAGAAAGACTCTCAGTCCCCTGCAAACCGGACTGGTCACCGGGTCACCTACAGACTCCAGGCCCCACTGGTGGCCTTTTGTTCCTCCTGCTCCTTCCCCCAGGTCAGGCAAAAGGGGCATGGAGCATCGCGGGGAGTCAGTTGCGGGGGGTTCTTCCCGCCCGGTTGAGGAGGCCGTTTCTGTGATACCAGGAATCACCACCCACCTGGGGGGTTTGCGAACGCGTTTCCTCGCACCCGGTTTGATTAGACAACTGTGTACCTCCAGTTCACAAGCCTCCAGCCTGGGGGGCAGCTCTGCATGTCTTCTTGCTACTCTGAGAAAGAATCGAACCCTGGGTTCTGGGCCCTGCCCAGCGAGGAGACAGCTCCGGTTCCGGGCTCCCCACCAGGCAGCTGCTTCGCCTTCCAGTGTTGTGGGCTGTGCGACTCTGGCAGCTCTGTGCCTCAGTTTCCTCTCCCGACATGATCGCAGTAGCAGTCCCTGGGTAACGCAGTGTCATGTAATTCGCCGTGATGATGGCTGGCTACAGGGGCTTGGTGCATGCCAGTGAGGGACAGGTGGGTGCCCTGCCTCTGAGACCCGGAGTCCACCAGGTCCAGCTGAACCTGACATTCCCTATGAGCTTCGTTTTCCCCTGGCTCCTCCTTGGCAAAGAATGAGCAACCCCAGCCCCTGGGATCCCCCAAATCCTATCCCTATGGGCCCAGCTCCTCACTCATTCCATCCCAAGGATGGAGAGAAACTGAGGGCACCCGGCCTCCTGCCCTCACTCCCTTGTCCCTCCCCTGTGCCTGGTTTCTGTTCTGAAGGGGCTCTGCTCCCCTCCTGCAGATGGGGCTCTTAGGGTGCACCCCCTCTGGGCACGATGGCAGCAGCCCCAAGCTTTCTGGGAACCCTGATGGTGGAGGGGTTACGGGGAGAGAAACCTGATTCCGTCGTCAGGCGATATTCCCTGGTGCGTGGAGGAGAAATTCCTCCGGGGATGCAGGACCCGGCCCCGTCCTTCCCTCTTGCCCCCAGCAGCTGTGGTGCAGATAGGGCCTGACCAGGCTGCTCCACGTGCAGGAACATTTCCAAGGCCTCACAGAGTTCTCAGCCAGAGCAGTGCATGCCAGCTCTGTGGCGCTGCCACACCACTAACCTCCCTGCACGGACTTCTCATCTGTAAAACACCACAGAGATGGAGCAAGGAGGAAGCTACAGCCTGCCCAAGTGCTCTGCCTGGAGAAGCTGCTGGAGGGTGTCCGCTGGGCTGCCCTTGTCCCTGTGGTTTTTATATTCTTACACTTCCTGCATCCCTGCAGGACCAGCTCGCCTTGTGCACAGGTTGGCCCTTTAACACATGACTGTGATGCTAGAGGCCAGGACTGCCCTGGGCTGGGAGCAGAGGGCCACAGCCGCTGTCAGAGGGAGCACCTGAAAGAGGGAAGGTGGGGGCCAGGGAGGGGCCCCAGGGAGGAGGAGAGTGGCGCCCTTGAGGGAGTGGCACCCAGTGCCAGGTTCAACCACAGAGTCTCTGAAAAGCCCTCGAGACCTCCCCATGGCCAGCCCCAGGTTCACACAGGGACCCAGCACCCACCCCAAGCAAACCTGAGCCACAGCGAGAGGCCCCTTGGTGCCCAGACTCATCCAGCAGGCATGACTTCCTGTGTGTGGTACACAGACTTTATTGTGATATTTTTTTCCCCAGTGGAATCCAGATTTTAAAACAAAAAGTCAACATGTGGCCACATACACATGTCTCAGCCTGTCAGGCTGAGACACGCCACGCCCTTCGCCTCCTCATCTGTGCGATAGGTGTCATGGTGGCGGCCACTGCACAGTGGCTGCAGCCATTAATGGAGCTAACGCCTGCCCGCTGCGCTCTGGGAACCAAAGGCCAGATGCCTGCCGTTAGCACACCCCTTTCCCCTCCCTCAGCCTTGGGAGTCAAGTGCCCCCCACCCATCTTCCTAAAGCAACTGGTTGCCGCCTCTGACATGCCCTCCCTCTGCTGAGCCTGGTGACCCTGAGCCATCTTTTGAGGGGAGCCATAGTTCCTGTGTCACCTCTGAGCTCTGGCCCTGTTTCTGGTGTCACAGTCCACAGGGCTCTCTGAGCAGCTGAGGGGTCCCAGTCAAGCTCCACCTGGGGAGGTCAGGATCCGCAGGGACAGAGCATCAGTGCCTTGGGGAGACTGACCAAGCCAGGTTACTTGGTCCCCAATTCCCTCCACCAGCTGAGCCAGCAAGTCCTTCTCACCCAGGCGCCTCCTCTGGCCTCCCCACCACCTCTCCAGGTCGTCCCCTTCTGCTCTCCCTTCACTTGGCCTTTTATTAATTTGGAAACTCTTTGTGGAGCCTCAGATGGCATGGCCCTAGAGTGGAGTGTCCCTGAGTAGGAATAGGTGTTTGCATGTATGGGTGCGTATGTTCCTGTCTGCGTGTATATGTGTGTATGTGCATGTGTGTATGCATATGTCTGTGTGTGTATGTGTGGATATATGCATGTGCGCATGCATTTGTGCAGACGTGCAGGCATGTGTGCGTGGGTGTGTGTGGCATGCATGTGTGTGCGTAGATGTGTGGGTGTGTGCGTAGATGTGTGGGTGTGTGCGCGCATGTGTGGGGTGCATGTGTGTATGTAGACGTGTGGGGGTGTGGGCATGTGTGAGTGTGCATGTGTGTGTAGGTGTGTGGGAGTGTGTGCAGTCGTGTGAGCGTGCATGTGTGTGTAGACATGGGCATCTGTGTATAGGCATGTGTGAGCGTGCATGTGTGTGTGTGAGCACCAGCATGGCTGGTGGCAGTGACAGGGTACAGAACATCCTTGGCTGAACCTGGCCCCAGGACTCCTCAGCTGCAGGGGTGCGGTTGCCTGTGCTGAGTGAGGGCAGTGAGGTGGGGAAGGGTTAACCCGCCGAGGGCTGCGGACCCGAGCTCCTGAGCCGTCGTGTCCACTAATGGAAAGCAGAGCCCTCCTGCAGAAGGGGCCCCGCGCTGCCCCACTCCAGGACGGCCTTTGTTGTCGGTCCCCGTGGGCCTCAGCTGGCTCCTGCGCCTTCTTCACTTTTGGAAACAAGCAGGAGGAGCCAAGGCCAGAGCTGGGGAGAGGTTCTCAGGTGGAATTTTATTTCTTCCCAAAGTGCCTGGAAACCTGCCTGTGTGCTGGTGCCCACTCTGTCCCATGCCCTCTGCTCCGAGGCACCATCCTGGCTCCGGGGGAACCTGCCTGCCATGAAGCCCAGATCTGGCGGGCAAATCTCAGTACCCTGGAGCTGCAGCAGGAGAGAGAGAAGAAATGATCAAGAATGCCCACAGGTCCAGGACTGGCTGGTGTGGGACGGCTTTGCGCTTATTTAATCCGTGGCCTGACCTAATCAACAGGGAAACTGAGCCACAGAGAGGCTCAGGAGTTCACCTAGGTGATGCAGCCAGAAAAAGCAAGAGCTGGGTGAGTCCAGGTATGCCTGACCCCAAAGGTACCCCCAAAGCTTGGTTTCTCACCCAGGAGAGTGATCTGGGATCCATCCGCCTCCTTCCCCAGGGAAGCTTGAGTTTGACATCTTTCTCAGAAGACCCCAGATCTGAGATAGCCCTGCCTCCCAGATGGACCCAGAAGGCAGGATGCCCAGCCCACCCCACCCTTGGTCCAGAGGGGCTGCAAAGCTGCCAGTGCCTCACAGTCACCCTGCAGCTTCGCAGGTCAGCTCGCAGGGCCCCCATCCAGAGTTCCAGGCACAGGCGTCCAGCCAGTTTGCTCAGGGAGCCCTAAGAAAGCTGCTTGAGGAGGCTCTGGAGCATCCAGCCCAGAAGCGCAGCTCAGGGGAGACTTTGGGGTTCACATCACAGCCCAGCTGCTCCCCAGTGTGACGCCCAGCTCTCTGATCCTGACTCCCCCACCTTCCCACGTGTGAAATGAGATGTGCTGCTGGGGTTAAATGAGATCTGGCTCCAAAGCACAGAGCTCAGCCTGGCCCATCTCAGGCCCTCAGTGGGCGGCCGTGGTGCCGTCACCATCCTCACTCCTTTGAGTTATTCCCACGCTCATCCTCTGAGGAGGGGCAGCCTGGCACTCAGCGGCCTGCAGGATGGCTGGGTCAGAAGCAGCAGCCTCTCACAGGACAAGCAGGGGTGTGGTGGGACCACCGGTTCCCGAAGGACAGCAGGCTGCAGCCCCCATCCTCCTCTGAGGCCTGTCCTGGAGGCCAGCCACCCACCCCTGGCTGCCCTTCACAGCCCCTCTTCTCCAGCCTGCTGGTGTCTGACGTCGGCACTCCCTTTGCCGGGTGCATGAGAAGCCCATCTGGAGCCGGGGCTGGCAGGCCGGGTTCCCGGAACGGGTTCCGGGTTCCCCGAAGTCCAGTGAGGGGCTTTCAGAAAGGGCCCCTGCATCCTTCTGTGCAGAACCTGGCCTCGGCCAAGCTGCCCACTCTGAAGGCTGGAACTGAAACCTACACAAATATTCCGCTGCTTTTCAGGCATGTTCCAAAGAGACATTTATGTTGGCTGAGGCGGTATTTTCCTTTTATTGCTGTTATGAGATTCAACATTTTTCCAGAAATAACTTCTGAAAAGTGTGCCTAGATTTTGAACACATGTGATCCTAACGTGGTGAGAAAGGCTTTTCAAAACACACACACGTGGACATGGGTCTATACACGGACATGTTCGCACACACCGACGGCTTGGGCATGCGGCCTCAAAAGGGGTGGGTGCAGTCATCAACTCGGGGCTTCCAGGAGGCCTGAGTTTGCCCGCGAAGGGGCCACATTACCGAGCGGCGTTCACCCGTGGCGTACACACAGGCACAGGCGCCTCGTCCCACACCACCTCCCGAGGGCACCAGCAGACACTGGGCAGCCTGTCCCCAGTTGTCAGTGCCCTTCCTCGTTCGTAGATGATGAAGAGGATGTGGTTTCTGCCGCCTCATCCACAGGCTTGCTGCCCACGGAGCCTTAGACATCAAGGCCAGAGCGATTGTTGGAAAGGAATGTGGCCCGCCGTCTGTGAAGAAACGCCGTCAGGGTGAGTCAGCGCCAAGCAGCGAGTCAGAAGGGGAGAGCTCAGCTCCCAGAGGGAGGGCGGCACTTACCAGAAGCCCGAGGTGCTGACCGACCTGGCCTCCCGTGACGTCTTGAGCAGCTTGGCAGGGCGGGAAAAGGAGCCTGCAAGGGACCCCAGTCAGTGTCCAAGGCTCCGCCGCTGCCCACCCTCCACAGGCATCCAGGTGAGAAACAGCCTGGAACGGAGAATTCAGATGTGAATGGAAACTTGCATCCAAAATTAGAAATCGTCCCTTTGGACCAGGGTGAAGAGTCCTTCCCTGCAAGCCCCTCACCTGCGCCTCTGAGCCTGTGTGGACCCCACTCTGCTGGCGCCGCCTGGGGGCCAAAACCACCTCCCGGGGGCCTCGCCGGTGCTGCAACTGCTGACCTCAGGCAAACCTCGCCCCCTCCTGCCCCAGCGGGCCTGGGATTTGCGAATGTGTGAAGGCATTAGCTGCCAGTTGTAACTGGAACGCAGCCTAGAGGCCTCGCTCCTCCAGCAGGAAGCCTTGTAGTGCAGCGAGTCTGGACCCGGCCCAGCGTCCAGAGACAGGAAGCATTAATAGGAGGGAATGTGAGCACTGTTAGTGCCCCAGCGGCGATTTATGGCCGATTGTGGGAAAAACATCGGTTGCAGAGTTTCATCCATCTGAATATGAAATATACTTAGTGAGTCACCAAGTGTCAGACCTCCCCGAGAAATAAGGTCCAGGCATGTGACCCACGCCCAGGAATGCCGTCCCTCCCCACCGGGGGGGAAGAAACATAAAACGGACCCGAGCCACCGTCCTTTAGAGAGCCGGACGCCTGGGTCCTGGGGCGGCCCAGGGAGTCCTAAGTGCAGGGTTCCATGACCGTGACAAGGATGCCCAGCCTGGTGGGAGAGGATGGATGTTCAGGGCCAGGCCCAGTGTGTCCGGGTGGCGCCTTAGAGAGATGGAGCCCTCGCCATGGCTCCTGGTGGCTCCTCTCGACCCTGCTGTGCCCTAGACTTTTTAAAATCGGTCCTGGAAAGCAGAGGGAGAGAGGTGGTGTCTCTGTACCAAATCGGAAGGGCTCGTTTGTGTGTGTCTAATGAGGTAGCAGAGACAGTCTGCAGGACAGAGGAAGGCCAGGCCGACGGACGGGGACAAAGAGAGCTCCTGAAATCCTCCCACCTTACACAGTCCGCGGACTCCACACTCAGTTTATCCAGCTCGATGTAGGAGCAGACTTGGTCTGCCAAGTGTGTGAGTGCGCTGTGTGTGTGTGTGTGTGTGTGTGTGTGTGTGTCTCTCTCTCTCTCCCCCTCTGTCAGTGAAGGAAGGCTGGGGGTTCTGTGTGTTGTTGTTTTTTTTTCCCTAATCGCCTTCGCCCCTGTAGACAGTTTGTTCTCAGAAAAGTTCCTCCCCCTCCTCCTCATCTCCTGAGCTCTTTGATCTTCTAGTTCGGGTTCAGTTGCTTCATTTTTTGCAATTACCAGCCTGGAGGGAGGATGCCCCTGACCTGCAGCCGCAGTCTGGCAGACAGATGGGACAGGAAACGGGAGTTTATTTCAGCCTTCGCCCTATTCATCTTGGATACATTACAACAGTAGCAGCTCCGAATGTCTTCATAGCCCATTTATGATAAAGTGATGGTAACATCACACAGGAAGAGAAATGTGCGGATTAGCCATATCCGGGGAAAGATGGATCGACTGAGAGCGTGGCACCGCTCTGAACAAAGCCCCACCCTCCCTTCCCAGCCCCTGGGAAAGCCCCCTCCTCCAAGGCCGGTGGGACCCGGACCCCTATCTGGGAGAGCGAGAGCAGCAAGACACTTGCTACCACCTCTGTCTCTTTCTCCTTCTCCGCCCCCCACCTTCACTCCATGTCTCCCGCTGCCTCCCTGCTTCCCTCCCTCCCTCTCCCTCTCCCTACATTCTTGCCTTTCCAAGTTTTTGAAAGTCTACAGGGCAACTCCGCGGCAGCCCAAATAAATCAAGCTGCCATGGTTACTTTGCAGAAGGCTGGGGGATTTATATTTAAATTTCAGGAAGAGGGGCGAATCCATCTCTCTGGAATGCCGCATCTATAGATTTTAAAGTTTGCCTGAATTATTATTGGGAGGGGTGGGGGGTGGCGGTGGAAGGAGAGCTTGGGACAAAACCAAGGAGGGCTGAGTAGGAAGAGCTTCTCGCTGAAGGATATGGCCACGTTTATAAGCCATCAATAAGAGCCATTAAGACCTGCGGCTTTCTCTTTGTTCTTTCTGAGAGGAAACACTTAACAAGTTGTTGTTCTTTGTTGTACTTTTTTAATGAGCCAGGAGAACCGAGCACAGCCTGGAGAGGAGGGGCCTGAGCGCTTTTGTCTTTTACATTTTTCATCTTTTTACTTTACATGAAAACTGACAAGAACCCCCTCCATGAAGGAAAGCTGATCTGCCCAGGCCGGTTTCAAAGAGCTCCAATTTAGAGCATCCCTGGGACTTCATTTCTAATCACGTTTTAACTTTCCCGGCCACCAATCGGAGACTCCCACAGGTCACTCTGGCTTGTATTGATTAGAGCCGGGCTCCGAGGTGAGGCCCAGGATGAATGGGGTGGGGGTGGCGAAGAAACGTGGTGTCCCTGCCGGCAGAAGGTGTCTCAGGATTTGAATGGCATCTCAGGGGACAGTATCAGGCTTCCAAATTCCTTTCATCCATCAGATGAGAGAACAAGCTGTGGCTTTCAGTGGGACAGGGGCCGGGCCTTTCTCCTGGACTAAATGGGCTCAGGCCACACAGATAAAGAGCTTCTCCTGTTCCTTTTTAAACGTTTCAGGCAGGAATTGTCTGTCACTGACTGAGGGCCGGTGGGGGCGGGAGGGACCTTTCAGCTCTGATTAAAGTAGCAAGTCCAGGGCCACAGTGGAGCCCTGGAAAAGCTTCCTGGTCCTGCTCTCCCAATTCACTTACCAGGTTTACCCGCACCACGGGGGCGGAGGTGGGGGTGGGGTTGCCTTGCATTCTGGAGGAAACCTTCCTTTTCATTTCTTAAGGCAGGGTCTGGTCTATCTAGCCTGCAGAAGCTGCAGGACCCCTGGTCTCAGTTGCACACCCATCCAGCTTCCAGGGAAGAATGGGCATGTATGAAGCACCAACAGTATACATTGAGTTCTGGGAGGGATTCGGGACAGGGAGGACCTGGGAAGGGAACCTGAGTGGAAAACACAGCCGAGAAAATGGGCCCTGTGTAGCCAAGAATCAGCAACACAGTGTGGCCGGGGTACAATGTAGCCAGAAATCAGTGATGCAATGGAACCAGGAAGCGGTAACACAGTGGAGCAGAGATTCAGTGGCTTGGTAGAGCAGAGATTCAGTGGCATGATGGAGCTCAGACTCTGACACAGTATAGTCAGGAAACAGTGACACAGCCAGGAAATATTGACACAGGGAGCTAAGAATCAGTGACCCAGGGTAGACAGGAAGCATTGACATGGTGTAGCCAGGAGGCAATCATACAATGTAGCTGGAAGCAGTGACGCAGTGTAGCCGGGAAGCAGTGACGCAGTGTAGCGGGAAGCAATGATACAGTGTAGCCAGGAAGCAGTGACACAGTGTTGCAGGAAGCAGTGACGCAGTGTAGCGGGAAGCAGTGACGCAGTGTAGCGGGAAGCAGTGACGCAGTGTAGCCGGGAAGCAGTGACACAGTGTAGCAGGAAGCAGTGACACAGTGTAGCAGGAAGCAGTGACACAGTTTGTAGCTAACAAGCATTGATAGCAACCAGAAAACGTTGACACCGTATACCCAGGAAGCAGGGACACACAGTGTAGCCAGAAAACATTGACCCCATGTATCCAAGAAGCAGGGACCCCGTTTAGCCAGGAAGCAGGGACCCCGTGTAGCCAACAAGCAGGGACATATGTAATGACAGCACCCTCTGTGGGCTCGAGGTTGTCCAGACTGGCGCTCATCACCTGTTGTGATTGGACAGTATGACCAGTGTGAGGATGACTTCTTTCTTGCCACTTCGTATGAGGGATGTTCGCACCCGGTTGTCTGCTCCTCTGACCTAAACGAGTGACCTTGGAGACCTTACTGTGGGAGAAGTGATGGGGGGAGACGAGGACAAGAACCTTCCTAGCTGGACCCTCATTGAGGCTGCAGTGAACTCCCACTGACAAGGACAGACTGACAAGTGTGCCTTCTGTCAGGGAGCCACTTCCCCGTGCTGGCTTCGTCACTCTGCAGGAGTGCGGGTGTGGCCGTCAGCATCCTGGTGTCTGTGCCGGAGGCCGTCAGGGGTCTCCAGGTCTGGGTATCCTTGGGTTTCTAGCAGAGCCCACTTCCATCCAGATCCCACTCCCTCACCACGCCTGACTTCTGAGAGCGAATTCCCCATGTGCGGTGGATCCCTCCTGCCTCTTGGCTCTACCTGGGCCTCTGAGCGGCCCTGGCCTCCAGACACATGGCTCCTGGGAAGCCGTCTGAGGGCAGGCATTGGGCATGCACCGGTGCCCCGGCCAGAGCCTGCCCATGAGCACCGTCGCCTCTCTGGACACCACCAGCACCATGAGGATGCACATTTCTTATAGGATTACTCCCTTCTAATAGAGACCCAGAAAAGTTTCCAAAGGCAAAATGACAGGCTGGTTAACTTTATATCCCAACTCCAAAAAGATACATTTTCCTCTTTGTAATGCACTAGTTAGTGGTTACTGGCACATTACATTAACTAATTTGAGATCGAATTATCAAATTTGCTCATTGCTGCTAGCGCTAATTTGAAACCTTACAATAAAGAAGGGTTTGAGAGGCACATGAAAGGGAGCCACCCACCGCGGCTCCGAGTCCGGCCCGGAGCATCACAGTGAGCCTCGCAAAGGGTTCGGGGTAATTGCAGTCATGAGCCGGAGTTGATTGAAGAAAATTATACCCCAGTTTTCTCCTGCAAGTTTTTTTGTGTGGCTTTCCTTAAATTGTGTGGTGAAATTCAATGACAAGGGAAGACACGTATAGGACTTTTAATAACTATACGAAGACCGTCTCCTGAGCTCCCTTCTGCCATGTCCAGTGGGACGTTAGCCTGCAGCTCCCTGCAACTGGTTCCGGTTCTTGAGGAGTTTGACTGTTGTAGGTTGGTTGTTTCTTAAGAAAATTTATGATCGGTTTCAAATTCACTTTTTCTACGTCCTTATTCTTCTATAATTTAAACCAGAAAATGTGGGAAATGAAACTTCAACACATCCTGTGTATCATCTATTGATTTATTATCTATTGATTATTTTCTACCATCTATTGATTATCCATCAATTGATCATCCATCTATCAGCTATTGATTGATCGTCTGTCAGTCTATCATCTATCACTCAGCTATTATCTGGCAATTATCTATTGATCAGTAGCCACGTATCTGTATCTACCAACTATCTATCTATCTAATCTATCTATCTATCTGTCTATCTGTCTATCTGTCGTCTGTCTGTCTGTCTATCTATCTGTCGTCTGTCTGTCTGTCTATCTATCTATCTATCTATCTATCTATCTATCTATCTATCTGTCGTCTGTCTGTCTATCTATCTATCTGTCGTCTGTCTTATTTTCCAACATGGGACACTGCTGTGTCTCTGCCAGGCAAACCCTCGTGACCTTTGAACTTTCCCTGAGGTAGCGAATCTCAGTAACCACATTTCCAAATTGCAAGTCACAGGAATGAACTTACTGCCCCCCGCCCAACCCTGCATCATCTGGATAACTAAGGCTTTTCCCACCTATTGAAGATCTGTGGCAATAAAAAGTAATAAAAACACCGAGGGAGCTGCGCTTGCTGCCAGCGCCCTGCCCACTTTCCTAGGAAAAATGCAACTGTGAGTGTGAAATAAAGGCCCCTGAGCTCTGTAATTAATTCATTTACGTTTTTAATGCTGCAAATGCCTACAAACGTGGTGTGACATTTGGAGTGACATCCAGAAGTTCCAGCCCAGTGAGTCCTACTCAGAAGGTCTGTGCGGGGCTTGTAGCTAAGTCAGGAGGAGAACGCTTTTTCAGGACCCAGGGAGCAAAGACACCTTTCAGAGGGCTTGTAGCATGAGTGGGGACTGCTAAGGCTGGAGGTCCAGCCAGCTCCAAAGGGCACAGCCCAGTGCTCCCTCCTGCCAGGCAGGGATGTGGAGCTGGGAGAGGGCTTTGATGTAGGGATCACTGGGTCTCAAGTATGGGACCCTCCTCTCCCTTCTGAAGGTCACTGCAGAGATTAGGAGCTGGCACCAAGGCTCAACATCGGAAAGGCAAAAAGGTCACTGTTTTCTTCTGATACCCTTGGGCATTTATTCCAAAACATTTGGCTTTCTCCACCACAAAAGGGTTGGTCTTTGGGGCGGCATGGGTGGATATGAAGGGTGATGGGGACCATACCTGGCCTCTGGGTCCGGCAGAGCTGAGAGAGAAGCCTGAAGCCATCAGACCAGGCTAGGGGCTGGGGGAGTGAGAGGGGAAAGGCCCATCCAGGCCGGGGCTGTACAGCATCATCTTGCTACTGGCCCCTGGCTCCAGGGATGGAAGGAGAACATGGAGGCACCGGGTGCTCCTCTGCTCCGCTACTTTGCTGGCTGTTTGGGGAAACTAAAACCTGGGGGTCCACTGACTTCTCCACAAAGCTCAGCCCAGGTCTGCTGGCCTCCAATCTGATGTTCCTTCCTCTGTGCCACCCAGCCATCCACGCGGCCCTGGAAGCCATTGTTCATGGGCAGGTAGGCACTTCTCCATGGCTGTAACCAGCTTCCCCGTAGAGCTGTGGTGTCTTTTCTGCCTGTACTTGTAGGTAGTTACGAGCCAGGTCCAGCCATGTTGGGCAAATGGGCCTTCTAGCCTCCAGGGCTCCCAGCTGAGTGTCCCAGGGACAACTGTTGTCATAGGCACCCAGACATTGGTGGGTGACTGTGAAGACAGGGATTAACAAAGCATTCCCTAGAAAAGAGTACCTGGGCCTGGTGGCCACACCTACCGGGTATGGCCCCTTGAGAGACCTACTTCCTTGTTCCTGGATGCAGAACCAGGCAGGGTGTGCACCCACACCCTCTACTGCTAGTTAGCTGTATTACAGCACCTAAATATGGTAACACACATGTGCCAAATTACAAGACATGTCTGTGAAGGACCAAACCCTACAGTTTCCTGGGAATTTCAGCGTGAGTCATTGGGATTTTCATGGCCCAACTCAAGGGTAGGAGTGTGTGTGTGTGTGTGTGTGCGCGCGCGCGTGTGCATGCATGCCCATGTACGCATGCATGCTGGTGTGCACGTGGGGAGGGGGGCTGTGAGGGCAAATGTGGGGCTTGGTCTCTGCAAAGGCTGCATGCACGGGGCTGGCTCCCAGGCGTAGTCACAGGCAACAGGTGGGTGAAGGGCCTGTGTGCTGGCCAGCACTAGGTTCTTGGAGAACAGATCATTTTCCAGGTGACCCAGGTCGCTGTTACTGTCATCTCAGGGCACAAAGTCTACGTCTGTCCGCCTGACACAGAGTGGGGCAGAGAGGAGGGATTGATAATGTGGACCTGCCTGTTTAGAGAAAACTCCCACGCTGTTGGAAAACCTAGTACCTTCCTGCTGAACCTGCCCCCGTGGCACCGTGAGAAGGTCCTCCTGAGATAAGGCCAGTTCTTTGATCCCCATCGATCTCCATGCAGGGGTGACTCAGAGGCTCTGCTCACACACCCCAGCTCCCAGCTCACACGCCCTGGCTGCTGCTGTGACAGGAAGAGCTTCCGAGCTACACCTGCTCAGCTGGGGCTCTGGCCAAGTCCTCTGAGAAGAGCCTGGCTAGGTCAGGTCCTGAGGAGGATGGTGGTTTTGAGGGACAGGGCTGGCACGTCCTCCCTGCCCACCTGCTCCAGCCCCCGGGCGGGCACACAGCTGCACCAAGCACTCAGGGGAGATGAACGCGTGCCCTTCATCAGGGAGCCTGACTGGGTCCTCTGCAAGGGGCAGAAGCTGGACGCTGTGGTTTGCCCCCATCACGTACCATGGGAGCTGCGTGGGTGTCCTCTGTGCAGCACCAGGGGCTTTTCACAAAGAGGAAAGAGAGGGGAGTCTGAGCTGTGTGTGAAGGCTCCTCAGAGATGCCTTAACCCTGGGCGGGCTGCTGGGGGGAGCATGTGTGAGTGTGGGCGGCCGAGGTGGAGTAAATATGCGTGTGACTATGCATGTGAGTGTGGCAGTAGACATGTGTGTGTGTGCATTTGTGTGTGGGTGCACATATGTGTTTGTGGGGGCACGTGTATGAAGGGTACACGTGTGTATGTGGGCATGCATGTACATGAGAGTGTATATTTGTGTGGGGGTGCATGTGTGTGTGTGTACATTTGTGAGTGCAGATGTGTGTGGGTCACGTGTGTGTTTGTGGGGGTGCACGTGTGAGGTTGCACATGTGTGTGTATGATATCCATGGGTGCATGGGTGTGGGCATGCATGTGGGTGCATGTGTGTGGGGTGCACACTATGTGCTGTGCACGCTGCATGGGTGGGCATGCATGAGTGGGTGTGGGCATGCACGTGTGTGTGGGTGCACACGTATGTGCGTGGGTGTGGGCGTGCACGTGTGGGGGGTGCACGTGTGTGTGCGTGGGTGTGGTCGTGCACGTGTGTGGGTGCACGTGTGTGTGCGAGTGTGGGCGTGCACATGTGTAGGGGTACATAGTGTGCGTGGATGTGGGAATGCACTGAGTGTAGGTGTGTAGTCACGCACGTGTGTGGGTGCACGCGTGTGCGTGGGTGTGGGCATGCATGTGTGTGGGTGCATAGTGTGTGTGCGCACAGTGTGTGCATGGGTGTGGGTGTGCGCATGTGCGTGGGTGTGGGCGTGCACGTGTGTGGGGTGCACGTGTGTGTGCGTGGGTGTGGGCATGCACGTGAGTGTGTGTAGGCATGCACGTGTGTGGGTGCAGGTGTGTGTGCGCGAGTGTGGGCATACACGTGTGTGGGGGTACACAGTGTGTGTGCATGGGTTTGGGCATGCACGTGAGTGTAGGTGTGTAGGCATGCACGTGCATGTGGGTGCACGTGTGTGCGTGGGTGTGGGCGTGCACATGTGTGTGGGTGCACAGTGTGTGCAGTGTGTGCGTGGGTGTGGGTGTGCACATGTGAGGTGCACGTGTGTGTGTGGGCATGCACATGAGTGGCTGTGTAGGTGTGCACGTGTGTGGGTGCACGTGTGTGTGCGTGGGTGTGGGTCTGCACTGTGGGTGCACGTGTGTGTGCGTGGGTGTGGGCATGCATGTGAGTAGGTGTGTGGGCATGCACTTGTGTGGGTGCACATGTATGTGCATGGGTGTGGGCGTGCACATGGGTGTGGGTGGTGAGTGGTTTTCTGTTAAGGCCGTGTGTACAGCGGTGGCCTCAGCGCTCAGAGTGAGGGAAACAGGCCCGTAATAAACGGAACACACGAGCTGTGGATTGACTCAGGTTACGTCATTCTCTCCCCTCCAGAGCCTATAAATCTCACGCTCCCTGTAAAAGCAGAATTTAAAAACAATTGAGCCTCGCGGGCCCCTCCGTTCCAGCCCCTGTGCCCCGGGAAGCAACAGCGAGACCCTCACTCTCCTGGAACCCAGGACCCCCGCCACCCACACTCTGAGGCCAGTGGTAGAGAAGCCACTGCTCTCTCTGGGGCGTCCTTCCTGCGTGTCCAGCCTCCTCCCAGACCTGGGGCACCCAGTGTGGTGCAGGCCAGTGCCAGGCCTCTGCCATCAGAACCTCCTCGGTGCTCAGGATGTGCTGCCCTGTCGGTGTCCCAGGATGGGGACAGGGAGGGCAGTGGCATTTCTTTTAAGCAGGGTTCATGGCCTTCTCCCTTTCCTACCTTCTGGCTGTGGTTCACGGACTGGGGCTTCCTGTGATCAGGCCTCTTATCACGCCCTGTTCCCACTCGAGGCCCCGTCCCCAGCACGTTGGGGTGGGTCCCTTTGGTCCTGGGCAGCCACTGGCTGTCTGGTCTGTGCTCAGCAGGTACGCTGGCTTCCGCGACGCCCTGGCACAGAGTAGCCCATTTCGTGTTGCCATGCGCCTGTCCTTAGTGTGCTGTGTGTGCTTGGTGTGGGAAGCCTCGCACCATTGCCACCTTTCAAACTTGGGATTTCAAAAGGGTCTCAGGACCTAGCCCTTGGGAATGGCAGGATCCACCCCACCCTACCCTGGGGTCTCACTGGTGTGGGGGGGCAACCATGAGGTGGGGCAGGACACGGTGTGGCCATCACCAAGACAGTGGTGAGAGTCCGACCTCCTGGGCTTGGAACAGCTTAGACAAGCTGAGAGCACTCAGCCTGCACCGCGGGAGGCGGGCGGCGTGTGCAGTCTCACCTCGGCGCAGCGTGTGCCGCCAGAAGCGGTGAGCGGAAGCTGCTCCAGGCGCCCACAGAAGCTGCGTGGCCCCGGCTCAGGAGAGCGTCTTCCTCCCACAGCAGGGGCGGACTGCTGTCCTGGAAGGCCCAGGGAAGCCGGGGAGACACGGAGCGGGAGGAAGTCCATGAGGGTCAGGGGCTCCGCCAGCCGCTGCCAGTGCCTGCTGGGTCCCAGGCCAGGGAACCCCCAGCTCCCGCCATCGGGCCTGAAAACCCACGTGTGCAGTTTCATAAAAAGCACCGTCCAGGGCGGGGCCGGTGCCGGGAGCAGCCGCGCTTTCCTGCAGGCCTGACTTCCTTTAACACGGAGCAATAAACGCTGTTAAGGCCCCACGTCCCAGAACCTCGTAACAAAGAGGGCTTTTCCCCAAGTATTTACAACTTCTGGCCGTGGCGGACGATGAGGCGGCTTATGTAATGATGTCAAAGAGGCCTGTTCGGCTTCAGGAGCCTCCGAGGGCTCCCCGGCCCTGCGCGGTTCACACCTCCTCACTCCAACATTGCAGCGGTGAACAGGGCTGGTGGAGGGGTTGCTCCTGAGATACCAGGGGAAGCTTCGTCTTGGGAAAAGGAAAGAAAGGGCTTGCTGGGGTGGGCGCTGCCACCCTCCCTCCACCTGGGATTGGAGGAAGATCTGCCGGCAGTGGGGCCAGCCCCTCCTGGACACTCCTGCCAGCCAGAGAAGTGAGTCCTGCTGTGGCCTCAATGCAGACGAAAGGGGACACAGGCCTCCGGAGTCGCTGTCTCTCCCCAGCCACTCCACAAAGTGGGTGCAGAGCAGGACTCTCACAGCAGGGCCTGGGGAACTAGGAGCCAGGACGAGGGGCTCCCACAGCCTGCCGAGTTCACTCTCCTCCTCTCTGAGGCCGCCTTTGGCACCCTGCCCTGCCTGCCAGTCCTGGCCACCAAGACAGATGCTCTCAAAGACTTCCTGAACTCTCGCACCTACTCCACACAGTGCTCCACATGCCCCGCAATGCTGCTGGCTGGGCACAGGGTCCTGAGACACAGACCCGGTGCTCGCTCACTCATCCCTTCATTCCCAGCCAAAAGACTCTACCTGATGTGACGCCTCATCCCTGGGATAAGCCAATGGGCTCCCCGTGACAACGTGTGAACAGCTGAGCAACCTGGTACCCTCCCGGGACACCAGCCTCTGAACCAGGCGCGTGGCCTCCACCGAGCACTGAGGTTCTGGCATGATACAATCCTGCCGGCGCAGGCAGGCTCTGGATCCATGGGGGTTAGGAGCTGAAGCACAGCTGTTCCCCTGATTCCGTCATCACCCTGCCTGCCCGCCCTGGGTTCTCAAACTCTGCAAGTGAGCAGGTCGGCCATGGGACTCAGCCTGTTGTGGGCAGCACATCTGACCCTCCTCGTGCTGGCGTGACACAGAACCCTGCCCTGGGCCAGAGTCCCTGAGGGTCCAGGCTAACGGATGACCCTGGATGGTGCTGAAGAAAACACTGATGTCCCGGGGGAGGATGCACTTTAGGTCGCCTCAGTGGTCACACAGGGAGGGCACAGTTTCTGGCCCCTTCATGTGGCCTCTGCACTGCCCCAACCCCCCCTCCCCCAGCCCAGAGCAGCCTCAGCCCCTTCCAGGCCCTGCTTTCTCTTCTCTTTAATTACTGAAAATGCGTCCCTTGGAGGGGTGACCCCCAAACCCCAAGAGCCTCTCTAAGAGACATAGGGAGTGTCCCCAAGGAAGTCTCTCATGCCTGCGAGTTGCAGCCCCTCTTCTAATGAGTAGCCTGGCAGGGAGGAGTGACTTGGGTAAGCTGCTCAGCTAGGGTAGGTGGCCAGGCCCCAGGAGTTATTAGCCAGCCTCGGAGTAGGCACAGCTGCAGGGAGCCAGCTCAGCCGTGAGCATCAGCTCTCCCTGCGAGATGAAGGCAGGGATGCCCTTCCTGGTGGAGGGCTGAGTCCCTGTGGCAGAGGCTGAGGCTGGCCATGCCGCCCAGAGTAGAGGCGCACACCAGTCCTACTGGATGGTCCCACCTGACCACCTGTCAGATGGGTTTCCCAGCAGGGGTGCCCGGAGCGGCTCTCAGGGACCATCTTCATTTGCTGGAGCTGCTGTAACAAAGTACCGTAAACTCAGTGGCTTCAAACCACACGCTGTGTGTTCTCATGATTCTAGAGACCGGAAGCCTGAGATCCAGGGGAGGTCAGGGTTGGCTCCTTCTGAGGCTCTGAGGGAGACTGTCCTCGGCCTCTCCAGGTGTGGTGTTGCTGGCCATCCGTGGCCATCCGTGGCCCTCCATGGCCTTCCGTGGCCCTCCTTGGCGATCCTTGGCATCTAGGCACATCACCTCCATCCCTGCCTCCGTCCAAGTGAGCACCTCCCTGTGTGTCTTCTTAGAAAGACACGTCCTTCCTTGTTCAGAGCCCATCCTGTATGACCTCATATTGATTAATTTCATCTGCAAAATGCTATTTGCAGATAAGGTCACCTTTTAGGTTCCGGAAGTGCATGAATTTTGCCCTAGAGAAGGGCTTGTGTTTGAGGATGGCAGATGTGGTGGGGGCTGGCCCTGGAATCTGACCTGGCCTGGAGGTCAACCAAGGGCGATGGCAGAGGTGACCCACCCCCTCCCCTTCGGCACCTCAGGACCACCACCCCACCCAGCCCTGTGCCCCATCTTTATGAGTGTGCCACCTCCTCGAGGACAGATTAGAGGAGTGGGAAACAGGGCCTCGGTCTAGAGGAAGGAACCTCGAAGCAGCAGCCACCACAGGCAGTGGCTTTCAGGTCTCTGGCAGTCGTCTCTCTGGAGTGTGCCGGTTCCCAAGCCCCCCACCAGCCACCACGTGGGCTGACAGCAGGGGAGGCCGCTTTGTCTCAGAGCTGGGAGCAGAAAAGGTGATGTTCAGCCTCGCTGGGTACAATGTCTCCTCTGTCTCCGAGGGAAAATCCCTCCATGGGAGTCAGCTTTCAGGCCGCGCCAGGCTGAGGGCCCCACAGACACCCTGCTCTGGGAGGAGCCCACAGGCAGGGCCTGGAGTGGGGCTGGGTGGGCCTCAGACCCCGAACACCTCTGTTGGCGCAGCGGTAGCCCCGGCCAGCAGGAAGGCGAGGAGGCCCCAGACTCTTCAAACCTGAAACTGGAAATCAGAAATCGTTTTTGTGCCTAAGACTGCACCTTTTTTTTATTCTGAATTGTCACTTGGCAAGGCATCTGTTCAAGTCCTTCTCGGGTGGTCTTCTGGGACTTCAAGGACAAAACAGCCTGGATGCAGGTGTGACCGTCCCACGCAGGACTCCGCCTGTGAGGTCTTTGCTGGAGGAGATGGCGCCACAGGCCGGCTGGAGAGGCCGCTTCCCAGGAGCAGCCCGGAGCTCTGCGGGGCAGCGGCACTCAGGGGTCCTGCCCCCTCTGCCTCCCTCAGATGGGGACAGCCGGTCCTCTGGCCCCTCAGCCCCTGCCCCGCCCTTCCCAGACCCACCCGCCTGAGGGAGTCATCTTTCAACGCTCATCCCACAGTTGGGACCCACAGCGGCGGTGGCCCCGGGCAGGGATTCTGTTGCCCGGCCGGGAGTTATCTGACCCCAGCGCTGATCCGGTTACTGATGCGGAGTGTATCAGCCTCTGCACAAGGCTGCCGCCCGCGACAGCTGGGTGAGACGCTGAGCCTCTTCTTGGAGGCAGAGGTCACAGCGGCAGGGATGGGCACGGCGGGAGGGCTCTCAGGTGCCAGAGGAGATGCCAAGGCCCCCTCAAATCAGCACCACCACCCTTGGCCCCCACCCACCTACAGGGGAGACCCCAAGAGATTTATAGTAACCCGCTGTGGGGGTCCCAGAGCCTCAGGAGGGAACCCTACATCTTGGCAGACCTTCCAGGAGGCCCCTTGCCTGCCCTCCAGCACTGGCCAGTGCTGGCAGTGCCCTGGGAAGGCAAGGCCACTGTCACCCTCATTCCATAGATGGGGTCAGCAGCCCAGAGTGTGTGATCTCACCCACAGCACAGAAATACAAGTTCACGCAAGAAAACAAGTTGGAAACTGCCGGGTTTCCAGGGAGGCTCCCTGGGAAAAGGAGCAGGAGCCTCTGGAGACAGGAATCCCCTGCAGGAGGGAGGCCCTGACAGTCTGGGGCTGGAGCCTCCGGGAAGCTGGGTGTGCAGAGCATTGGGGTCCCAGAGGTGAGGCCCCTGCTGGGCTGAGTGGGGAACCGGCCAGGTCTGTGAGAAGCTCCAAGATGCCCCCTGTCCAGAGCACCGCAGCCCTGTCCACACCCCCAGCTGTGGTGCCTGAGGGCTGTTCCTTGGTCGGGTTGCTCAACCTTGAAACTACTGACATTTACTGTCAGATCATTCTGTGGAGAGGAGCCGTCAGATGCAGCTGGGGGTGCCCGCAGCTTCCGTCATGAGGAGCCGTCCGGTGCAGCGGGGGGGAGCTCCCAGCTTCCGTCGTGAGGAGCCGTCGGGTGCAGCTGGGGGTGCTTGCAGCTTCCGTCATGAGGAGCCGTCCGGTGCAGCGGGGGGGAGCTCCCAGCTTCCGTCATGAGGAGCCGTCGGGTGCAGCTGGGGGGTGCTCGCAGCTTCTGTCGAGAGGAGGAGCCGTCGGGTGCAGCTGGGGGTGCCCGCAGCTTCCGTCATGAGGAGCCGTCCGGTGCAGCGGGGGGGAGCTCCCAGCTTCCGTTGTGAGGAGCCGTCAGATGCAGCTGGGGGTGCTCGCAGCTTCCGTCGTGAGGAGCCGTCGGGTGCAGCTGGGGGTGCTCACAGCTTCTGTCATGAGGAGCCGTCGGGTGCAGCTGGGGGTGCTCACAGCTTCCGTCGTGAGGAGCCGTCGGGTGCAGCTGGGGGTGCTCACAGCTTCTCTGCCTCTGCCCAGTAGACATCGGTTACAACCTGAGCTATCTCCTTGGTCGTGGGCCAGGGGCTTTGATGACATAGCTCTGCTCAAGTCAGCCTTCCTGGGGAAGGGCTAGAGGCATGCCTGGAGCTTTTGTCACTCCCCTGGCAGCCAGGGCTCTTAGGAAGGCAATTGGGAAACAGGTGGAGACCCTGTGGGTTCAAAGGGTGCCAGGCCCCGTGCTGCCGTCTGTGGCTGCTGTGGTGGATTCAGCTCCTGTCTGAAGTTGCAGCCATGTCCCCGAGAACAGAGGCCTCACCAGAGGCTTTTGGGCCAGGAGTCTATTGTATCAGACCCAGGAAGGAGACCCCCGAGGACCCCAGAGATTTGGCTCAGGCACACGGAGCAGCTGACGCAGCTCACACAAGGACCCTGCAGCCAGGTGGGGGGTTGGGTTTGGGCCCATTTTCTGACCCTCTGTGTCTCCATTTCTTTCCATAAAAGGTGAGACACATAACCCAATGCCCAAGCCCCAGGCACCCCGTTCAGATTCAGTGAGATGTAAAACCCAGAATCCACAGCCTGCGCTGGGGGCACCGATACTGGCAGGCAGGGAGCCCCTCCCAGGCCAAAGGAACACAGAGCCCAGCCAGACTCCTTCTCCCTGTCAAGGAAAGGTGCCTCCTCCCTGGGCCAATCTGAGGAAAACTGTGGCCCCTCCACCCCTCCTCCACTCACCAGCTCTGCCCCCAGGGCTTCCCAGACTGTCCAGGGAAGGCACCAACCGAATCCTGTCCCAGCAGGTGTAGGTGGGAACCCCTACTGGCCAGCAGCCTTGGGCCAGGCACGGCTGCCCAGAGGGTATGGTGGCGTTCGTGGTGGCGTTCGTGGTGGCGTTCGTGGTGGCGTTCCGGATGGTGTTAGGGCAGGAGGCAGACATGCTGGGAGTTGGGGGGTTGGGGGCCTTTCTTCTCACTTCTTCATACGAGAGATCATGCATCTGAGTAGGACCCCTCCAACCCACCTCCCCACCCTGCCCCACTGTGTCTCTCTGTCCAGTTTCACCCCCCGCCTAGCCCCTGCCCCACTGTGTCTCACTGTCTTGTTTTGCAGAAATGGGATTAAGATCCCCGAACAGAGAGCCAGAGGCGGAGGCCCCAGCGGTCTCCCAGGCTGGGCTGTCAGGGGCAGAGGCTTCGCAGCAACACTTAGTGACTTAACAGGGGGACTGTGGGGCACTCTCTAGAGCCCTCCTGACCTTAGCAGCGTAACAGGAGAACCAGGCAGAGGAAGGCACTGTGGGCTCACAAGGAGGTGGCCCTGCAGATGCCAACAGGTGCCAGAGCCCTGCAGCCGAGGGTGAGCCTTCACACCACCACCCCCCTCCAGCCCAGGGTGGGCCTTCACACCACCCCCCCTCCAGCCCAGGGTGAGCCTTCGCACTGCCCCCTGCCCCTACCTCCAGCCCAGGGCAAGCCTTCACACCACCACCCCCCTCCAGCCCAGGGCGAGCCTTCGCACCACCCCACTCTCTTCCACCTGCCCAGCCCAACGGTTGAGGGTTATTCTGGCTGTCCTAAGAAAACATTCACAGGGCAGTGGGCAGGGACACTCCAGGCCACGCAGATTCTGGAGAGAGGGGCACGCCTGGGAGAGGCCCCCGCTGCCACCTGCTGGTTCTGGTTTCCCATCAGCTTTCAGGTCTCCCACACAGCCCCTGCCTCACCCCCAGGCACCCATAGTTAGGCTTGTGTTGGGCTGAGCTGAGTCCCGCCAGCTGGGATGAAGTGCACCCAGGAGGCAGGTCAGGGGAAAGGACAGACGTCCCTGGAAGGAGGCTTGGAGATCACTGTCCCTTTAGGAATGCAGGGCTCTGCCCAGGCTCTGATCGCTATCACAGGTGATGATGGCAGAGTCTGCCCGGAGAACAGCAGCAGAGCCCTCTGCCGAGAGGGGTTAAGGATGCCTTTGAGACTCCGGTCACCCACTTCACCTTGGACTTGTCAAATCAAATGGCAGCGTTTAACTCTCGCCTGGCCAGAGCCGAGCAGCAAAGCTAGAGGTCTGCAGACTTAAATACAGGGCGGGGAACCAGGTTGGGTGGGCCGCAGACCCCAGACACTTCTGACAGCTCAGTAGGGAGGCCCTGGCCGGCAGGCAGAGCAGACGGCCCCAGACTCTTGAGAACTGAAATTGGAAACTGGAGATGCTTTCCTTTCTAAGTCTTCCTCCATTTTTTTTTTTTTTCTGAATTAGCAAGGCATCCCCTCAAGGCCTTCTCTGATGGCCTTATGAGACTTCAGGGACAAAAGAGTGCCAATAACTGCAGCCTGAGCAGAGAGCAGAGGCCTCCCCAGCACCCGTTCTCCTCTGCTCTTCGTCCTATCTACCCTGAGGTGCCCCACCACATCCCCGCCCAGCCATCGGGGCTGCCTGGTCACTGCCTCCTGCCCTCGGCCACCACCCCAGCAGGGGCCATGTCCCTGATCCTGGGATCTCAGACACACCCTGGTCCCCCCACCTCAAACCCCAAGTCACACCCGCCCCACAGCCTCAGGACCCACTTGCCGGTCCAATGGCAGAAAACCAACAGCACAGAGCAGTTGTCCGGGAGGTTAAATTGTCAGGGAGGTGGTTTGGGGAGGTCATTTTGGGGGAGGTTGGGTCGTGGGAGGTCAGGTTTTGGGGAGGTCGGGTTGTGGGGAGGTCGCTTTTGGGGAGGTCAGGTTTTGGGGAGGTTGGGTTGTGGGGAGCTCGGGTTGTAGGGAGGTTGGGTTTTGGGGAGGTCGGGTTTTGGGGATGTCAGGTTTTGGGGAGGTCGGGTTTTGGGGATGTCAGGTTTTGGGGAGGTTGGGTTGTGGGGAGTCGGGTTGTGAGGAGGTCAGGTTTTGGGGAGGTCATTTTTGGGGAGGTCAGGTTTTGGGGAGGTCATTTTTGGGGAGGTCGGGTTGTG